>CAWUFW010014601.1:0-405583 GCA_963921515.1 Calotriton arnoldi
CACGTGAATGGCAATGGGCCGGCCGGAGGGCTCGGTCGGTCCATTGCGGTACAACGACGCGCACAGGGGTACAACGCGTACCCGCACACGTTGAAGGCAATGGGCCGGCGGGAGGGCGCTCGGTCGGTCCATTGCGGTTCAACGCGGCCACAGGGGTACAAGGCGTACCCGCACACATTGAATGCAATGGGCCGGCCGGAGGCACCGCATTCCCGGTCCATTGCGGTTCAACGCGCACAGGGCATCTGCGCGTACCCGCACACATTGAAGAGCAATGGGCCGGCCGGGGGCACCGATCGGGTCCATTGCGGTACAACGCGTACAGGGGTACAACGCGTACCCGCACACATTGAAGGCAATGGGCCGGCCGGAGGCACCGATCGGTCCATTGCGGTACAACGCGCACAGGGGTACAACGCGTACCCACACACATTGAAGGCAATGGGCCGGCCGGAGGCACCGATCGGTCCATTGCGGTACAACGCGCACAGGGGTACAACGCGTACCCGCACACATTGAAGGCAATGGGCCGGCCGGAGGCACCGATCGGTCCATTGCGGTTCAACGCGCACAGGGGTACAAGGCGTACCCGCACACATTGAAGGCAATGGGCCGGCCGGAGGCACCGATCGGTCCATTGCGGTTCAACGCGCACAGGGGTACAACGCGTACCCGCACACATTGAAGGCAATGGGCCGGCCGGAGGCACCGATCGGTCCATTGCGGTTCAACGCGCACAGGGGTACAACGCGTACTCGCGCACATTGAAGGCAATGGGCCGGCCGGAGGCACCGATCGGTCCATTGCGGTACAACGCGCACAGGGGTACAACGCGTACCCGCGCACATTGAAGGCAATGGGCCGGCCGGAGGCACCGATCGGTCCATTGCGGTACAACGCGCACAGGGGTACAACGCTGTACCCGCACATTGAAGGCAATGGGCCGGCCGGAGGCACCGATCGGTCCATTGCGGTTCAACGCGCACAGGGGTACAAGGCGTACCCGCACACATTGAAGGCAATGGGCCGGCCGGAGGCACCGATCGGTCCATTGCGGTTCAACGCGCACAGGGGTACAACGCGTGCACTCGCGACACATTGAAGGCAATGGGCCGGCCGGAGGCACCGATCGGTCCATTGCGGTTCAACGCGCACAGGGGTACAACGCGTACCCGCACACATTGAAGGCAATGGGCCGGCCGGAGGCACCGATCGGTCCATTGCGGTACAACGCGCACAGGGGTACAACGCGAACCCGCACACATTGAAGGCAATGGGCCGGCCGGAGGCACCGATCGGTCCATTGCGGTACAACGCGCACAGGGGTACAACGCGTACCCGCACACATTGAAGGCAATGGGCCGGCCAAAGGCACCGATCGGTCCATTGCGGTTCAACGCGCACAGGGGTACAAGGCGTACCCGCACACATTGAAGGCAATGGGCCGGCCGGAGGCACCGATCGGTCCATTGCGGTTCAACGCGCACAGGGGTACAACGCGTACCCGCACACATTGAAGGCAATGGGCCGGCCGGAGGCACCGATCGGTCCATTGCGGTACAACGCATCACTGTACATGTGACTGGCATAGGTCAGCATGCCTGTCTCAGATGGACATATGCCAGCCACAGATAGCTCCCAGGGAGTGAGGGGCACACCTACATCACGACAGCCTGTTCAAACCTTATCATAAGGCATGTAAGGCTGCATTTCCTATTGTGTGTATGTTGGTGTACATGTTGTCCTGTGGGTGTCACCTGTGGGCAGCCACCCCCAGGCTGTGCACGTGTTCATGGGGACAGGATCCTGGGTGTTACGTGTACGTGACCACTGTGATGTGCAACTGTTCATATCTGTGCATGTGTCATGGTCACATTTCACAGTGGTGTTTGTGTATGTCATGTCACATACCCCGTGAGTCCCATGTGGGACGGTATGTTTGAGCCAGGGTGTCCCAGTGGCACAATAGTGATGGCCCTCCACAGTCTTTGTGCATGTAGTGTTTACAAAGTCTCTGATTTCATGTGCACAATGGGAGACAGTCTCCACATCCACGTTGTGTGTGCATGGACTCTGATGTTGTGCGTGTGTGTCACAGACGTCCATGTCTGTCCTGCCATGGCAAGTGTGGCCACTACCTGTGGGGGTCATGTTTGTTTTGCTGTGGTGTACACATGATACTCCAGGTGATGCCAGTGTCCATGTGGCATTACAGGGTCCCTGGGAATGTACCTGTCGTTGAGCTGTGGTGCCTGGGGCACATCTGTCCTCACATGTCACTGTGGGGGTGACTGTGACATGGCATCATGATATCCAATGGGCCAACCTGGGACAAATTGATGCCACCTGTAGGACCGTGTTGACAGATGTTGGCCATGTATGTACCATACATGTCCTTCCGGTACTGCACACTTCATGTAGTTGTGCCTCATGATGATGTATGTTGGGATCTTGAGTGTGTTCAATGCCGCATATGTGGGGTGACTGACGATCTTGCTTACTTCTCCTCTGCACTGCAGGGCTCCTGCTGTCCATCGGCCATTCCCAGACCTGGCAACGATGGTGGAACGGGACAGCATCCGACGGTACCGCTTCACCAGGCAGCTGATTGAGGATTTGGCAGTGCAGTTGTCCCCACATTTGCAGCCTGGCCGGCCGTATCCTACAGCGCTGACCCCCAAGGTGAAGGTGATGGCAGCCCTACACTTCTTTGACACCGGTACCTTCCAACATACTGTGGCGTCTGCTGGTGGGATGTCACAGACCATGTTCAGCCGTGTGCTCCGCGATGTTTTGGCGGCAATGTTGCTCTTCCTGAACCGGTACATCTATTTCCCTAGACTGCGACGACTCACTGACGTGAAGAGTGACTTTTATGCCCTGGGGAGGATGCCGCATGTAATTGGCTCCATTGATGGGACACATGTGGCTTTGGTACCACCACAGGCCCAGGAGCAGGCCTACAGGAACCGCAAGCACTACCACTCGGTCAATGCACTGGTGGTGTGTCTTGCAGACATGACCATCACACACGTGTGTGCCCGTTTCCCTGGTTCAGCACACGATGCCTTTGTGATGAGGAGTAGTCGCATCCCCAGGATGATGGCACAGATGCAGAACCAGCGTGCCTGGCTTGTCGGTGTGTACTGACTTTGTGCCATTGTGTGTGATCTGATCTGTAGTATTCCGCCCACTTTTCCAAGTCAGCTGATGTGCACTTGTCTGTCCGTAGGTGACTCGGGATACCCCAACATGCCGTGGTTGCTGACACCCCTCAGGAACCCTGTGACACCTGCCCAGATGCGCTACAATGAGGCACATGGTCGGACCAGGAGAGTGATTGAGCGGACCTTTGGTCTCCTGAAGAGCCGCTTCCGCTGCCTGGACAAGACCGGAGGGTCCCTCCCATATGCCCCTGCGAAAGTGTGCAAGATTATCATCGTCTGCTGCATGCTCCACAACCTGGCAGTGCGGAAGGAGTTGCCTCTCATCCAGGATGACGATGACCAACATCCGCCACCTGTGGAGGATCCTGGCCTGGACCACGATGCCAGTGACGATGATGATGATGATGGTGATGGTGATGTCCGCACACAGCTCATCACCAACTTCTTTAGCTGAATGTGAGTATCCTGAGGTGTCATGTGAATGATGTGAGTTGGCATGATGTGTGGGTGGGGCTCTGGCACTGTTGGAGTGTGTCCATGGGCTACTTGACTGGATGTGTGTTGCGATGTGTGGTTACAGGTGGGCTGTACTCCCCAACAGTGTTGACATGCTAACTTGGTTCTGGGTGGGTATCTTGTAACATGTATTGTGCATGAGTTTTGCTGTTCTGTCCTGTACTGCATTGCTTTTGACTGTGTGTCATTTCTGTCCTTCACAGGGTACTTTCTGATTCGTTTGGTCAACTGTGTCCACCGACGACGTGATTGCACATCCAGGCTGGTAGCTGTTGTGTCCCTACAGGTGATGTGCACCACACCCATGGACTTCCTTCCGTCTACAGTTGTTGACTGTGTGCCCGCTACCAGGTGGGGTTACCTTGCATCTGTAGTGGTTACGGCATGTTGCTACTGTGTAATAAACCTGTGCTTCACTTAGTGATGTGCGTTGTCTGTGGTCACACATTTGACTGCCATTTGCTTACTGCACCTGTGGGCTACTTGACTACAACTGGGAATGGGTGTGGTGTCTGTGCATTGCACCGTCTTCCCTGGCAACATCAGTGTAGGCAATGAGTCAGATGGCCTAGGTGTGTATGTGTTGTGTAGCCCTGGTGGTGTGTCTCCCTCATATGTGTCACGTTGCCTTTACTCACATGCCTGTGTTGTCCTTGCTGTTGCAGTTCGCATACACAGTGTAATTTTGCAGTTCATCATCCCCATAACAGCACCCATGTTGGAATCACGACAGAGGCAAGTATGGTGTATTAGTGTGTTTATTGTGATACATTTGTGTTAATAGTGCATAGGATGGGTTGTGCTGTACATGAATCTTGCAATCCCAAGTTCCTAGGTGAATTGAAAGTCCGGGTAGACAGGATCCCCAGTATCGGGGCCACAGTTGTCTGACACATTGGTCCAACTTGTACTCCCCATGCAATGTGTGGGAGTAGTGTTGCCGTCAACAGGGTGAACAGTCTGTGCACAAAGGCGAACATCCAGAACAGGTTCAGGCTTCCTGGGAGTTGCGCTTGGCCATCGGCCTCTCACTTTTCCCTCCTCGGACGACCCCTCTTCTTGGGGGGGCCCTCAAGTGCAGGCTGCTGCGGTGCAGGGGACTCTCCGCCAGAGTCCTCCTCCCTCCCTGTGGCAGTTGCAGTTTGTTCGGCACCAGATGTTGTTGGCACACAGGGAGGTGTGGACTGGTTGCTGTTCATCTGGCGGAGGCATTGTAAAATGTCCCTGTGCACCGCCGTCATCTCATGCAGTACATCCCACTTGGACTCCACGCGGGACATGTGTGAGTCCACACGGGACATGTGTGACTCCACGTGGGACATGTGGGAGTCCAAGCGGGCATGATGGGCAGCCTGCTGCTGTTTGATGTCTCTGAGGAGCCCCACTACCTGGCTGAGCTCTCCGGTGCTGGACTGGTACGCATCAGCTATGCGTACCAGTTGTGGGTCGTCATGCACACCAGCAACGTCTGCAAGCAGCGACCTCTGTCTCCCACCCCTCCCACCACCCCTGCTGACATGTGCAGTGTGTGCAGTTGCACGCACAGATAACCCTGGTCCACCTTGGGGGTTGGTGGTGGTGGTGGTGTCCATGGCCCCAGGTTGGTCCAGGGTCACTGCGCTGGTGTTGCTCCTTATTCTGTCCATGTCGGCAGGGATGGTATTCGTGGTGACAGTCGTTGTAGGGGTGGGTGCAGGGAGTGCAGCTGGTGGTCCTGCTGGTGCTGCAGCTGGTGGTCCTGCTGGTGCTGCATGTTGACTTGCACCGGATGTGCCAGGTTGTTCATCGTCCGAGGAGGACAGAGGCTGTACGACGCCAGTGAGCTCGGCATCCTCTTAAGCCTGGGACTGGGACTCCTCAGCGTCTGCTGCTGTGTCCCCATCATCACCTGTTTTTGGGAGACACAAACAATGTATGTCATGTTTCTGCAGGCATCAGTGGTTGACACACATGACAGTTGTGACTGTGCCTCTGGGTGCGGGCCTGTACATTGCATTGTCCTAAGTCGTCACAGTCAGGGGTTGATATTGGTGTGGCACATTGTCCTGCATTATTTGGGCATTTCTATGTATTTTCTGGGGTGTGAACATGGTCTGCATTGCTTGTGTTTGGTTGACAGCCAGACCTCCTTCCCACCCAGCCAGCCAGTCAGTTATCCCACCATGGAACGTGCTTGCGTTGCAGGGAGTGGAAGTTGTCTCTCAGGATGTCAGTCAGTGGTGTCCTGCTGTTTGTTGGTGCACAGTTGGCAGCAGGTCCTTGTGCTCCCCACAGCAGTAGCCAGTGTCAGCCATCTTGTGAGTCCTTCTCCACTCCCTGTGATGTGAGCATGGTTCAGGGTGGTGTTGATGGGACAGTTGTGGGGGTGAGCTATGTCTGTGACTACGACTCCCATCATGCCATTGCCTCCACCCCACTTGCCAGCATTCCCATACTTACTTGCTTTTGTGTGGAGTTCAGTGGGTGTGGGTGTGAGGGCAATGGCAAGATGGCTGACAGTGGTGTCCTGCTGTTGGTTGGTGTGCAGTACCCAGCATGCCCTTTTGCTCCCCACGACACAGCAACAGTGTCAGACATCTTTGATGGGCCTTTCCACTCTCTGTGGGATGTGCATGCGTGAGTGTGAGCTTGCTGGGCCATGTGGTGGGGGATGTAGGGCTGTGAGTACGACTCCCATCATGCTATTGCCTCCACCCCCTTCCCAGCATGCCCATGCTTCCTTCCTTTTGACTCTGCTTCCCTGTGGGTTGGGCTGGCTGTGCTGACAGGATGGCTGGGAGTGTTGTCCTGGCAGTTGTTTGGCTAAGAGTCCCAAGAGTGTCCCTGTGCTTCACACAACATAACCCAGGGTGGTGGTGCTTTGTGGGATCTTGTGTTAGGATGGAGGGCATTGCATTCTACCAGGTGGGTACTGTGGAGTTTGTGTTGGGGGGTGTGAGGGGAGGTGCTGGTGACTATAGTCAGTGCTGCAAGTCCCCCTTCCCACTCAGCCAGCCAGATATCCCACCATGGAACGTGCTTGCATTGCAGGGAGTGTAAGTTGTCTCTCAGGATGTCAGTCAGTGGTGTCCTGCTGTTTGTTGGTGCACAGTTGGCAGCAGGGCCTTGTGCTCCCCACAGCAGTAGCCAGTGTCAGCCATCTTGTGAGTCCTTCTCCACTCTCTGTGATGTGCGCATGGTTCATGGTGGTGTTGATGGGACAGTTTTGGGGCGGGCAATATGTGTGACTGCGACTCCCATGATGCTATTGGCTACACTGACTTGGCCAGCATACACAGAATTCCTTCCTTTGAGTGGTCTTCACTGTGTGTTGGTGTTGTTGTGGTGGCTACATGTGTGGATGTGTTTGTTAGTTCTATTTGTGCCACTGCCTAGCTGTAGTTGTGGTTGTGTTTGTACATGTGTTGGCACAGTTGGATGTGACTTTTTGATGGCATGTGTTGTGTTTCTCTGACTGACATACACATTTTGGGATGATTCTGTTCTGGTTGCTGTGTGATTGCTATGAGTGCATGGTTTGACTCTCCCCTTGACAGTGATGTGTGTGTGTTTTGTGGCAGTATATTGTGTACATTTGTTGTGTACTCACCAGGCTCTGGGATGTCCTCTAGTCCATATATGCTCACTGGCGGTAGGATGGCCCGCACCTTCTCCTCCCAGGGCCTGAGGTATATTGGCTTGGCAGGAGGGCCACTGCCGGTGTGTTGGCTGTTGATGTAGTCTTGCTTCAGCAGTTTCCGTACCCTCCTGCGCACGTCATACCACCTGTTCTGGATGTCGGTCTTTGTGCGCCGACATGGTGATTGGGCGTTCACCCTGTTGATGATCCTCTCCCACATCTTGGTTTTCTGCGACATGGGGGTCTGTTGGACCAATGTGCCAAACAGCTGTGGCTCTACCCTGAGGATCTCGTCTACCAGGACTTCCAATTCACAATCTAGGAACTTGTGATTCTTCTTGGGGGCATGGTGATGGGTGGTGATGGTGAGTGATGTGTGTGTTGGTGTGCAGGTGAGGGTGTGTGAGTGTGTGTTTTGCTGGGTGTATGTGAGGTAGGTATTTGTTGGTGTGCTGCTGGTGTGTGGCTTGTGTGAGGGATGAGCTGTGGGTGTGTGGTTGCTTTCTCTTGGGTGCTGGCAGTGGAATGGCATTTGCAAAGGCTCATGGTAGTGATTTGTGTCCTTTATATAGGTGGAGTTGTGGGTGTGTCTTTGTTCTCTGTCCCCACCCCCCCAGTATTTATTGGCTTGGTAATTGCTTGTTTGGCCTTTTTTGGGTGATTTTTCCTTTGTGTTGTTTGTGTATGTTGGAAACGTTCTTGTGACCGAGTCGGACCCTGCATTGGTCTCGTACGGTGTTTTCCATTTCGTTCACGCTGTGTTTGTGCAGTTTTCTATGCTGCGTACGCGTCGGTCGCGGTGTTTTGTGTTGCTTCGGCTCGGTTTTGTATGCGTGTCGGTCGTACGGCTTGTCCTCCGTCCGACTCGGTCGTGGTTTTCGCGCCTTGCATCGTACTTTGCGGTTTGGAGTTGGCGTGTACGTTTCGGTCGGATTTATTCCGGGTGCGTGTCGGTCGGTTGGATTCGCGTGTTTTTCCGGCCGGATTGCTATTTTCCGTGCGGCTCGGTCGGTCGACTTGGTTTCGTTACGTGTCGGTCGGATTTTTCGCGCCTTGCATCGTACTTGGCGTGTCGGGCGCCACGGGTACGTGTCGGTCGGTATTTTTTCCGGATCCGAGTCGGTCGGTGCTTTTTCCGGCCCGAATCGGAATCGACCCCTACATGTTATTCCATACGTCAAAGGAAGGTGATGATAAGTCACACCCTCTGCTACAGATTCAGGCAATTGCATACAAACATAGCAATCTCTTACATCCATTGTTTCTACATACTCATATAATAATTTAGTAAAAACATTCTTAGAAAAATCTGTTATTGATTTGTCCTTATGTAATTCTGCACTACTTTTTAATATAACTCGTTCTTGAGTGTTAGCTCCTTTTTCTTTCTCTGTTTTATTAGACGTTTCTACTACAGCTAAACTAATTGGAATAGTGATTGCTAAAACCACCCATACTGTCATTAATAATCCTGTACAAAAGCAGCACATCTTACACCATCTACTTAAAAACTCACATTTACATTTTCTATCTCTAGTATCCTCCATTTATTTTATAACCTTATTTATTTATTTTCCAGAAAACTGTGTCACTACACCTCAGAAATGACTTATTTGCCACGCTGCACTCCAATGTTTTTGTCTTTGCTTGGTACCTTCTTTTAATTCTTTTCAGAATTCTTTCTTTGTCAAATCCGGTAGAAATTCGTCAGATCCAGTGTTTTGTCAAGTCCGGTAGAAATTGTTTAAACTTCTTCAAGTTTGTTGCACCTCATCTTCACCCATTAGGTTTATTTGTTCTGGGTTCTCGTGAGTGTTCTTTTCTTCTTTGATATCAGTCAAAGCAAGATACAACCATTCAGGCGATCTATACTTCGGATTTACCTTCTTTACTCTTTTCGTTTTCTGCAAGTGTTTTCCACTTTGTTTTTCTTGCTCTTTCTGACTTGTTATTTCATTCACTTGTTCAGCACTTTTTCCATCTAACCTTATGATTCTGTATCTTAATTTTCTTACTTTGTTGGGCCAATTGTCTCCTTTTCTTGGCCTTTTTGCCTCACTTCCTTTTTCCTCTCTTTCTGTTTTCCAATTCCTTTTTCTTGACTCCAGTTTTTGGTTTCTTTCTTCTCCACTTTCTTCAGACTCTGTTTCAGTTTTTTCGTTATTGCCTCTTATTTTGAAACTTATAATTTCATTTTCTTCCTCTACTTGTGGTTCTTTTCTTATCTTCCTTCGTTCACCTATTTCTGTCCCTCCTCGAGGTTCTTCCGAATTTGTGTCAGTCTCTCTATCTGCTTCTAAATTTTCCTGTTCTTTTGTTTGACTATCTGTCCCTATTGCTCCTCGGGGATCTTCCGATTTTTCTAACTTTCTGTTTGAAACTCTCTCTTCTTCATCTATTAATATTATCTCCGAAGGATTTTTACCACAACTTGTACTTGGTTGCTCACTGTTACTATCTTCTGGCTCAGTTTCTTCTCTTATGCTTTCAAATTTCCAATTTCTTTTCAGAATTTCTTCACAATCCGAATGATCTGTATCAGATTCTGAACTGGTATCTGATATTTCCAGATGTCGACTTACAGGTCGATCTTCAAGTTCTGGAACTTCAGCTGTTTCCTCTACTTCTTCTGTCGGTGCATTTGTAGTTGGGTCTTCCAGATGTCGACTTACAGGTCGATCTTCAGGTTCTGGCACCCTGTTTGTTTCTTCTTCTGCTTCTGATGCTGAACTGTTATCCAATACTTCCAGATGTCGACTCACATGTCGATCTTCAGGTTCTGGAACTCTGATGGTGTGACTGGCATGCACCCAGTGTTTCACTCCTGCACACTTGACTGCAGTGGTTGTCACCAGGATCACTTGTCGTGGTTCGTCCCAGCGAGGAACCAAACAGTTTCTTCTCCTGTGGACTTTTATGCGGACCCAATCTCCTGGATTCAAGTCGTGAGCTGGTTTTCTTTCAAGAGTGGTCGCATCCGGTCCAACCTGATTAAACACAGAACGCACCACATCAGCCAATCCTTTGCAATAATCCAGCACTAGATCATCAGTTATAGTCATTAGTTTGTTGACAGGTACTTGTGCTTGTCTCATTGCTCGTCCCATAATTATTTCATGGGGACTGAGTCCAGTTTTCCTTTCCGGAATACTTCTGATTGTCATTAAAACTAATGGCAAGGCATCTGGCCATTTGAGTCCTGTAGCTTGACACATTTTTCCTAACCTGTTCTTAATTGTTCCATTCACTTGCTCTACTATTCCAGAAGCCTCTGGTCTGTATGCACAATGCAGTTTCTGTTTAATACTAAGTGCTTCACAAATCAGTTTAACTAATTCATTTTGGAAATGTGTTCCTCTATCTGTTTCAATCGTGACTGGAAAACCATACCTCGGAATGAATTCTCGCAGCATAAGTTTTGCTACCGTGATTCCATCATTCCTTCTGGTTGGGTATGCTTCCACCCAACGGGAAAACAAACAGACGACCACTAGGACATACCTTAGTCTGTTGCAAGGGGGCATTTCAATAAAATCCATTTGCATTCTAGTGAACGGACCTCCTTCTCGTCCTATTGTTCCTAGACTCACTACTGTCTTCCTTCCTGGATTTAACTGTTGACAAATAAGACATCTCTGACAAAGACTCTCAGCTATGGCTCTGAATTTTGGATTATACCATGTTTGTCTAAAAAGTCTGATCATTGAATCTCTCCCAATATGGGCTTGTCCATGGTAAATCCGTGCCATGTCAGAAATCATGCTATCAGGCATAACTGGTCTTTCATCTCTGTAAACCCAAACATAATTTTCCTCATGTTTTCTACATCCTGCTTTTATCCATGTATCTTTTTCCTCATCATCTGCTGCTTCCTGTAACTGTCTCACCTCATCCCATGTCTCAACAGGGTTAGTAAAAAGCAAAGGACAACAAATATGCTCTCTTTCGCGGCTTTTGTTTAAAGAAACCACATTCTTTGCACAGTACTGTGCAATCTCGTCAGCATATTTATTGCCGACAGTTATGTAGTCTTCCCCATTTTTATGTGCATTGCACTTCACAACAGCAATCTGTTTAGGCAGCTGTATCGCCTCAAGCAACTTTTTCACAAAATCTCCATTTCTAATTGGCGTTCCTGCAGACGTCAAGAAACCTCTTTGTGACCAAATCTGACCGAAATCATGCACCACCCCAAAGCCGTACTGGCTATCTGTCACAATCGTAACCCGTACATTTCTTCCCAACTTACATGCTTGAATCAGAGCTACTAGTTCTGCGACTTGGGCAGACCGTATCCCTTTCAGACAAGATTCTTCCATTACAGTTGCTACTGTGCAAACCGCATATGCTGCACTTAGAACTCCATCATTCGTTCTCAAGCATGAGCCATCCACAAACAGAATATAATCTGATTCCTTTAAGGGCTCATCACGTATGTCTGATCTCGGTTTTGTACAATATTCAAGCACATTCAGGCAATCGTGATCTACTTCATCCATTTCAATCACACTCTCTTCATCTGGCAATGATGTTGAAGGATTCACATTCATACATCTGTCAATGGTCACATTATCTGCACTCAAAATTACTTTTTCATACCTAGTCAGCCGACTATGTGTCATGTATTGTGTTTTCGTTCTTGTCAAGAGAATTTCCACAGAATGGGGAACATATACTCTCAGTGGATATCCCATCACTATGCCTTCACTCTGATCCAGACTCACACAAGTAGCAGCAACTGCTTTCAAACATCCAGGCAACGCTTTCGCTACAGGGTCTAAAACAGCTGAAAAATATGCAATGGGTCTTTTCATAGTTCCATGTCTCTGTACCAAGACTGAAAATGCACATCCATCTCTTTCACTGCAATACAACTCAAAATCTTTCTCATAGTCAGGCATTCCCAATGCTGGAGCCTCACATAATTTCTTTTTCAGCTCTCTGAATGCTTTCATTTCCTCATCATTCATTTCAAAAGGATCTTTAACATCCTTCTTTGTCAGTTTTTGCAACGGTTTAGCAATCAGTGAAAAACCGCTTATCCATTGTCGACAATATCCAACCATTCCCAGAAACATTCTTACCTCTCTTTGCGTCATTGGAGCTCTCATTCCTTGAATCATTTTTATTCTTTCAGTCGTTACCTTTCGCACTCCTTTCTCAATTTTATGCCCTAAATATTGGACTTCTTGTTGACAAAACTGCAATTTTGATGGGGTCACTTTATGTCCTCTTTTTGCTAAATGAGTCAGTAAAGCAATTGTATCATTGACACATGCTTCTTTCGTTTTTGATGCCACCAGTAGGTCATCAATATACTGAACCATCACTGACTTTTCTGGCATTTTTAAATCTTCCAAGGATTTCTTTAGAATCTGATTAAAGATTGAGGGGCTTTCTGTGTACCCTTGAGGAATTCGGCACCATGCCAAAATACGCTCTCCAAACCTAAACGCAAATAATGGCTGGCTATCTGGATGCAATGGAATAGAGAAAAATGCATGACATAAATCAATTACTGTGTACCATTCTGCTTCACGTGGAATCTGGTATAGAATCACAGCAGGGTTCGGTACTATTGGGCAACAAGGCACTACAATTTTGTTTACCTTCCTCAAATCCTGTACAATTCTATATGTTCCGTTTGGCTTTTTCAGTCCCATTATTGGCGAATTACATGGACTGCTCATGATTTCTTTTAGAATCCCTTGTTCAACCATTTTATTTATTACTGGCGTTATTCCTTCAATTATTTCTGGTGTCAATTTATACTGGGGCGTATTTGGGTAACTCGTTCCTTCTTTTACTGTTATTTTAACGGGATCTACTTCTTTCATTAATCCTATATCTTCTCCTGTAAAGTCCCACACTTCTTCTTTCACTGTCTTTTTCAATTCAATTGGGATTTTCTCTGCATCAAATACAGGAAACAAATCATTTACTTCTGGTTCTAAATTCACCATTGTCATTTTATACAGCACATCTTCATCTGGGGTCTGAAATGCAATTCCATCTGGAGTACAATAGATAGTGCAATTCATCTTGCACAATAGATCGCGTCCTAATAGGTTCATGGGACTACAATCGCATACCACAAATCGGTGCATTTCACTAAATGGACCAATCTTTACCTCCACTAATTTTGTAAGAGGCGTCTTAATTTGCTGATTTGAAACTCCAACTACTTGGATATGTTCACCTGAGAGAGGAAGGTTTGGAATTTCCACTGACCTAACAGTAGAACGGGTAGCTCCAGTGTCCACAAGGAATGTTACATTTGCACCATTCACTTCTCCATCCACAAATGGACCAGACTGATCTACCTCTAGAGTTGCGCCAAGCACGCACTCTTCCCCCTCTCCTAGGCACCGTCAGAAACTTTCATCCGTTTCATCCTCATCCTGTCGTAACCAATATTGAGAAATGGCAGCTGCACGCGGCAACTGTGTTACCTGTTCTCCTCCGTAGAATCCTGTTTCTGCACTGTATTTCTGTTGGTTAACACTCTTGGGAAGTGGTGGTTGTGGCACCTGACTCTGTTGAGTAACTACCTCACTCTGCACCTGTGAATTTAATGATTGATTTTCCACATTAAGTTTTGGAGGAAATTTACACTCGTTTCTCCAATGCCCTAGCTTTCCGCAGTTGTGGCATGGCCACTTTTTCTTTGCCTCATCTATACTCATTTGTCCTTTTCCTTTACCTATATTTGGTCGAGATCTAGCTTGTCCTGCTTCATTACCGGTATTACTCAATTGAGCTTCTTGCTTCTCTGCAACTTTCACCTGTGCCCACATGGCTTTCTCTTTCAATTTTTGCTGTCTACTCTCAATATCATCACTGCAATACTTAGCATATCTCAAAACCTCGTCAACTGTGCTATTCTGCCAACAAATCATATGCTGCTTAATCATTTCACTTATCTCTGGTTTCAATCCATACACAAATCTATATACAAAATGACTCATATCCTTCTCATTTAGTGTCTCATAACCACTATACTGTTTGAAAACTAACAACAGCCTTTCGTAATAAGCATGCACTGATTCTTTACTTTCCTGCGTTGTTCTGTCAATTTTTACCCAATCTGTTTCTTTAGGTGGAATCTTATTCTTCAAAAAGGTAATTACTTGGTCATACTTCCTCATCACTTCTGGTCCTGGCGCTCCTGTTTTAGCATCCCTTGGATATTCTACAGTTGGCCAATCAATAGTAATCTTACATTCTGTCCACAAATCAGCTGGCACTACTATATCAAACAATCCATCCAAGTCTATCCACAACACCTTTGAAACTTTCACAAATCTCTCCACTTGTCTGTACCATTCTACTGCCTTTTCTCTCAACTTTGGGAAATCATTTGTAAATGACAGTATATCCTGTCTAGTCCATGGAACATGCACATAACTACCACCTGGAGTTTCTCTCATCGGGTACTCCTTACAACTGGTTCCTTATCTGTCACTGCAAAAGCCAAAGATGCTTTATCTGTTATTTTCTCGTTCTTTTTCGTCCATCTATTTCTCCATCTATCCACATCACCCCATTTTCTCAGTAAAACAATTAACTCTTTTATTTGGGTCAATCTTCCTGATGTGTTCAAATTCTCTATATCTTTCTCACAAAAATCTACTCTGTACGGTTTCTGCAACGTTCTCACTTTTACAAACTCTACTCCTAGTTCACTTGCTGTCTCTTCCAATTTGTCATGTAAATTTCTAGCTCTCCATGTAAGACTTTTGCACAAAAACATAATCTCATCATCCTGATAATTTTTTTATTTTTCTGTACCAATCGTTCCTAAAATCAATTCTTCCATATCTATTTTTAACCTAATTACATCTAATGGTTTTACTTCTGTTTCTTTTGTTTTTAGCGCTTTCATCCATTCATTTAACTCATCTGGAGTCGGACCTACAGGCGTACTATTTAATTCTATCCAATTGTTACTTCTTTCTGGTGTCCCTGATGCAGACTCCGTTACCATAGGTATTCTCCTAATCTCATTCTCATTTATCGTCAAATTAGTAGGTGGGCTTGGTCTATAGGTACTAGCCAAATGGTGTGCACCTTCATTATTCAGTTCCATCCCTTCTCTTTTTCTTTGCAAATGTGAATTCATGGGAATCACTAAAGAACGTTCATCAATTTTCTGATTCTCAAAAATTGGCATTACTGGACCTATCGTCACTGGTACAGTTACAGCTTCCATATTCTTTGTCAATTCTCTTATTTTCTCAGTCAATTCTCTTGTGGTTTTTGCTAATTCAGTTGCATTGTCACTTTCTATCTCTTCATTTTGTGAGGTTTTTAATTGATCTTGTGACCTATTTATCTCATCTCTTCGTTCGGGATTTTTATTCCTCCCAGTTTCCATTGGCGGTGCATTAGGTGTCACCACCGCAGAAGTCTGTTGGTATGGAGGTGGGTTTCTGTTTAAAATATCTTCCAGCAATTCGTCATCCGTTTCACTACCACCATACACATACTTTTCTATAACTACATGTTTCTTTTTCTCTGTACACTTTCTCTTTGCTTCTTCCTCAACTGTAAAAGCTGGAAACAAACCTCCTGTCATATTAGCACATCTCCAATGCTTTATTCTGTCCTCATGATTTACTCCCCATAACCTTCCAGGCACAAACTCATGATTCTTTAATCCTCTGAATCTCTCTCGTTCATACATCTCATCTTCCCATTCCGTTAAAGCTTCAAACTGTGTCGGTCTAGGTCTAGGTTCTAACATTGCCATCTTTTCTCTCAAGTTCCGTAGTACAGCTACATTAAATGAACCATTTTCAGGGAAAGCCAATGCTCCATCATTCTTGGTATATTTTGTCCAATTTTCTAACCATATGCATGTATGATATCCATATTTCAGCATCATATGCGAAGCTGGTGATTTCGGCGGAGGAATTATTTGTCCCTCTCTAGTCACTACCTTTTTGTCTTTCTTAAAGAAATTCTTAACTTTCGACATCCATGACGTTTTTCTCTACCATACTCATAATACGACATGATTCACAATCGCTTTTTCTCCTCAAACGATCCGCAATTCAATCACTGTTCTCTATGCGTTATTCGGACCAATACTAGCGCGACTCACACTAACACTCCAATCACAAACTTGCACGTCACTAGGCTATTCGACCAATCCTAGTGCAACTCCCACTAAAGCTCCAATCAGAGCGATTTCTGTCTACAGCGCACTGTCCAATCCCAGCGCGGCTTTTGTCTACGTCACTTCTGCTCTTGACCCCTCCTTTACAAAATTTATCGGCAATTTCTTTTTCAACAATTCTTTGTTAGTTACAACATTTAAAACACCTTTCCATTGTCTGATTCACTAAACAAAAGAGATAGCTTTGACCATTTACACAAGAACTCTGTATTTTCCAGTAGGCAGCGCTTACCTCTACCCTACCACAGAATTTTTCAGTTTCGCCGATAAAGTAGCACTTCCCTCTACCTTACCCTTCTTTCAAGCAAGCAATAAACCCATTTCTCTGGGGATAAAACACATGTGGAGACTATACTGCTCCTGAGAATTAAGGCCAGAGTTTCACAAGAAAACCGATCACTATTTCACTTACACACCTTTTATACGGAAAATGTCCCTATCATAACACAACCTGTGTTATCACCAATATGAACTCAAACAATGCACCATTCCATGTGACTTCTCTTGCCACACGTGTTCCACTTCCTACTTCCCGGAAGCGTGAAAACTTACATATAACATAACTCGACTCAACATAAAGTGTTAGACATGAACTTATCAATAATCAATAATCACCAAACTAATCTATAGTAACCATAACTCTGCTACCAAGAAATCTGATCCAGCGCTAACAATAAAAATTCTTCTCCTATATGCTTCGGTCATCCAGGTGCAACTATTCCTCCGACACATAAACTATATCCATATGACGGTGGGGCCCATAACACCGCATATACATTCACTTACTCATTTATTCCCTGGATTACCTCCGTCCTTAACCTAGGAGAAAACGATTTGCTGGAAGGAGACGGGATACCTCTTTTTAACACGACATAATGTTTCTCATTGCTTTTAAGGTATTCCGCTCATTGGTCGATGGACCAACTAGTAGGAATCAGTTGATGGTGATTAAGACCAGCTCAATCCCAATAAACCTTTTAACATTTTTACCTTAATTATTGAGCTAAAGAATCACTGAGTCATTTGTTTAAAGAATAATAAAGTTTATATGAGTTTCAAAGCAAGAAATAAGTTTAAGCTTATTATTCAGATTATTACATTTATCATCATTATAAGAATAAATTGAAATTGCAATGCATACCTATTAGACGGAAAAATAAGGTTATCATAGCAAGAAATCAAAAAGATCAATCTATCTGTCTTGGAATCTCTAATAGTTCTAAATGAAAAATCTATCAGGAATAAAAAGGTTCTCCAAAAGCAGCATCTTATACTCAACTAGAAATATAAAATAGTAGCAGCAGCATCAGCTCGTCAGCATCAGCAACCGCAACTTCACCCATCTGCAGCATCCACTCTCTCCAGCATCTAACTCTCCAGCATCTAACTCTCCAGCATCTAACCCCTCCCACCAAGAGTAGGTCTTCTTATACCCTAATTCTAGCTTACTGAATAAAAAGTTGCATCTTCATGGCGAGATTCTCTCTCATTGGTTCACTCAAGTCCATATACATTTTTAATCAAACTTCCTTGTCTTAACCAGTTCTTTGTGGAATGTCCATGCTTACATCGTTTCCCACAGTTCATGACATTGCTCATCAGTTTCGATCAGTCCAATTTGTATCTTTTTCTGCTACTTTTTAGATTCAACAGTTCCGTCCATTTATTCAGTTTGACTTCTCACGCTTCTTGCTGATCATCTTGGCACACATCTGCTCAGAAAGGTCACAATAGCCTTGACCATACTTCCGTCTTATGCTCTCAGCACGAACACGTGGTCATCCTTTTCCACAGCCTTTCTCCTCTACCACACGGTTTCTTGTTCATGCGTACTCTAGCAAATGGCGGCCATTTTATATTGCTGCTCAACAGGCCTAAGCGCACTATTTTCAAAGATAAACAAAATATTGTTAAAAATAAAGAATATAAACCCTTTCGTTTCCCTCCCGTCTTTCTACGTACCCCAATTAGGTATTACCTAGCAAAAAGCAACATATAAAGCCGTCCCTTACTTACCATCGCTTTATTTTGCTACCACACGTTTTATTTAAAAAGCACAAATCATGCGTTTATTATTTTATTAGTACGCAAATATTACGTTATGTTAGACACGTAAACAATTATAAGTTGATTAATTTGCACACAAAATAGCGTGTTACCTTTAACCCTTTACATGTAACATACATTGTTGGTTATTTACTTAAACGAACATGTTTATTAATTATTTTACGAAAATTATTAGGAGGTTAAAAAAATTTTCATTTACCCTGCTCCATCAGGTGCCTGCAGTAAGAGAAACTCATTAAAGAAAATAGTGCTTACACACTCAATAACACGTACCGTGTAACAACCGAAGTAAAAGGGCCAGTCCTCAAGGGAGGTTACAAATGAAGACAAGGCGGCACTAAGGAGGGACTAACAAGCCTATTTAACAAATCAGAAGCCAGCATTTACGAATGAGAATGACACAAGCCAATGACGAAGCTGGGCGGAGAGTGGGCGGGGCTTCAAGTGCATACTCCAATACTGCATGCCTCGCAGCAGCACATGTGCTGGCCAGGCTCGACCTAAAAAATGTAGCATCCATCCGCTAAGGCTTTATTTGCCACCTCGATCATTCGTTATCGGTCTTCCTATTAGTTATTTTCTTTATTGGTATTACAGAATCCCTCAACCATACTTCAGGGATCCTTTCGTTATTCCATAAATCATCCATCAATGTCTGAATAACCTGAGATCTTCGCCCTGTACACCAGGCAAGATGATACAAAGAAAACAAGCAAATCGAATAACTTTTTATGCAAGGATCTTTTTATGTGGATATATTTTACAGAGATTATTTAATGTATAGTTATATTTGATGGGAAGAGTTTCCTTTGCTACTATTTTTTGCTCAGACATATTGTGAGTAAAAGCCTTTTTTTGCATGATCACCCCCACTTTTTGCTGATGGTTTTTGACTCTGAAGGTTCCCTAGGCTCTGCTAGCCAGACCCAGCGCCAGTGCTCTTGACCCATAAAATCTACATGTTAAATTGGTGACACCTGATTGGCATGACCTAACTAACTGAAAAGTCCCTAGTATATGGTACTATGTGTACGTAGGGCCTTTAAGTTAAGTGTCGTTTGTGGACTGCAGCACAATTTATGCCACCACAAGGCTAAAGGCAAACCCAGCTCGCAGACTGCCAATGCAGCCTGGAAGGGCAGTTTTAAACTTCCAACATGACTTTGCCATTTAAACTAATGGCAAAGCCCAAACCTTTCCTTGCATTACTTGTAAGTCACCGTCAAGGAAGGCCTGTGATGCCCAACAGACAGGGTGAAAGGTATTAAAAGATGGGATATGTATTTGTAATATCTCAGCAGCAAAAACAACCTAAAAGCTTTTTTTGCGTTAGCAAGCGGTAGTTCCTTTGAATAACATGGGAGGTGCCCCACTGGGATAACTCTACAGTGGGACCACCAAAACCGATACTGTTTGGTATCAGAGAAATTGTCACAAAAAACCCAACTTTATTCTGAGGTCCAATTTCATGTGCAATTATTACCAATGGCACTTTTAGAAAGTGGCCCTTTGGTTGTCCGAGTGCGCCAGTAACCTGGCCAGTAAACATCTGCTGTTTCTACACTGTTTTCCAACCTGCCAAGGTGCTAACAACCATGCTGGCGGGAGAACAAATAGCTGCCCAGGGCGGAGATCACACCTTCTCCCTGGTAGAATGGCCTGTGCAGAGGGGGACCACAGAGTGCAGGCTTCACAGAAGCGAACTCCGCGGATGAGCATATACTGCTCACACCCCTGCCATTGTGGCCCCAATTTGCCTGGCACCATTAAAGAAGCGGGCAAACATGTGTAGAACCGGTTTCCTAAGGAACATTTAGGCCCTGGCTAGCCACACCTTGGAGTGGGCTAGTGAGGTCTGCACACTCCGAGAAGTGTTCTGCCACCTCCTTTTTGGCAGGAAACAGTGACTTCTGGGATACCTGGGTGCCACACTTCCCAGAAAGTGGCCACCAGGTGGGAAGGGCTGCCCAGGGTCACACTAGCCCCATTGGCTAGTAGTCGCCCCCTCCTCCTTGAGTGAGATTTAGGGATAAATGAGACATCCATGTCCCCCAGAATTAGGATCTGTTGTACCAACTGCAAGGGCTCGAGGGCTGCACACAAGAGAGGTCACACGGAGAACTGCATCTGCTGCACACACCTGGACACAAAGAAGGACTGCAGCCTGCACTGGATGAAGGGAGGCTTCCAAAGAGTGGGAGTGTCTCCAATTGCCAAAGGACCCCAGAGAATCTTCAAATGACTAGTGGTTCTAGCTCCCTTTCTAAACCATAGGCCTACAACAGGTTCAAAGGACTGACCTGCACTTTGCCATCGCACCTGCCAAGGGATTCATCCTTTGCTGACCAAAGTGCATTGTGGGAGATGTAGTCCTGACTGTTGAAGAGTGTCAGAGATTTTGTCTTACCTGCACCAACCCTCAAGGGTAGCTACAGAGAAGTGTACCCTCTATTTTCATCACCCAAGCACCTGCAGACCCAGTGGACCAGTTGGGACTGGTCACTAGCTGGACATCATCAAGGGCACTGAGAGACGTCAAGTCTCTTCACCCAGGAACCCCCTGCAAGTCAAAAATCACCGGGGGGCACGAGACGACTCCTCTGGCATCTTCATCAGAGACGATCACCAGCATCATTAGGGCTGACTACCAGCGCAGCATCAGGACCACTCTGGTGTTGCAAGCCCAAAAAGGACGAGGACTTAGTCCTAAATTTACATTGTAACTCAGGTAACTGATTTTGGCCACTTGATCAGTTCCCCCTGACTGGGGCTCACCCTTTATTTTGGCCCAAAAGTGCACGTGGTGGCCACACCGAGCAAGGTACCAGTTTCTTTTAGGAACCGCGACTAGATATCTCGCATCATTATTTAATTCCAAAAGTATTTCTTAATGACATATGTGCATTATTAGAAAAATCAAAACTAAGAAACCACTTTGGGGGAACCCAAATCAAGGAAAAACAATTTTAAGCAAAGACAGTTTAAAGGAAATACAAAAAATCGAAAATTAAAGGGAACATTTTAAGGGTAAGATAATTTTAATGAAAAATAAAAAAATACATTAAACTTGGGTGAAGTTTTGGAGTAGCAAAGGGTTTCTGGGTTCAGTGATGGGTCATATTTAGAGGTGATGGTTTTTTTTTAGAGGAGGGAGATGGGTGGAGTTCAGGCGTAGAAAGACATGCTTAGGTTTGAGGGATGGGTGGTGTTTAGGTGTGATAAGGCTCTTTTTAGGGACAGGAATGGGTAGAGTTTAGGGGTGTTGAGGGTTTTTTGGGTTCACAGATGGGTGGAGTTTAGGGCTGGGGAGGATTTTTAAGGTTCACTGATGTCTATAGATTAGGGGTGGGTAAGGCTTTTTAGGGTTCAGGAATGGGTGGAGATTAGATATAGTGAGGTGTTTTAGAGGGGAGGGGTGGGTGGAATCTATAGGCAGAAAGAGTGTTAGGGTTCAGGAAAAGTTAGAGTTTAGGGTGTTGAGGGCTTTTAAGGGTTTTGGGGTGGAGGGAGTTTACATGTAGAAATGCTTTTAGGTTTCAAGGGTGGGTGGAGTTTGGGAGTGGTAAGGGTTTTTTTGAGCCCAGGGATGGCTGAGGGAGTTTCTATGGCTCATGGATGGGTGAAGTTTAGGGGTGGTGAGGGGTTTTGAGTGTTCAGGGATGGATGAGATTTAGTTGTAGAAAGGGTTCAGTATTGGGTGAAGTTTAAGAGTAGCAAGGGGTTTTAGGATTCAGGGATGGGTGGAGTTTAAGCGTCACGGATGTGTGGAATTTAGGCATGATGAAGTTTTTAGGCCGAGCCTATAGCGGCAGCACGCATGCGCTGCTCGCTTCGCGAGGCATGCAGTATTCAGTATGGAGTGGAAGCTCCGTAAAAGCTCCGCCCACTCTCCACCCATCTTTTTCATTAGTGTGTGTCTTTGTCGGTCCTAAATGCTGCCTTCCGATTGGTTTTAGGCTTGTTAGTCCCTCCTTATGGCGGCCATGTCGACATTTTTATCCTTCCATGGCTACTGGCCCCTTTACTTCCAGTGTTGCACAGTATGTTTTATTTAGATGCCCCCCCCCTCCCGCAGTCCGTGTCTTCTCGCGCCCCCCACCGCACTCCGTTGTTCGTGCCATCTCGCCCGCAGTCCCGTTTGCAATGCAATAGGTCTCGCGTAAATGCGAGTCCTATTGCAATGCAAATGCTTGTTGTGTAAAGCAAAGTCTGTTCCCGAAAGTAGTGCCAGGGGGTTCGACTCCCGCTGCTCACAAGACTCAGTACTGCGCGCCGCCGCTGTGTGCGCGCGCCTTCATCTGGTCCGTCTGAGGAGGGCTCTGCTGCTGCTCTGAGCTCCCGCCGGCGGCCGCTCTCACACCTCAGCAGTGAGCCGCTTCAAGTGGCTGCCCCCCTCCCACCCAGACCCTCAGTTAGACACAGCCGGGATTGAGACACTCACTGTGACTTCAACACCCTTCTTGTAAAAGGCACAGCCATGCCAATGACTGTCCCCCAACCTTATGAAGAGAATAGTTGCCCTCCCTTCCCCATTACTGACTGGGAATGTACCATTCTAAACATCCTGCATTTGCTGTAGTGTCTGAGAAGGTTGCCTTTCATATCGGGGACGGGTTGTTTCCTACACTCTATGGGTACTCTACAGTACTGAGTTTTCCTGTACATTTTCTGAGAGTTCCGAGTACTCTCTGAGTGTACCTGTGCACTGGCGGAGTGCCCACATGCGCGTGTCCCTTTCTTTCGATGCACTGTCAGTGCCTATGTGCAGTGTCTGAGTGGTGGGATGTCTCAATGAGTCCGCCTACCGTGTTAGTGTTTCGAGCACTTTCGGAGTGTTCCCCGCACCACCACCTGAATGTTCCTGCATGTGCACTGTCTGTTTCCATGCAATCTCAGTGCTTCAGTGTTTCTATACTCGAAGCATGAACCTGCATCATATGAGTGTGCCCGTGCACCGTCGGGGTTCCATAATCCATACACAGTTTAATATTGAGTGTTGAGTATTCACAGGCGCCACCTGATTGCTCACGTGCGCTGTCGGAGTCCTCCTGTGCGAGGTCTGAGAGTTCCTGTGCACGGAGTATTACGGAGAATTGTCAGGGGTTGTGCACACGAGTGTTCCCAAACATTGGTTCCCGTGCTCTGGCCGAGTGTTGCGGTGGCTGTCTGAGGGTTCCTGTGCACTGAAGTGTCATGTACGCTGTCTGAGTGACCTCTCGCTCTCTGCGAGTTTTCACACCACTGAGCACTGTCTGGAGATTCCTGTGTGCTGAGTATTACAGTGCCACCATGACTATCTGAGGGTTCACGTGCACTGAGTGAGTGTTCCTTTGTGCTGTCTGATTGCTCCGATGAACTCGCTCAGTGTTCACTGCCGGAGTGTTCCTCTACAATGGATAAGCGTTCCGTGAGTCCGTGACTGTTTGAGGGTTGCTGTGCACTAAGTGGCTTATTTACAAGCCCCTTGCACCACCGGTGCGTCACTTTTAATATGGGGAATCATTGCAAACAAGCCCCTAAGTGCTCCTGTGAACTGGTTGATGGCTTATGTGTACTGAGTTTTTTCTGCACACTCTCTGAGTCTTATTGTGCATTCACTGAGTGTTCAGTGGCTGTCTGAGGGTTCCAGTGCCTTGAGCTTTCCTGTCCACTGACTATGTATGTGCATTGGCTGATAGCTTTTGTGCAATTAACCATTCTGTGCACTCTCTTAGGGTTCCTGTGCACCGTCTAAGGATTACTGTGTGCTGTTGGAGTCTTCCCGTGCGCTCTGCGAGTGTTCCTGTACACTAGGTACAGCCGTGCACAGGGTAAGGGTTCCTGTGACTGTCTCAGGCTTCCTGTGCAGTTCGTTTTCCTGTGCACTCTCTGGGTGTTTCTGTGCATTTCCCGAGTATTCATACTATAGCTTAAGTGCCCTTGTGCACTGTCTGAGCCCTCCTCTGCACTGACTGAGTTTTCTGGTGCAATGTCTAATGGCTCATGTGCAGTGAGGGTCTCTGAGCACTGCCTGAGGCCCCATGTGTTCCAGTGCACCCTCTCACTATTCCCATGCATTGTCCCAGTGTTGCTGAGCTCTGACAAGCATTGCCATGACTGTCAAGGGGTGCCTATGAACTTACATTTCCAGTTTACTGTCTGTGGGTTCCTGTGCACTGACATTTTCCGTGCACTGTTAAAGAATCTCCTCGCGCTATCGCAGTGTTCCCCTGCACTGCCTGAGGGTTCGTGTGCGCTGAATGTTCTTGTGCACAGAGTGAGTGCTTCTTTGACCTATCAGATTTTTCCCATATACTACTCAGTGTTTCCATGCACTGCCAGAGTGCCCCTGTGCATCGGATACGTGTTTCCGTGATTGTTTGAGGGTTCGTGTCCACTGAGTTTTCCTGTGCTCTCTGAGTGTTCCTGGGCACTGGCTGAGTATTCCATGACTGCCTAGGGTTTCTTGTGTTGTCGTGTAGTTCTTATATATCCTATACAGGATCTGCGCGTTTGGATAACATAAACTGTGGGATTGGTGGCAGACTGATTCTGTGCACCCCCACTGGATACGTTAGCCTGTCTGTATCAGCTAGCTCACAGTGCCACTAGAGTCTCCTCTTATCGGGGAGAGAATAGTTCTTGGCAACCTCAGAACATGACAACCCTGATCCCCCAGGATCGTAGAAACAATATACTACTTTTCGCTCAGTCACTCGTGCTTACTTAGTTTGTCTCAGAGATACACAGAATAAACATACTGGGCGTTTCAATAAGTATTTATTGAATAGTTGTTATTCTAGTGTAGAATATATGAGCTGCAACAACCATTAGACAGTAGCAGAGATATATGATTAGCAATACTACAAAAGCAAAGGGATGGTATAGTGCTACCATCTTGCAGAAATCATGAATATATACATGTACATAAAACACATGATAAAAAGTGCAACCTAAAAGTGTGTACTCCTACGATGCCTCCCTAACTAGATGTACCTAAATGTACCTAGCATCTATGTAGGTGTTATGCCAAGAATCCCTCTAGGATCTAGTCAACCCCCATTACCTGAGAGTTAGAGAATGTGGGACCCCATCCTGGTCTCGAGTTGGACACCCCGCGAGGGATGTTAGACCACTGCTAGCTGGAGCATCTGCATGCAGGAACCTCAGCGTCTCTGGTCAGTGTGTCAGCCGGGAAGTCACGGTCTCCTCTGTCTTTCTAAGCAAGACATGATGTATATATACCCATAGGTCTCCCCAGGGGTCCTTCCTTGCTGTGCTACTGTGTCGGCCTAAAGGATGACGTTGGGCCTGAACTTTATACAGAGATATTATACAGGAGATGGTAATCCTACCGTTAGTCCTGCTGTGCTTCCAAGAAGCCACATGCATAATGTATGAGAATCGAACCAAGGAATAACCCGCGTTCTGAATACAGTGTCATATCTGGGTAAAAGGTCAGTGCCTAAAAACCGTTATGTATGTAATGTAGGGAAGGATATAGGTGAAAGGTTGCAGTGTTACCTGTGCCTATATAGGGTGCCTATATGGAATATAACACCCACTCCTCGACAGGACGACATATGTAACTTATTATTGTACTGCCATTCAAACTAAACATTGGTATGCACAAAGTGTTAAAAACATTTCTTTTGCTAAAATGTTTAAAAACGTCTAAAGAATTTCTTAAAAAACTTTAAAAATTTAAAAAGAAAGTATTTCTAGCCCTAGCTCTAAAAGTGTCCGTAATAATAGTCCAAACCACTATAAGCATTTGAAAGCCATGTATGCCCAAAAAATTAAAGGAATGTCAATTTAGTTTCATAGTTCCAAATTTGAGCTTGTTTTAGAAACGGGCGAATTTCTCCCAGCACACGACGAGCCAAATGAGTCAAATGTTTATGTGTCCTGGCTGGTAGACGCAACATTTCCGTTGCTTGCTTCCGCAGTAGACGGCCCCTGTAACACCTCGCACAGAATGTCAATTGAGCACAGATGATGTTCCACGCTGTCCGCAGCCAGTGTTGGGGCAGCCTGTGCGCCGTCCAAAGCCTGGGTGTCAGTGGAGGAGCCGGTGTTCATACCAACAGGTGCAATTACTACCTGTGGTGGCTCAAGGAATGCCGCCATCAACATTGGAATACGCTGAGGACATTGCAGAATATGGGCCGTTATCGGGTCCAGTAACGCATTCACGTCCGGTGGCGCACATGATGGGAGTGTCAAACACAGGTCTAACACGCATTCTTCTCCGCAAAACAGGCATCGGAGGACAGGTAAGATGCAGTCCATCCAGACTGGTCGAAATGACAAGAACCAAGATGAACTTAGTTCTCTTAGGCGAGGCGTGCCTAGATGTTGTACCATGCGGTCACAGTATTTACGCTCCAGGAGTGCTTTTTCCATCTCCTTGGTGACTGGGACATCCATTGCATATCAAATATAAAACAATCAGGATACCTGCTGCTAGGAACAGGATGAGCGGAAGTCCTCCAAAGATGCTTCCAAATACGGAGTGTATGAAGTTTGGGATAACTCCAAGTACCGTCTGAAAGGTGCTCAGAAGTCCAGAACCTATGGTCTTAAATAGGTGGACAATGCCTGTCGTATCAGACATGTTAAAGATACGATTTACCATTTCTGCGAAATGGAAAGGGCAGTTTGTATGAATGAGCGCCTGTATCTCTGCCGAAGACCTTGCGATCTGGAGATCAAAAGTCTCTCGAGCGGAGGTTAAGGGCACAAACTTCTGTAGAAGCATGGCTTTCATTCTGCTTAGAGTATCAAACCGTATTAAAGAAACATTCAGTGAAGGCCATAACGGCACCTCGTTGACTGTATGTGTCGGTGGAAACAATACCTACATACAACAAGTAACCCTGGAGCTCACGGTTACCAGATATGCGATGTCTGGGAGCATGCTACAGCAGCCTTGACTGTTCAGCATCAAGTAACTCCCATTCGAAAGTAGCCCGAATGCTGGAGTAATCACTGCAGCTGGGGCACCCCTCAAATGGCAGGATAGGTTTGCTGCAGAACCATTACAAGCCCCGTGCAACATTATATCCTGGCATATGAGCGATCCACTTAAAGTGTTCTCACAGTTTATACCGCTTAGAAACACTTCTTGATCCCCACTCCGGCATCGAAATCTGTATGGTAATTCCCAAGATTCCTTAATGTATTCCTTACCCATTTTTTCATATCTGCCTGCCTGCATTTGTTCAAGGCAATACTGAAACTGAAAGGTAGTGACCGGTAGAGTTATGTGGCCATGGATTAGCCATTCCGTGGACGGTGATTCTGCCACTGTAAATGGTAACATATCCAGTTTTTCAATACGCAGCATTGTATATTTTGCTCCCCTTTGTGCCCTTTCTATCTGTTTATCTGTTAGATTGTATTCAGAAAACAGAGACATGCTGTTGATAAAACGCCAAGGCACATAGCCTGCACGCAAAGATTGCAGCCTCCAACTTAATGACATAATAGAACGTAACTGTGATTGCCTGTGTTGTAATATGGCCAAATCTTGTTCTTGTATGTCTATCGCAGAAGATACAATGTTGCCTAAGGAATATATCCTGGAGGTCAATGTAGTTAACCCATTGTCTACCACTGCTAGAGATTTTTCTAGATTTATACGGTCTATCTCTCGTAGTCTCTCTGCGGCCTCTTGTTGTGATATTTTCCATATTTCATTGTAGACAGCATAATAGAAACATTTCTGACGTGGCTTCCTGGGACCCATTAAAAAATCCCTAAGATCCACAACCTGTGATGGTAAGGATAAGTGTTGTTTCACCAGTGTGTGTTGAGGTTTTTAGCCGATCAAGGCACAACTTCCCAACACTGCAGGATGTCACTACCCCTGGATGTTGTCTCTGTACATAACTTGGATCTGGCCTATGGATACTAAACCCGTCGGTCCTACCCATGAATCTAGCTTGACAACTATTGGTGTCTGTGGCCCAAATCAACCATTTCTTCCAATCGGGGTCAGATCTGTTGTATTGTATAATGTCATCTAATGTAATCCCTTTCTGTGATGTTTCGTTACCCTCGGTGTGTGATGGAGTCGGCATCCGAGGTGTGTTCAAGTCTTTGTTCTTGGCTAGTCCAAGGCAAGACGTCTGTTGCACTGTCTCGTTCAAAAACATGATTTGTTGAGGGATGAGGCATGCTCTAAACAAAGCTTCTGTTCCCTGTACCTGCCATTCCCTAGTACCCCAGACTGATTTTAGGTCTATGGTGTCTTTCCACAAGTCGAAACCTTGTTCGGACAACTGGGCAATAAAGGAAGCAGAGTAAATCTGTTTGGTGTTTGTCAACATATTTTTCTGTGCTGATGTTGGTGCAACCTTATAATAATATGAGGCTGGGTCAGACATATTAAACCCTGAAAAATATGGAAATTTCTGTGCAAATGTTTTTGAACTCCCTTTCGGTGGTGTTGGACAATGTTCCCATTGGTGGTATGTGAACACATTTCTAGGATTTGCAGATTTATGCAGAAAATGATGACCATAATGTTGATAACAATACATGCTTTCAAAATCTGATGTGCCTTTCAATATTTCACTATTAGAAAACGCAGCAGCTTTTTCCAAATCAGACAACATGTTATTTACAGTTTCAAAATCCCAATCATCGGAAAAATGTACTTGAGGTAATGATATCACTTAATGATATTTTAAATAAATGTGGTATTTTTAAAAGTTCGTTCCAGCCGAATATATCGAAATCAACCTTGTCCCACCCTATACCATCAGGTATAGGAACTGTTGTAATGTTCACTGATGACAAGTCTCTTTGTTCTCGATGAGATGATTGATGTGGTTTTAAAATTAAATTCACCTTTTGGGCTGCAGAGCTGTGTCGAATGTATTGTCCATTAATAAGCATGTTAAAAACTATCACTAAACCTAACCAGAAAAGAAAGAAAAGCACCCCGGTAATTATCCATAGTTCTACCCACGGTGATACCAGGTAAGTTCTTCTAAGGAAGTTCAGAAAGTCTTTTACTTGCTGCTTGCGTGATTTTTGGGCTGGCGTCGTTTCAGGTTCACTTGGATCCAAAGAAAACGTAGCAAAGTTTATGAAGTAGCCAGAAGCAGTTCGATCAATTGTTGGAATTGCATCAGGATTTGTTGAAATCGTACTTTGCTCTTGTCGAGGCATGTTGACGTAGACATCTGTATTTGGTCTAACAGCTATTTGTCTGTCATTTTGAGTTTGATTTTGAAGTTGAATTTCAGGTTCAAGAGGAACGAGTTCCATAGCATTGTTGCATAGTCCATCATTCCGTACAGGTGACTCTTCGAACGTGATGAGTCTTTCCGTTTGAACTTCTTGGATTGTAGCGAGAGGAGGGTGTCTGCTACTTTGGAGTCCACATGGCCTACTGCTTAGTATCCGCCACATAGTGTGGTTTGATTAGGTCAATTGAGACAAATCTTTTTTCCGGCAAGAGGCAGTAGAAGTACAGTTCTGGTTCCTTCGACTGCTAGAACCTGTACAGGTTTTCTGTAGGATGGCCCAAATTCCTTCTTGTCCGCTATTTTTTCTCTGACCAGATCCCCGACTTTTGGGATCCAGACAGGTCTTGCCGTGACTGATTTGACTTCCCCAGTGGCGGTCTGCTTCAGGTGGACATTACTTTGTTGTGTCCTGGATTCATTTAGATCCTGTAAAACAGCCAAACGATCATGGATGTCAAAAGGTTTTTCATCCGCCACTGCACCTTCACAATCAAGATCAGGTACCCACATTCTTGTCCCAAATAGGACCTCATAAGGAGTGACACCCCCTAGAGAACTTCTTGGCATGTTGTTCAAAGCTCGCTGGACTCCATACAAATGTTTTACCCAACTTTCACCCGTGCCTAATACTCTAGCTGTTAAAGATTGCTTTAAGTCTCGGTTTTTCCTCTCCACGACCGAATTTTCCTCGGGATGGTACGGACAGGAGTACCGCAATGCTACACCCAATCCTCGCATGGTCTCCTTGTAAGCCCGAGAGCTAAATGCAGGGCCCTGGTCAGAATGTAATGTGCCAATTGCGTATGTCCCTATGAAGACTTGCAAATCTTTTATAACAGTTCGAGCATCAGCCGAGCGCTGGGGCCACACCCATAGGAATCTTGAGCAGGAATCCACAGCAACCATAATATACTTTTAAGCCCCATCTCTTTGTAAGGGGCCGCAGTGGTCCAAGTAAACACACGCTAGTGGTTTGTCAGATATGAATAATGGTGTCTGTGCTGGACGTGTTACGGTGGAACCATTCATCTGCTGGCAGATGTCGCATTTCAAGACTTAGGGGCCGATTCCGATTCGGGCCGGAAATCTCTCCGACCGAGCCGGACCCGGAGAGATTTCCGACCGAATCGGACTTGTGCAGCCCGACCGAACGAGTACGATGCGCACGTATGCTATCGTACTCGAGTCGGTCGGACTCCCATTGAAGTCAATGGGAGCCTGTCGTACAACGTGTACGCGGGCTCCCATTGCCTCAATGGGTGCGAGGCAAACAAGGGCGCCCCCTACAGCGGGTACGCGGCGAGCGACTCGTGCCGTACACGCACAGGTAGGGGGGACCCATGGGTCCCCCCTGTGTGCGACTCGCGCGGCTACGCATACAGGGGGGTCCGACACGGACCCCCGAAGTACGGCTCTGACTGCTCTTTCGAGCCGGACGGCGCGTGTCGGTCGGACTGCTCGCGGCGTGCATCGTACTTACCCGGCCGGGGACCGTCTCCATTGCGGGGTACGAGTCGTGTCCGAGCGAGTCGGTCGGTGCGGTTCGACCCGGGAACGAGTCAGTCGGAGCGGTTGGGACGCCCGAACGAGTCGGTCGGCGATTTCGCATCGTACTCGCTCGTCCGGACGCACGTACGAATCGGTCGGGAAATAGGACTCCGAATCGGATCCGGTTAAGCCGAATCCGATTCGGAGCCCTACCGGCCGAGATCGGAATCGGCCCCATAGTCTTTAGTCTGCTTTGTTAACCCAGGCCACCAATAGCGTTGTTTCAACAATGAAAGAGTCGCCGTAACTCCTGCATGTGCAGAACCTATCCCTTCGTGCGCTGCTAGAATCAAACCTAACCTACGATTCATATTTGGAATTACTCTATCCCCCACTCCAGGAATTTGAGCAAATGGAATGTTATTGGCATCTAACTTGTAGGAGTACTTGAGTGGAAACTTCTTTGGTAGTGCTTTGCTGTTTTTGCGTGAAGCAATGATAGCTACCATAATCTCACCGTCTATTCTCGTTTTAGAACGAGTGATTGCAGCTACGGAAGCCGTGCGTACAGCCCCCTTTGCGGCTTCATCAGCCAATGAATCCCCTTCAACATGAACGCCATCACGCTGATGACTCAGTGTATGTATCACGTGAGCCCTCGGTAGTCCGGATTTCAACTCCACTACTTGTTCCCGTAGCATATTATGCTTAATTGTGCCACCTTTTGCGTCTTTGAACCCATTTTGAACCCAGTATTGCAAGTATTCAGTATATGAGTGTACACAGTAAAAGGAATCGCACACAATTAGTGTGGGGAATTCTCGATCCGTATTCACTATTGCCAGTATTAGGGCTTTTAATTCTGCCAGCTGTGCCATGCAGTCTCCTAGAGATTGCGTTTTTGTGCAACTTGGATGGAACTTTCCATCCCGCATGCGACCTATAATGATTGCACATGCTGCGCTATATTGTTGCTTACTTTCTATGGCCGGTTGAGCAGATCTGTCAGTGTAAATTATATATTCATACTGATCTAGAGGCATTATTTTGTTGGGCAGAGGATATTCTTGTTCGTATTGCAGGAATGCTTGTGTCTTTAAATTTGGGCCATACCTGTATTCTACGTCTGTTGCAGTGAGAGAATTAGCCCATTGTATCCATCTCGGATGTAATGCTTTAGCATTGGGAACGCTTGCCTTTGTCGCAGCCTCTAAGGCTGGAACTGGAGTAACTACTATTATTCGTTTCCCCTGAGTCAGTGCTCTTTCTCTCACTACAGCAGTCTGTACTGCTGTTAGAATCTTTTCTGTGGATGCGAAGCGCATTTCAGCATTCGTGTACAAATGTGATTTGTATGCAATTGGTACTGTTTCACCTTCATTATATGTTAGATAGGTGTACCCAGATTGACCCGCAACTATACGAATCACCAGGTTGCGTACGTTAACGCCTGTCTGTAAATGTTTGGAAGCTATCATGTCAGCTTGTAAGGAACGAAGTGTATCTGTGTGTTCCTGTGTCCAGTGTCTTACTGAAAAATCAGGTTTTATTAAATCGTAGAAAGGTTTTACTCTTTCTGCGTAATCTAAAATGTATGTTCTACCAAAATTTAGGAATCCCAGAATTTATTGTAAGTTTTTCAATGATTTTGGAGGTTGGAGCAGCGCGCACTTTTCTAAAAAATTGGCTGACAGGCTTTTCCTTCACTTGAAAGCTCATATCCTAAAAACAGGACACTGAGATGGGCAATTTTTGATTTTTTAAAGTTGAATTTGTAGCCCTCAGATGCAAATCCCATAATTATGGTATTCACTCTGTTCAAGTGTTCCTCTAGGTCATCATCCGTCAGATAAATATCATCCACATAGGACAATGCCTCTTCATCCAAATTTTGAAGTAACTCTGTTACTCTGGCGGCTGAGAACAACCCAGGGCTATTCTTATACCCTTGGGGGAGTCGACAAAATTGCCGATGTGACCCTAGCGCTGAGAATGCTGTTAGATGTCTGCTTTCAGGCGCTATATTTTGGCAGAAAAATCCATTTGAGATATCAAGTGTTGTTTTATATTTTTTCTGCATAATGTTATTCATTAATGCGGCACTGTGTGCATTTTGAACTGCAAATGTCTTAGTGCAAGTGTTTAAATGTCTGTAATCTAAAACTAGTCAATATGAATTGTCAGGTTTCATGACAGGAAACAAAGGATTGTTCATTGGTGAGGTGCAAGTTTCAATCACCCCTTGGTATTCAAGTTGATCTAAGATCTCCCTGACCTGTTTTTTAGCTTCTTGCTTTATTGGATACTGCCTCTGTGCAGTTGGAGTATTTTTCAAAGGAATTATGTGGTGGGTTGAATCCTTATCCCATCCAACATGGTTTTTGTATAATGCTGGAGCCTGGGCTACTGCCTACTCCTGCGCATATGTGTGTTGCAAATGCCTGAGAATATGGTCTGAGAATGCCGGAAGAATTACCGTTTCTCCTTTAGGGCAATACACGACGAATGCTGGCGGCCAATCTTGTTCAGCTAATAAGATGTCATAGCCAAACGTCAGGTTCTCCCAAAAGAGACCTCTCACTGTTCTACACCTGTCCCCCTCCATCTGGAGCGTTATTTCATATACTTTATGTGGGACACTTACCCTAGTATCGGGTGTTTCTACCGTGATATAATCATTCAAGTCCGCTGTCACCAGAAATTCCATCAGATTTTGGCGAGCTATTGTTCTTTCTGCCGCACTGTCTAGCATCGTCAGAGCCCATTCCCCGTTCAGTAGTCGAGTCCTCAGAATTCTGGGCATGTCTGATCTTTAGACCTGCAACTTTCTTTTTTTTTAACTGTGGCTTTTGCTTTGGCTTCTCTTCTTTTTTAGAAGTATAATCTTGAGCGTGCTGCTTGTCTCTGGACTTTGTACGCTCTTCTTGTCTTTCTGACCGTCCTTCCCTCTCAGAGTTTTTCGACAAACCCTGAAAGGAACGAGAGGAACGTGTATCAGTATCCTGATACCTGTCAGGTTTCCTAATATTATCCCTATTCCTAAGGTTATACCTCTTTTCGGAGGTCTCCTGTGGAGTAGATCTACCTCGGGATTGAGATCTGTTTCCCTTAAAGTTTTGTTGTTTTTTATTTTCCCACTTCTTTTTAGTAGAAGTAGGTGTCTGCTTAGAAGTGTCCTTTTCAGGACTGCCCATCAGTTGTGGTTTTAAAGCTTTCCTACCCAAACTGTCTCTGCCTAATTCTGCATACGCAGTTTCAATTATTTTGGGTAGTTCATGTTCCTGATCTAAAGGACTGAACTCCCTTAGGCGTTGGCGGATAGCCACTGAAGCTGCTTCCCCTTTAATGTTAGCTAGTATTATGGCTGATACCTGGGCATAATTACCTAGTAACTTCATCCCTAAGTTTAGGGCAGGTTCTGCTCCGTACTCGTTCTGTATTTGTCTCAATACATCAGGTACTACTGCTAATGACGGGATACCATGAGTTTTGTTATAAATGGCAGCAAAGACTGTACCCCAAGTGGTACAATCCTCTACTTGTGGTGTTATCCCCATGGGCAAAGCAGATTGTTAGCATTCTGTGTTTTTCATACGGGGTAGTATTCGGGAATAGTGCCTCTAGCTGAGTTATTTTTTGAGCTACCCACAATGGTATTTGTTCACGTTTTGTGGGCATTTTACCCATTACCACGTGTAATGTTTGTGGTGTAATTTTAGTTGCTGTCCCCTGAGTTTGAGTTCCATTTATGGCAACTATTGCTGGTTGGACTGTAAATGTCCTCATGACCAATTGCGTCAAGTTTCTATAGATTTTTATTAAATCTTTATGTTGTATGAGTAAGTCTCCTGGTGGCATTGTTTCAATGTCAGGATGTGGTGTGTAGGCCGCTAATATTGGCCATGTTGCCCCTTCTCCTCCGAGCGGGACGAGTCTTACTCTTCTTCTTGTATGGGGTAGGGCGCCTTTAAACCAGTATAAATGTTCCTGGTACGCGAGCGGAACTTCAATGTCCTCAAACGGACAATATTCCGCTGGTGCATCTCCTTCTGTGTAAGAGTGAAATGTCTGTGTTATTGCATTTGCTGCTGGGAATGTAACCCATGAATAAAATACCTCTGTTTTGTTTGTTTCGTGTGCCTCAATCACAAAAACTACTAAGCCACCCCTAGCTGATAAACCATTTTCTAACAGTTTCAGGGTGATTGTATGTCTGAATTTTTCTGCAATCTGGATTGCGTCCCCATCTTCTTCTCCGGATGAGAGGTGCAGATCTACTACTACGTTATCTCTTGTCTCAGTCATTTTTGTAAAGAAGAAGTTTGTCCAAGGGAACTAAGATAAGGTGTTTATGCACAATTTTAGGAACAATGTGTCCTTCAACCTTGATTAACCTACAGCCAATAAATAGGATTTTTAGCCTACTCAGCTGTGGCAGAGTTTGTGTCCCTTCACTCCAGACGTCTCTGGTGTTATGTGAGTAGGGGTCTCTGAGAATAGCACAACTGAACTACTCAGATTCTACTGTTAAATAAGTACCCAACCAACGTTAGCGGCGCCATGTCGTGTAGTTCCGATATATCCTATACAGTATCTGCGCGTTTGGATAACATAAACTGTGGGATTGGTGGCAGACTGATTCTGTGCACCCCCACCGGATACGTTAGCCTGTCTGTATCAGCTAGCTCACAGTGCCACTAGAGTCTCCTCTTATCGGGGAGAGAATTGTTCTTGGCAACCTCAGAACATGACAACCCTGATCCCCCAGGATCGTGGAAACAATATACTACTTTTCGCTCAGTCACTCGTGCTTACTTAGTTTGACTCAGAGATACACAGAATAAACATATTGGGCGTTTCAATAAGTATTTATTGAACAGTTGTTATTCTAGTGTAGAATATATGAGCTGCAACAACCATTATACAGTAGCAGAGATATATGATTAGCAATACTACAAAAGTAAAGGGATGGTATGGTTCTACAATCTTGCAGAAATCATGAATATATACATGTACATCAAACACATGATAAAAAGTGCAACCTAAAAGTGCGTACTCCTACGATGCCTCCCTAACTAGATGTACCTAAATGTACCTAGCATCTATGTAGGTGTTATACCAAGAATCCCTCTAGAATCTAGTCAGCCCCCATTACCTGAGAGTTAGAGAATGTGGGACCCCGTCCTGGTCTCGAGTTGGACACCCCGCGAGGGATGTTAGACCACTGCTAGCTGGAGCGTCTGCATGCAGGAACCTCAGCGTCTCTGGTCAGTGTGTCAGCCGGGAAGTCACAGCCTCCTCTGTCTTTCTAAGCAAGACATGATGTATATATACCCATAGGTCTCCCCAGGGGTTCTACCTTGCTGTGTTACTGTGTCGGCCTAAAGGATGACGTCGGGCCTGAACTTTATACAGAGATATTATACAGGAGATGGTAATCCTACTGTTAGTCCTGCTGTGCTTCCAAGAAGCCTTGTGCATAATGTATGAGAATCAAACCAGGGAAAAACCCGAGTTCTGAATGCAGTGACATATCTGGGTAAAAGGTCAGTGCCTAAGAACCGTTATGTATGTAATGTAGGGAAGGATATAGGTGAAAGGTTGCAGTGTTACCTGCGCCTATATAGGGTACCTCTATGGAATATAACAGTGTAATGGGTTTTCCTGTGTACTGAGTATTCACGTGCACTGTGTGAGTCTTACTGTGCACTATCCGGGGATTTCTATGCACTGTTTGACTGTTGCCATGCAGTGTCTGTGAGTTCCCTTACACGTTCTGAGTACTGCTGTGCACTCTCTGTCTATTCCCTTGACAAACCAGGTTCTTGTGCATTAGGTGTCTCCATGCACGGCCTCAGGGCTCCCAATGCATGGTTTGGGTGTTCATGTGCACTGGGTGAATATATACATGATGGTCTGATGGTTCCTGTGCTCTGAAATTTCCTGTTAACTTGCTGAAGAAACCCGTGCACAGTTTCAGTGTTCACATGCACAGTCTGGGGACCCTGTGCATTGAGTTTGTTCTGTGCATAATCTGAGGTCTCCTGTGCACTTGCTGAGTATTTACATGAATGCCTGAGGGTTCATGTGCTCTGACTCAATTTTCCTCTTGCTCTTTTTACTTCCACTCCTAGGCTACTTGCTGCGTGCAGTAACATAAGGTTTCTGGAGCCAGAGTGATGAGGCTCAATTAAGTTGCAGTTGTCCATAGAAATTGTCTTCCATGAGCACCCGTAGACAATAATATTTTTTTCAAATCTTGTATTTTCAGTGATATGACCACCGAAGGCCCTGATTTTATATTAAAAACAGAGCTTTGGACTATACCATTTCCCGCTGAAAGGCACTATTTCTCTCCATGTGTCACGCAGTTTGGTGCTTATTTTCCCTCCATGTTAAAGAACAGTAGATGTTTCAGCACCCAGGCTAATGTGCTTCATAGCTAAATACATATAAGGTCCCAAAGGCGAGAACGATTGCATTGCAAATGCTTGTTTTAGGTGGCAGGGATGGATGGTGTTTAGGAGTTGTGAAAGGGTCAGGGATTGATGGTGTTTAGGGGTGGTGCACCATCAGTCAGGTAAAGCATTCAAAGTAATTGTTTGACAAAGTCAAAGATATAAACCTGAAATAATGTCCAAAGAAGTAAATCACTGAAATAAAAAACACAATTTTTTTTTTAAGTAATACCTGCAATAATTACATTTACACCTTTCTATGAAATGGTAAATGCTATTCATTCTGCAAATGTTCTTTAAAAAGTTTAGGTGAAATGGTTTCTCAGTAATGGTATTCCATTTAATAGTTTTTCAATTAAATCACATACAACCATTTTTAAATGTTCTAAAATATGTAACTACAGAACCCTCTGGTCAATTTAAAAGTTTCAGGTGTCTAAAAATTCATAAAAATATAATCTATTTAAATAAATTGGTGTCATCCTTTTATTGTGTCATCTCCTTTACTTTGTCGAGTTATTGTGGTGTTGGTGAATACTTTACACATGTTCCTCTGAGTAAGCCAGGCTGCTTCAGTACCATAGTAACCCAGGACTGTGCACGGTTACTAAGACCAACCTTACTGGGCCTGTCAGTGGAGTAGCATTGTTATACCACACCATCTTATAACCCACTTTGCTACAGTTCTGTATTTTAATACATGGGCATATTTCAATGCTTGATCATATTTTATGCATGCATACTATTTCTGTTGGATTACATTTTATGTATAAATGTATTTATAGTTGTTTAGTTTATGCAATGTTTTTCTCATGTTGCATATTATTAACTCAGGTAGCAGTATACATAGGACAATTTAAACTTTCAGGGCCTGATTCACAAAGGTAACGTACACTTTTGAGTAAGTTTACACTTTCGTAGTAAGTCCAGGATTACACATGGCCAACCACTGATATTGCAACACCCCTTTCCCCCCCCCAGAGAAAATAATGGAGGTAGAGATTTACTACAAAAGTTTCTTTTGCTACAAAGGTGCAGTTTGTGACTAGCACTTTGTAGTAAGTTTTGTAGTATTACAAAATGTACTACAAAGTGAAGCTTGTAAACAAGGCCCTATTTGTTTTGTCTATACAGCGTTTTTTCTGATCATTTGAAGTTGTGGTCTCAATTTTAATGTAGCAACTGATTTAATTCATAATATACTATAATTCGGATTCAGGGAAGGATTAGGAACATTAGAACAGGGCCTTAATTTAACAATCCTGACCGAGAAATATGTTAAAGTAAAAAAGGAAAAATGTACTTAGCCTTCGTAGATCTTTCTACTGCGTTTGATTCCGTATGTCATAATAAATTGTGGAAGATTCTCGAAGTAATGGGAGTCGAACTAGCCTTAATTCAAGTTGTGAGAGAATTATATTCTGGGGCTAGTTCTAGAGTACGGTATGGACCAAATGGGGAATACACAGCTACATTTGCAGTAGACAGGGGGTAAGACAGGGCTGTGTCCTGGCACCCTTCTTGTTCACCATGTATACTAACGGCCTTGAGCAGGTGATGCTTGAGGGGTGCCAGGATCTACCACAGGTGGAAGGTCGACCCATTCCTATCTTACTCTATGCCGATGATGCGGTGATAATGGCCCGAACACCACTTGAGCTACAGCGGGCTATAAATAAATACAATGCTTATATGGAAAGCCTTGACCTAAAGATCAACGTTACTAAAACTTTTACAATGAGCTGTGGGAAAACTACCAAGAAAGAAAGACCCATTTTTATTGGAAATAATAAGCTAGAAACAACAAAAACATATCCTTATTTAGGTATTCTTGTGGATAATAAGGGTACATGGCTGCAGGCTATAAGGGCAAAAAAATTGACATTTATGAAAACTACAACAGCACTTGTAAATTTTGCTCAGAAATTAGGAAAACGGCCACCTTTGGAACTGGTTAAAATCTACCAATCCAAGTGCGTCAGTGCTGTACTGTACGGGCGGGGATCTGGGGATACTGTAACGTAGTAGACATACAGAAAGTGGAAAATGCTTTTATCCGTTATATATTGGCTGTCCTCGCTCGACTTCAACCTTTGTATGTCACAAGGAGTTGGGGTTAGAATACATCACGGACAAAATAAGGGTCCAGCCAGTTTTATTATGGCATCGAATCTGGACCTCAACAAAAACTACATTTAATCAAAGGGTCTTAAAAGATTCTCTTAAATTGGACCAAGCCTTAACTATTAAATGGTTGAAGCACATTAAAGATTTTATGGGGGACTTAGGACAGCTAGAATTTTTTTTTTTTTTTTTTTTTTTTTTAAGATCCTTTAAAGATGACTAATATTTCTAGGAAAGATTTTAAAAAACGATGTATTTCACACTTGGAAGAACTTAGATATGAAAGCGAAGTCCACAAACCGACAGTTCTCCAAAACCAGATGATCCTCGTTTCCACTGAAATGCAACCTTATTTGACCTACTATGGAACTGGGTATGACAGATTCGTGCTTGCACGTTTTAGATTAGATTCCTTTCATCGTTTGGTAGCGTTTCCCATAATAAATGATTGGACAAAAATTTAGAAGCTTGCCCATGTGATGGTGAAGCATCCCAAACGACAATTCATACTGTTTTATTTTGTAAATATTACAGGGAATGCAGAAAAAGGTGGATTTACCCTATTTTAAAAATCTGGGGTCTGAGGCAATGTCGCCCGCCTATCTTGCATTGCAATTATTGGATAGTGAATGTTTTACTAGAAATATTGCAATATTTTTAAAAGCGGTAATCAAGTGTAGGAAACAATTGTAATATTTTTATCTATTGGTTTTATCTGTATAAATTGTTTTAATGAACTCAGCCTGATTTGGTCAGTCGTTTCATACTTGAAAAATCGAACAAAGAAATACTATTATTATCTGGTGGTTCGTACTTTTTTAATAATGATTTTAAAATTGAATGTTTAAAATGTATAATGCTGTAATTTTGTATTTGTGTACCGTGCTTTTATGATTTTTCGTAGCCAAAAATGAAAATCGAATAAAGCGAATTTGAAATGAAAATACTGTGTGAAGGGATAAGTAATATAACCAGCATGGGGAATGAGCTAAGAAAGAATGTATGAACTTTAAATTATAATTTTAACATTATGTTTCCACTGGTTTAATTTCTTCTCCTAAAGCTACAAAATTATACTCAATAAATATGAGCACAGTTAATGAGTTAATGAAACAGAATATCCTTTGGTCATCTCGCCATTACAAATCACACCTCTCAAATTAATCCTACATACAGTACTCCAACTAATTGCAGGAACCAAGAAATCGGATCACATTAACCCTATTGTAAAATCACCTCATTGGCTCCCCCTAGAGTCAGAATTAATTTCAAAGTAGCCTGGACAGCACACAAAGTGAAACATAACTAGAAAACCCCACCTTTTTTTGGAAATCCCCAAAACTAAAAAAGTAAGAATTTAAATCAGAGCTTCTCCTGTTTAGTTCAGATATGGTGAAATCTTATCCAAGACTGTATCAGGCTCAACTCGGCCCATTTTTGTCTCAGAAGACTTGAAAGCTCACCTATTCAAAATTCATCTCCCATACTCACTTACTTCTACATCTATACATTGTTATGCTTAGTTGTCTGGAAAGTTGTCCACTCCACATGTGGTTAGGTGTATGCTAGAAAAATGAAAGAAATAACTAATGCAATAAACTATTTATTAGTCATATTAGTGGATTGCCATAAAACATTTCCTTAATCCTCTCTTCACTTTCCAGGACCATAAACAATATGTTGTAAAAAAATAATGTCGTCTAGTTTTGAGTAGGGGAACTGTGATTTTCATAGACCCTTTTTCGGAGGCCTATACCCACTTTTCTGTTCTTATTCTTTGATAACCAATCTGCTATTAAGCTTTAAATCACTGATGTAGTGAAATAGTGTGGTGTAAAGCTATGGTATATTCATCACTCTAGCGAATATGACTGGTAAGTCGTGGGAGAGCGAGGTCACCATTGGGTCATGATCTGTGACTGAGGTCCAACACTGATCAAACAAAGGAACTCACAAGGCTAAACTATTTTCCATAAGGTATGAGGCTGACTTTTAGTAGCTTAGACTTAGCAGCATGGCAAACTTTCCAGAACTGTGTGCATGACTTATGCTGTTTAACAAATGCAACCGCGCAATACTATAGTGAAAGAAACAAAGGACTTAAATTTCCAAATTGCATTAAATAGAGAACTGTGATACGTAAAACGCTACAGAAGTCATTTGAGTTGAAGGGCTCAGGCGATATTTAGAAACACATTGGTTGAACTCAAGCATTTACTGTTAGTCAATTGGAAAAGCAACAAAGCCTCCTCACTAGACTTCTGCAACTCATAAATACCAGGAGAAGCTGACCATGGAGTGCACATAGTCTAATACATGTAGGGACATGGACCAGGTAAGAACTTTACCTTTGAATCAAGAGAGTAAAATGGAGGAGAAATGTGTACACTTGGTCCACCAGGAGACAGTATATGAGAAGGAGCTGTCAACCTCAACCGCAGTTCAAAGGCTTAGGTAGACTACTTCGGGCATGGATACTACTCTAAAGCTTATGTAGGTCCTGTGGGGGCTTGCTACATGCTGTACCCATTTCAGATTCTAGGAGGTCAGCCTATAGTTTTGAAAATTGCTCTGAACAGGTTGTGCAGAGATAAAACTACTGAAAGTGTGTTATTCGAAATGATCAAACCTTTTTCAATAGGTGCTCTGATTGATATTCTGAGGCTTACCGATAGGCTGCACTACGGATGGGTACCAGTCTTCCCATCCAGCTGCTAGAGGACTGCCTCCAAAACTTAGCCTATTAACATAGAATGTGGCTGGAGTGAGGTCAAAGGTGACACTTGCTCACTGGATCCAATATATAGAACAATTTGATATTTGTAACCTGCAGGAAACTTGGTCCACTTCTCCTGTTTTTATTCCCGGATATGTCACGTTTTGTTGCCCAGCAGTCGCCAATAGACCAGGATGACCAGCTGGGGGGCTGCTGGTCTGGGTTAAAATCGAGCTTCGTTGTACTATTCGAGAGCTTAAGACTAACAGCTCTGACATTTCAGCGATCCATATTAGGGGTAGGAATGGTATAGGGATAGACCTTTTTAATGTTTATGCCCGAGGTTCCAAGGCTGGCTGCAGCTCTCCCACTCTCCAAGCGTTGGAAAATTGTCTTGAGGAGAGGGCGCTCCAGTCATCACTAATAATAGCAGGTGACTTCAATGTCACCTTCGAACCCCTAGACAAAGAAGATGTAACTGATAGTGACAAGGTAGACGAGATGTGGCTCGTCCCCCCTCTTGACTTACCATCTATTAAAAAATGGACACAAGCGGTGTTACAGCTCCACGCCCTAACCCTTGAGTACGGGCTAAGGGCCGTTAATGGCCGAACTAAGTCAGATAAGATAGGGCAAACACCTACAACAGAACTACAAATATGAGCCGCATTGACTATATTCTACTAGATGTTAGATTGTGGCCTGGAGTGATGGATATGGTAGTAGGGTCCACTACTGGTAGCGACCATAACACCCTTGAGTTTGATATGGCATCACCTTGGGCCAAAAACCCTAGCCTCCCAAGTATAACTCTTACAACTAAGGAGGTATGCCCAACCAATGACAATAGCTGACTCAAATGGGCACGAGTAGCTATCGAGTAGCTATTGACACTGTGAAACTAGAAGCCATAAAGTGTAATCTCTTAGAGAGCACTAGCGAGTTATGTAGCTTACTCGAGCAACAGGGCGGTTTCCCAAAGATCACGGCTTGTTATACACATTTTTTTAATCAGTTAGCATCTCACTTTAGAATGCCACAACGGCCCCAGGGTATGTCAAAATCAACCAGACCACACTCCTCCTGCTTTAATCAGGAGTGCAGGAACCTTAGATCACAACTGGCCCCTGCAATTAGAGCAAACAGTGTGGTGGAACTAAGAGAAGCAATGAGATCTTATAAGACAGCTTTGGCCAGAGCTAAAAGGGAATGGGAAGCGAAACGATAGCTCCAGATCAGTGATGCTTACCAGAGGAAAAATTCTCAACAGTTTTGGCTTTTTTGTCACTAGGGGAGATGCGGAAAGGCCGAGGCCACACGCTAACAATATTGCCATTGCCACCTGGTATGATCATTTCTCTACACTATATACTGGATCTGGGGATTTTGCTAAGGATATTCCTACCATTGCCTACACTTGCCCCCAGACTACTGGGCTATTTTCCCTAGCCAAAATTACGCACAGCATTAACTCTGTTGTTAGGAATAAAGCTCCGGGGCCCGACAGTGTTCCTGGGGATGTTTTCCTTAATGACATTGTTAATTGGTCTAGATACATCTGGGCTCTAGCCAATGGAATTTCCGCAGGGGCTCCAATACCGTCCTCATGGAAGGGAGCCGAGGTGATTTCGGTTTTCAAGAAGGGGGACCGCTCACTATCCTCCAACTACAGGCCCATTAGACTGATTGATGGAACTCAAAAGGTCTTCTACCGCGCACTTCTTATTAAGATTACGGCTTGGATGGAATACAATAACATCTTATCCTCCAACCAAGCAGGGTTTAGACAGAAAACCAGCACCATCGATCAGGTTTTCTCTTTTTCTCATTGGCCTGGAAAACTGTGACCATTGAACGGGGAAGTCTGTACATAGCATTTATTGACCTGAAGTCAGCATTCGACCTCATCCCTAGGCATAAATTATGATGTGTTCTACTGTAGCTGGGTCTTCCTTCTGAGATCCTTGTGTTGGTTGTTCGTCTTCATGAGGACAACTACGCACGGATCCGCTGGGGTAGCCAAAGGCAACTGACAGACCCAAACAGAGTCGGCAGGGGGGTCCGACAGGGCTTCGTGTTGGCGCCTACTATCTTTTCACTTTTCATCAATGGAGTGGTTTAACACTTAGCGGAAGTCCCCGCTGATGCCCCCTTTCTGGGGTGTGTCAAAGTAACAACCTTATTGCTTGCGGATGACACGCTAATAGTCTCTAAGACCCCCAGCGGTCTGCAACTGCTCCTAGATCGCTTTGAGGCCTTTTGTGGAATGAGAGGCTTGGAGGTCAATACCTAGAAGACTAATCTCCTACTGCTGAAACCCAACAAATCGTATAAAGGCAAATTGGTGTTGTGGGGGATCCCCCTCGAGAGAGTGGCCACCTTTGACTATCTGGGTGTAACTCTCTCCGAGGAAATGGCCTGGAAGCACCACATTATGAAGCAGATTCTTCAGCAGAAGCAGACCCCTGGGGCTCTGATTTAAAAACATAGGACCTCCCAGAACAAACCAGTAGCAGCCCCACTCCAGATTTGCGACCGTTAAGGTAGTGGGCTCTGCACTGTATGGGGCCAAACTTTGAGGATTTGAACATTTGGAAGGTCTTTTTGTTACCGAGAATAAATTCTTGAGTACCCTATGCTCACTTCCCCAGAGCACTCCCCTTCATCCATTAAGGCTAGACATGGGCAGACCCTCAATTGTGGATAAAGCGAGGCTTCGTCCCCTGCTCTTTTGGCTGCACTTGAAATTAACCCCCGAGCTCTCCCAATATGCTGCTGCTCTTGATGAAATTTGCACACTTGACCGCTTCAAGAAAATTGGGTGGTTTACTAAGGTCAGGTTACTGCTCTCAGCGATAGGACTGGGGAGCTCGTGGGAGGTTAATGATCCTAGATTACTGCCCAGTAAAGAACTGGTTAAGACCCAATATTGGAACTGGCTGGCACAGACTACTGTTACTCATCTGTCTGCGGGCCGTCTTACATTAGAATTTATGGAATTCAAATTGCGAAGCGCTTATGAACAATACTTGGAGGTCATCACCATTCCACAGGATATGAAGCTTTATATCCAATTTAGATTTGGCTCCCTTCCTGTGAACTCCTTTACAGCAGCTTGGCGACGGCCCTCCTCTGCAACGCAGTGCTGCCCAGGTTGCCCTCTCACTGTTGAGTCAATTAGCCATATTTTCTTTGTCTGCCCCATGTACAACTCCCCGAGAATTAAATGGCTAGCCCCTGTTTGCAGGTTGCTTGGAACTCGATGCCACCAAGAAGCGTTGCGTATTTTAAAATCTGACTCTAGGCCTTTAGTCGCTTGCGCAGTTGCTAAGTTTCTTGGTAAAATGTGGATCATTAGAAGGTCCGCATCAAGATGAGATAGCGCGCATTTCCTTATCTTTTACCAATTTTTTTAGCCCATGTTTTAGAAAATATCTATATGTCTTTTACTCTTGTTTGCAGATCTATTTTTAACATTGTGATTGCATGGTGGGTCATGCTGCGCAATTTTATTGGGGCGTAAGCCTCCATTCCCACATCTCTTATCTCAACAGTTGTTTTAATTGTCATATAATTGGTCGGTATAAATCAATTGGAAATTGATGTGTTGTATTTAATGAACTTTTGTCACGTATTTATTTCGGATTCATGTACTGTATGCATTTGCACTTTTATGGTCGCAATGACTGAAATAAAGTTTTATGATGATGATGATATTCTGATTCATTACAAATTTCCAACAAAGTCATTCCACTTCAAGGCAGCTATAAAGTCTGGATACTGGTCCCATATCCTCACAGTATTTCACCTTCAACTTCTTCTATTGAGCAGCAGACTTTCCTTTGTCGGACCTTCCATCTCCCATGCACTTTCAGGCTCAGACAGCGGGTTTCACAACATGTTGCAATCTCCCACTGGAGGCCAGGACGCTAAAGTCCCAGCATGTTTGTTGAGAAGAATGTCTTCATCAGACCTGTGACAAGTTCATCCAAAGCAATTCAAATAGAGGATAGGACTAGTCCCCTGGCACTTCCTACAGCATGTGACTCAGACAGGCTTCTGACTCCTGTCTTCATCTGGCTTGAATTTAGTGCCATATTGTTAAGCATATGTTTTCAAGATGACAGTCTAATATAAACTGGTGGGAAAATTAAGAAAATTCCTTTTTTTCATCCAAAATTTTATTGTCAACAGCCGCAACTGGTCTGGAATGACCAGGTTCCCCAGTAGGATAATATACATAGTAGCATTAGTGATGTTGACTTTTTGATACCAATAAAACAATTGAAAATCCAATGTAGTCAAACATATTCCTCCAACAATAAACAGTAGTGTCATATATTTGGTATATAGTCGATTACATGCCATACTCAACCACCCAGATCGAATAGCAAATCATTTACAATCACGTTCATCTCACGTCATCTATCATTTTATCCATTACTAATCTATTGATGCAGCTGGAATAGGCTCCAAATACAATCCCCGATATTCTGCCCATCTCTTCCAAATCTTCGGATGCTTCAGGGGGCAACCTCTTGCTTTATATCCTGGTATTTCCAACCCCATACAAAAATCAAGTCCTTTCTTCCATACCCCCACTAGTGGTGGGGAAGCATCCTTCCATGCCTTTGCTATGTCTCGTTTCGCCAGTGTAAGGCCGAGGAGTAACAAGTGCCGTTTGTATATGTTGCCCCCGATACCATCAGTGATGTGGAGCATGGCTAGTCGTGGTGAGTGTGGGATGTCCCATCCCAAAACCTCTGACATGCATGCAATTACGCCCGCCAGAACTTTGATAGTGCTATACACTGCCACACAGTATGTATAAGGGTGCCGTCTGTAGTTTGGCAACGCAGGCAGAGAGGAGAATCAATTAGCCCAGCACGCCAGATCCTATATCTAGTGTAGTAGACCCTATGGAGGTATTTAAATTGTATGAGACGCAATCGTGTCGCAATAGCCGCGCAACATGGGGACTCCAGTGCCTCAGCCCAGTCTTCGTCATCTAGGGGGCCTAAATCTTCCTGCCAAGCTTTGCGTGTTTTGCTGAGTGTAGTGGGGCTATTTGTCACAAGTGTTTGATATATCTTTGTGATCTTGTGCGCTCCGAGTTCCCCCATAAATACTTTAGCCTCAATAGGGTTGAAATCCGGTATCGCTTCCTGGCGTGCGAGGTAAGGGGAGAAGGCATGACGGAATTGGAGGTATGTATAGAATTGTGATCGGGGCATTTCATATTCTTGTTGGAGTTCCTGAAAAGACTTTAGGGTCCGACCGTGAAGGACATCTCCCACTGTAGAGATACCAATAGCCTCCCAACCGGAGAAACCAGATAGCCCCGATAGCTGAGGCAGAAGACCATTGTGCCAGAGGGGCGCTTCCTTTGTTAATTTGTCCCACCACCCCATCTGATGCAGTGATTGTTTCCAGATCTTGAATATCGTAGCTGTAGCCGGCTGCAGCACTTTTAGCGCCGGGCCTGCATAAAGAATCGTATGTAGTGACATATTGCCCATCAGCCGGCTTGGTCGGGGTAAACTAGGTCTGTAATATATGGTAATATGCGGTTGGCGATGACCTTAGCAAGGAGTTTGGCCTCCACATTGAGAAGTGATATTGGACGATATGATGCATGATGTTCAGGGGGTCGGCCAGGCTTTAAGAACACCACTATTTCTGCATGACGCCAGTCTCTTGGAAGGCGCTGGATGTCTAACGCAGCATTAAGTGCCGCTAGATAGGGGGCCGTTAGTAGGGTTGGTATTTTTTGTGGAATTCGCATGGGAAGCCATTTGGGCCTGGTGCCTTACCCGGGTGCATCTCAGAGAGTTCCTCCTATGTTCTTGGAAGTTCCTCCTATGTTATTGGAATGTCCAGATCCTCTCTCACCGAGTCCGCCAGGGCCCGTGGAGGCATATCATCAATGAATTTATAGATAAGGGATGGCGAAATAACCTCTTTAGAGGCATATATATCCACATAGTAGTCGGCAAAACTAGCTGTGATTTGTAGTGGATCAGTAAGTATCTCCCCGGTAGGACTGCAAATAGTCGGAATAGTTAAGGGGCAGTACGCCCGTTGACATAAGCGATGTAGCAATGCGTTGGATTTGTCCCCCCACCAGTATATACTGCTACGTGTAGCCAGCCACGTCTTTCTATCCTCATCCATAAGTTTGCTATCATATACTTGCTGTGTATGAAGCAAGTGCCGGCAAGCAGTGCCACCATCCCCTCTCCTGCTCCTGCGCTCTAGATCTATAAGCTGGGCTTCCATCTGTATCAGTTTCTCGCAGTGCTGCCTACGCTGTGCCATGCAGTATGCAATGTCCACCCCCCGAAGTGTTGGTTTCATGGCCTCCCACAGGGTCTCGGGGACTCCACTGTCCCAGTATTATGTGTAAAATAATCTACGATGGCCGTGTGCATGTGCGTTCTGTATTGTTCATCTTGTAGCTGCCATGGCGACAGTCTCCAGCGGAAAGGGGGCCGTTTAGAGTATAGTCACAGATCTAGTTGTACTGGGGAGTGATCAGAGAGCAGTGGCGTAGCTAGGCACTCTGCCGCCCGTGGCGGTCCCTGCCTTTTGCCGCCGCGCTGAGGAGGAGGGGAGGGGTGCTGGCGATGATTTTTGCCGCCGCCGCCCCCAAATCTCGTGCCGCCCGGGGCGCACCGCCCCCTCTGCCCCCCCCCTTGCTACGCCAGTGTCAGAGAGGCCTCTGGTTAAAATCTCTGCTGCTGAGTCTATGTATATGGGTGGCAGACATAAAAATATAATCTATGCGGGAGAAAGACCTGTGTGTGCTAGAAAAGTATGTGAACCCTTGATCAGTGGGATGGAGTCTCTGCCAGGTATCCACCCAGTCCATCCCTCGTATCAGGGACTGTAGCCTCGATTCCCGAGTTTCTACTGGTCTCTCTGTGCAGCGCCATCTATCTGTATGAGGGCATATGGTATCGTTCCAATCGCCCCCGACTACTGTTAGACCTTGGGGGATTTCTGCCCACACAGTCATCAGGAACTCCACTAGGTCCCATGCTAGTGGTGGAGGGGCATATACACTGCCTAGCATGAGCGGTTCGCCATATAGTGTGCCCGTGACTATGATATATCTACCCTGGGGATCAGACCACATTTTGTCATGAGTGAAGGGGACTCTGCGGTGAATCATTACAGCCATGCCCGAGAGCCTCTAGTAAACCCAGAATGAAAAGCCTGGACGTATCCAAAGCGTGCCAAGCACGGTGTCTTGTTGCCCATTAGGTGTGTTTCCTGCAGAAGCAGAATATCGGCTTTGTATCGTGTGGCCTGACGTAATACGGCTCCCCTCTTGATCTTGTCTAGCAGGCCACGGACATTCCAGCTGACGATGTGTAATCGCCTATCATAGAGCTTAGACATATCTAGTGGTGTGGTTGACGGTGGTATGCGTGGATGGGAGATAGTGCATGGATGACATACTTAATAAGGATGGTGCATGTAGAATGTGAAGATATGACACTAAACAAAAGCAGTAGCTGCCAATCGATCCCCAGAGAACTTCCCTTGTACATGAAAGTGTCTTCAGAGTCAAGGGAAAAGTAGCCCAAATTACAATGCCGTCGGCACCATGAACAGTATGTTTTTGTATCAAAAATTGGTTAGGATGTTGTCTTTCATATATTGTCCTCTGTTGATCGAATACGGGATTTGCTACGAGTCTTGGAGCGTCTATTGGAGCGTGACCTGCGATGTTGTTTTCCGTTGGCCTGGGAGGTCTTATGGCGTGGGCCCCCAGACGATGAATCCAAGTCCATTCTGGGTGGAGTATGCAGCTTTAATCTGGTGATTTCGTCCGTCCAGTTGAATACCTCTTCTGGTGATTCAAAGAAGTGTGTCCGTGATTTGTAAGACACCTGCATCCTAGCAGGAAATAGCAGGGAGTACTGGATCTTTAAGTTCCGGAGTCGAGCTTTGGCCTCTGTAAAGGACTGTCGGCACTGTTGAACCATCCTCGTATAGTCCGGAAATATCATTATAGGATGTGAGGTATAGTTAAGGGTCTCCTTAAGCCTGGCTTGCTGCAGGATGCCATCCCTGTCTTTGTAGTTTGAAAACCTGGCAATGATAGACCTAGGGCGAGCACCGGCCGGCGGTTTCTGCAACAGGGCCCGGTGTGCGCGCTCAATTATGAAGCAGGAGGACAGCACACCAGAGGGGAGCCAGTCGGTTAGCCATTTAACAAGGAAGTCCTCCATGTTAGCCCCTTCACCACCTTCAGGGAACTCCACAAATCGGAGATTGTTCCTGCGTGCACGCCCCTCTGCATCTTCGGCACGTGTAGCCAAACCCTTCGCAACCGTCTCCAGGGTGGACACCTTCTATTGAAGGGTAGCCACTGTATCTTCTACCTTTGATATTCTGGTTTCCACTTCGGTTATTCGTTGTACTGCATTACGGAGATCCTGCCTGAGTAGCATGACATCCGAACCAACCGCTCCAATTTTGGCCTCTAGCATGTCTCTGGACTGCGTTATGGCTGCTAATATGGCAGCATTGTCTGGCATGGATACCGTTGGGTCCCCTGGATTAGGAGCCTGGGCGGCGGCGCCTGTAAATTTGTCCATGGTGCTTTGTTTGGCCGTCACGCTAGGGAGTTTATCTTTGGTCATGTTGTAGATGCTGGTGGAGGAGCAAGCCCAATGGGTATTCGTAGATTTGGATCAATGTAGCTAGGCCCAGCCAGGACAGTGGCCCAAACTTGTACAGTATTTATGGCGCAGTCACTACTCCCCCAGATCACCCGGGAGCCGCCCGAATCAATTAGGTGAGGAACCTCGGTTATATACGTACGGAGGTTTCAATGGTAGATCTCCATCTGCAGGCCGCCTCGGGTACAGTCAATATGGGGAGTCTGCAGGGCCCAACGACGGCACCTGTGTCAAGGGGCTAGCCCTCGATGTGCCGTTGCAACCGTATGTGGTCTGTTCTTCGGGCGTCCACCCCTGCAGTCTCAGTCACATACCTGGGGCAATATATCTCTGGGGGCGCTGGCTATCCCCACGGCTGCAATTCACCATCCACAGACAGTCACCTATTGAGCAGGCGTCTCGTTGTAGGGAGAGGCCGAGGACCGCCTCCCAGTATCGGTTCTAGCACCTGATAGCCGCAATGTGAGGGGGCCGCCCGTCCACGTCCCCAGCCCCCAAATCTCATTGTGACCTCATCGTGACCCTCTGCTAGTACCTGTGACGTCTGTTCTACAGGCAGGGAACCTCCAGACACGCAGCTACCACCCTGAAGGCGCTGCAGCATAGAATTAGGTCTGGCCGCCCGCACCAACGTATGTCCCGCCTCGCGGCCCGATGAGACTGCCGATGTAGAGGCGTAGGGCAATGTCTCTTGTGGTAACGGTCGTGCCGCCGCACCAGCTGCCCGCTGCCTGAAAGTAGCTGCGGGCTTAATCTGTCTTCCTCACCTTGTAGATGCCATCCAGTGTCACCGTGGCTCCACTGCACGCCAGGTCTGTGTCACGGCTGTGCGACATACGCCCAAGCTCGGGCGCCCCCTCTCAGCAAGGCCAGGGGTCTCTAGGCCTCAGCGACGCCACCGCTCCAGGCCGCTTCACCCACTTGGGTAGCGACTCCAGACCAAATTAGAGGGATCAGCGGAGTATGGGTAACACCCGCATAGGGCAGAGGTGAAATTTAGAGGGCCGATGCGGCAGGATAATCTGCGAATTTCTGCAGGGCTACGGGAGCTCCTTTACGGCGTGTCCACCATGTTGGACCGCCTGACCACGCCCCCAAGAAAATTCCTTTTTGTTAGTTTTTCTGCCCTCCTTCATTTCTGACAGCGTGATGTCAGCCAAGACCTGTGAGATTTGCCTTAAAGTTGTGGAAGCTACACAGGCCATAATCTGTCCAACTGAGACAAAGGCATTTCCCCTAGGACAAAACTCTCCGGGACAATCATGGCCGCTGAATTTCAAATACATTCCACTTAGCTCTGCAGACGAACATGAAGGATTCTTCCTATTCATCATGGAGTCATACTCTCAGGTTTTCACCCTGGTGGCCGAGGCAAGACAACTATGCACATTATCTCAGGCCTGCTGTGTTGTGTCCTCAATCCTGTCTAGTGGGCTGCCTTAAGGGAGATCCTATGTCTGCATACATGGTCTTTAGAGCTGCCCTCCATTTTACAACAAAGTGTAATTCTGCAGTGCTGGTTTAAATATCTGAATTTGTCAGATTATTTTGTTTTACACTGGCTCCTGTTGCTGCATCATGTTGATTCTGAATGACACTATCCATTCATAGCACAGTGACTTCTGGTGTGTGCTGGGCATTTCCTGCTAGTGAAGCATCTTGTTAGGTTTTCTGTGCTCTGCACACTGTGGATTTCCCAAGCTCTAAAAGCAAGTTCTTTCCCACGTTTGTTTCAGCCACCACAGATTATTCAGCACAGACATTTGTTCATTCTAAGTCACATAGGTTTTTCATGGGCTCAAGCTACCATCTGAATCTTGATGAAATCGTCTATGATTCAGTTGGCCCTCAAAATATTTAGTAAATCATGATAGAGGTGCCAGCCCGCTCCACGCAACCATACTTCTTATTCAGGACTCACAGAATTTCTTCCTTCTAGGAATCTGGTGCTCAAAGCAATACTTTTTAACAGGCTGTGGATGAGACTACGTACGCTGGAAATACAGTGATTATAAGGTTTATGAGATATCTGCTATGCAAACCACGTATTTGTATTTTTATTCCAAGCAAAAATTAACATACTTTTATTCTGGCACTCAACGTGCCCAAACAAAGTTCAGACTTTAAGTACTTTCAATACAGATCATATAAAGGGATTTCTGAATCCCCTTCTGCAAAACATCTTTGGTGGACACCAAAAGGATATCTACAGAAATTCTTTCACTCACGGGCATTTAAAGGCCTCCATCAGTGTTATATATTAATAGAATGTTTGTGTGTTCCTCAGGTGATCAGAAATGATATCGTTTTCCTATTACAGCCTCCTTATTTGTACAGCTCCTTTCCCTAACTCTTTCCCTCATCTAGTTGCTCAGAGTATCAGGCTTAATCAGTAGCGGCTCCTCCGCTAAGGTGGAGGAGCGTTGCCCCACTGCTTTTAGGAAGTACAAAGAAGGAAAAATACAATGATAACAACGCAGTGTTATCATTTTATTTTTCCGCTCTGAGGCAGGTTTTCGGGTGGGGCAGGGCTTGGCTCTCATCGCAGCCAGCAGGGGAGGAGAAAATATGTGCACTTAAGTGCGCATGACTTTTGTCTGGCCCTGTTGGGTCGGGCAAAAGTCATGCGCACTTAGCATGTTCCCCACCAGGCTGTAATCCACAGCCTGGTGGGGAAAATGCACAGGCTCCTTATCCCCGTCTGAGCGCCGAACCACGGCGCTCAGACCAATCACAATGCTGCTAACAGCAGGGTTGTGATTGGCTTAGGGGAGCCTGTGTGCTTCCTGTCCTGGCCGGACCGAACCGGACGAGAGATGATGATGGAGGAGAGTCAGCGGTCTACAAGTTAAGTAATATTTATTTGTTTAACCCGCCCCATCGCCCTCATTCAGTACCAGCCACGACAGGATTTAATACATGAATTGTCTGGGAGGTGAAAGTTGGGTGTATACACATCCCAATGATTAGTACATACTGTACACAGACTGTTCAGTGGACAAATATTAAAGATTGAGCTTCTGCTTACAACCTACAAACAGTTCACAGACAGCACCCACAAACTTCTGCCCTTCTCAAATAATCCCTCTGAAGATGAAGCAAGGGTGTAATGAAGCACACTCTATACCAGCTTCATCGGGGTGTCACTGTGGCGGATTAATCTTTTTTCAATAGAAAGAAGACACCATGATACAGGTATGTGCACTGCTTGAGTCAAGGGCTGCAAAGGGGACAAAGAAGTGAAAAAGAGAAAGAGAATGTTGAAAGTGGCAAAGAAAAAATAAGTTAGAGGCAAATGGGGTGAAAGATAAGAAAAGACGGAAAGACAGAAATTAAGCAGGATGGAAAAATGAAAGAAAATGGAAAATAGATGAATGAATGAAAGCAAAAGGAAGTCAGAAATAAACACGGAACAAAGGCAGGATCGGCAGACATAGGATAGAAAGGAAGAAGGCTCAAGATAAAGGAGCAAGAAGAAAAGAAGGCGGGAGCAAAGAAATAGGAGAATACAATAGAAAGAAAGAAGGAGACAGGAAAATAAAATTAATTACTGTAAAGAAGAAAAGAAATATGGACAGAAGTAAATGAGTGCTGGAAAGGAGAATGGACTATGAAACAAAGGAAAGAAAAGACACAAATTAAATAACAATGGGAAGAAGGAAGGAAAGATGGAAAGAACAGCCGTGGCCCGTGCAGGTAAGAGGGGTGGGGCCGGGAGGGGGGGGGGGGGTATTTCGACGGACGATGACGAGGGAAAATTAATTATTTATTTAATTTTCCCTCGTCATAGTCCGTAAAAATACCCGTCCACCGGGCCCCACCGCTCTTACCTGCACAGGCCGTGGCTGGGAAAGAATGAAAGAGAATTACATAAAACAATAAAGAAGGAGAAAGGCAGAGAGATGGACTGAAAGAAGAAAGAACAGAAGCAAAGATAGATGGAAAAAAGAATAAAAGGACAATGGTAACAAGTAACGAAAAGAATATGAAAAGAATAATTGATGATTTTAAAAAAAAGAATGAAGAAATATTACGGAAAGAAATAGGATGAAAAGAATGAACAAAGAACGAACAAAATAAAGAAAGAAAAACTGGTAAATATTTAGCGTTTGGCCAAATGCATTAAACAAATGTGTTGTAAAATCAATCATTCGCACTATATTTCTTTTTTTTCGCTTGGGAACAATTCCTTAGTAAAAAGGGTAGGCATCAGTTACTTTGCTCGCTCACTTGTGCCAAATGGTGCAAGGTATAGGGCATTTTATTTTCTTTGCTACTCGCTGGAGCTGGAATTGGCAGATTGGTAAATTTCGGGCCTACGTTCATGTTTTCGCTACATACTCACATTTGTTATTAAGTGCTGGATAAAACATGACCGCTCCTACTCATACAAGTTTAACTGAAAGAGATCATTTAAATCGGATTGCAGATACGGCGTTTTGGCCAATATCTAAAAATCTTTCACGCACCTTGTTTAGATACTCTACAGATGCTTTTTTGTCAATTGGGGCTTGTGGGGGAAAAGCCGACCTCTGGTATGGACCCTGGGCATTTTGGGCAAGTGGTACGGTCCTGAGGAGTGTCAGCCTTTTTTCCGGCTGTTTGGTGGTCAGGGGAGGGACGTTAGCCTTACATTTGGGGGTTTGAGTTACCTGTCACCTTTTTATGATAAGGTGACACGTTGTCTGGTAGACGTCAAGGCCAGTAGACTTTTTTTGTGAGGAGAGTAGTTTGGAGGTTAGTTAAATTGTGGGAAGACAATGGAAGCGCCAGGATTGTTAAAGAGATTCACGACCTTCAGGAGGAAAGGCATGAGGATTCAATTGTGGAAAGCGCGAGGGCTGGTGGCTTAGGCGGAGACAGGGCCAGACCGGTCTGTTGTACTTTGGAAGGTGTGGCGGCAGAAATCTTTGCCTCCTCGCGGCCACGCCCCAAGAGTGCCAGGTATATAGGTGAGGGCAAGGGGGCATGGAGCCCTCTGACAGTGAGGGGCTTTCGGAGGGGACACCCATGCAGTCATTTCAAGAAAAGGGAGGGCTGCAGGGGCAGGCACGGCTGCCACGAACAGTCTTGCAGACGCAGGGTGGGAGGAGACGGAGGAGCAAAGAGTGAGGCCCGGCAGAGGCAGGCGTCCATTCTGCAGTGCTCGCCAGTGAACAGGAGGGGGAGCCTCTACTATTAAGGAGGGGAAAAGAGTAGGCCTGGCCCGTGATGACTATGGCATCACAGATGGGGCTAGGAGCAACTTGGGTTTTAGTAGGATGGGATAGGGGTGACCCAAGATGGCAGATGAACCTCAGCAGGGAACGGCAACAACAGTGGAAAAGTGGGTGCTGTAGTGAGCCACCTGGGACCCTCCCGCGTGAGCCCTTACCCGGATATGCACTTTTCACATCCTCTGGCCTGGCGTGGCCAGAGGCTTTAAAATAAAGGGGAGTATACAGCACGGGGTTTTCTGCCTGCACCATAGTACTGATTGTGCGCGTGTTTGTTCTGGGCTCCAGGGTATAGTGGCCTTATCCAGCATGGACCTCGTCAACCAAAAAGGTCCTCTGCCACAATGGCGACGAGTGTGATTCCCCACGTGCCCTGACTTCATGGCAAGGAATCAATCACTCCCTCCCGCCCGCTCACCCACTGTTGCAGACTCGCCTCCACCAACATGCGGCACCTGCCGTGCGCTCCCCACTTGGCCCGGGTGCTATCAACTGGGCCGCCACCCGACATCACGTTGGTGGCTGTGCGCTCTGCCCTGAGGAGTGGCCCCGCCTCCTGCTGCAGTGCCGACCTCTGCAGCAGAGTGTCCCGCTGAGCCTTCAGACTCGTTGCAGCCCATCATGCCATCGCACCTCACGGAAAGGCCCCCGCGCTGCTGAGTGATGGGGCATGCATCGGTCCTGCGGCCTGACCATCCCCTGCATCAGCCTTGAGGAGCCTGCACTGAGGAATGAATAAATAAATAAATCCGGTATTTGTAAAGCGCAAACTAATCACCCCTAAGGGTCTCAATGCACTGGGGGCCATTGGGGAGATTAAGTGAGCTATTATTGCTCAGTCACATGATGCTGAGCTGAGCTGCCGCCAGGGATTGAATCTCGAGCCTCCGCGCTCCGGAGTCAGCCGCTCTGGCCTCTGCGCCCCACCTCTGCGTGACAGATGACAGATACCAAGGTTAGTCTATGACTAGGAGTGCCGAGGCCACCCTCCTGCACTGTCTGCCCTCCGACCTGCACCTGCTAGTCTACATGCAACTCTCCTCCCCCCTGCTTGGGCGTCTTCTGGAAGTTTCTCCCATCAGCATAAGCAGTGGTACTGTGAGAGGATTATTAGCAAAAAGCAGTGCTACTGTAGGGGGACCATTGAGGCTCGCCAATGCAAAGGAGAGTCCATAGATACATTCTACGCCTGCCTACACGAGTTGGCCAGCACATATACTGCCGATGACCAAATAAGGAGATAAGAGCCCAGATAATCCAAGGATGTCATAACAAGACTCTTAGGGGCCTCACCCTGAGGCAACCAAACATCGGTTTGAACGATATACTGATCCCAGCACGGTCTCATGACTTGTCTGCTGCGACAGCTGAAGAGATGGTTATCGCCATCACACAGGCACCGTAAAAAGCCCCCTCTACATCAAGGAAGTGTGAGCTGGCGCTATCCGCACATGGAGAAAAACAGACGGAACCATGTCATGTGTCCCCCCCCCCCGTCGACCAAGCCTTGCTGTAACTACTGTGGCCGTAAGTAACATTCCCTGGATAATTGCCCTGTGCAAGTTAGCACATGCTTTAATTGTGGCAAAAGAAATCATTTTGCATTGGCATGCCATGGAGGGATCAGGAGAAGAGGCACCAGAGGAGGGAGAACACCATCCAAAGCGGTGCGACAACTATCCCTGAATGAGCCAGTATTACCAGAAACCGCCAAAACTCGCAACATCAAAGTCATCAGCTAGAAGACTCATCCCCTGACGATAATGAGGAAGAAACCTTCCTCATCTCGTTCACGAGCGATCTGAAATGGCGCCAAAGATCACAGCCCACGTGTCTGCTCGAAATCGCAGGATCTGAAGTAAAGTAATTCATCAACACAGGTGCGTCAGTGAATGTCATGGGGACCCAGCAATACAAGTGCCTCCGACCCAAGCCAAGGATCACTGCGTCGCATACTAAGATCTTTGCAAATGGCATCCACTCCCCACTCTCCCTGTGAGGGTGCATGACCGTACAAGTGATATACAATGACCAGGAAGTCACAATGACATTCCATGTCATCGACAAAGAGGCCGACACCCTGCTAGGGAATCACATCACAGAAGATTTACGGCTTGTGTTGTTTGCCCAAAATGTAAAGGCGCTCCAGGTGGATGAACTGCTGAGCCAATCCCCGAATTATTCAGTGGCCTGGGATGCCTGAAAGCCCTGCCAGTCAATTTGCACATTGATCGCTCCGTCAAGCCTGTGGCCCACCGCCACGTGCCATTCCACTTGAGGCTACTGGTAGAGCAGGAGCTTGACAAGCTCGAAAACCAAGAAGTGATCAAAAAAGTGTCAGGACCAATGCCCTGGGTGTCCCCTATGGTCATAGCGGAAAAACCAAAGCAGCCAGGGAAAATACGCCTCTGTATTGGCATGCGTCTCCCGAATTGTGCCATCAAGCGGGAATGCCACATCACGCCCACAATGGACGACACTGCCGACCTGAAGAACTCGAGATGATTCTCAAAACTGGACCTGAATGCCAGTTATCACCAGTTACTCCTCTTGGAAGAGAGTAGATGTATAACAACCTTCTCCACTCATCTGGGGTTGCGCAGGTATAAATGACTAAACTTCGGCATATCCTCGGCAGCAGAAGTCTTTCAAGATGTGATAAGGGACACTCTGTTCGGGCTCCAAGGTGTCATGAATGTGAGCGATAACATCTTCATCCACTTAGCAATGGCAAAAGAACACCATCTGCACTTACAAGCTACCCTGAAGCACCTCTGGGAGCATGGAGTCATGCTACATAAGAAGAAATGCTTGTTTTTTCAGACTTCTATTGAGTTCTTCGGCTACGTATGCAATGAGGACAGGGTGCAAACCGACCCCTGAAAATCATGGGCCATCAAGCAAGCCCGAGCACTAACCACCGTCTCCAAAGTGCGCAGCTACCTGGGCATGACCACATACTATGGCAGATTGTTTCCAAATTTGGCGACCATCGCTGAGCCGCTAAGAGCCCTGACCAAAGTCAACACTGGCTGGACATGGGGCCAGGGAGAAGGCAAAGCTTTCCAGAAGGTGAAGTAGGCTCACCTGAATAAGACCACCATGGCCTACTATGACCCCAAGAAGCAGACAGAGCTGTTAGTAGATGCGAGTCCCGTGGGCCTGGGAGGCGTTCATACACAGGCGGTGGAACCTGGAAGGTGGGCCCCACTGGTATTTACCAGCAAGGTGCTAACCCCAACTGAGACGCGCTATGCACAGATCAAGAGAAAGGCATTGGCGATGAAGTGGGGGTGCAGACATTTCCGCTTATATCTGTGTGGGAGGCCATTCAAAGTAGTACAATAAAGGGAGTCACTGTTCCTTGTAAAGGGAAATCAAAGAATGAAGTTTTGTCCTGTGCTACTCTATGTGTGGGGATAGTGTGTCCTCATCATGATGCCCTCAAACACCCCGAAGGATGTCATGCTTCATCATAGGGCTTGTTGCTCCTCGTCGGGCCGGCGCTGCAATGCCCTACGGGTCCCCCGAAGGGTCTCTTTATCGGAGATCTTTTGATGAAGAAGCCGTATGGGTGCGTGCGTGTGAGTGGTAGTGAGGTCTCAAGTAGTGTTTTTTTTAAAATGACTGGAGGGGGAGTGAATATTTTTTATTAAGGTGATCCCTCTGTCATTGTTAAAAGGTGTGTGGTGCTGCTCTGGGGGATATTATGTCCCTAGGTAGCTAGATATACGTCTCTAATGGGCGTATAAGGTGGTCGACATGTTTCACGCTCTCTGTGGCCTCAGGAGGAGATCCAAAGCGTTTCCTCAGGACCAAGGTAAGTTTAGGTATCACTAGCAGCCTGGATTTGACCCGTGCTGCTAGGTTAATGAGAGGAGTAGCGTCCCTGAAAAGAGAAGAGGGTAGGACAGAAGATATGTTGGTATTTCTCTATAATGAGTATTGTCCGTGTCTACCATTGGAGGGCCCGGTGCTCATTATCGTTAGCGTGAGTCTTATCTCTACGGTTTAGGCATTGGTGCATGTTTAAAAAGAGATTCTATTTTACGTGTTTTACATATTATTTACAGTGAAGTGAAAAGTGAAAGAAAGAATGATAAGCAATAATCAGCAGAGTTTCAACATTCTGACATGTGGGCTTATAAAGAAGAGACATATAATAAAGAGAGCAATGATTGTTATATGTCAGGGTCACTCTTTTGTCATTTGATTCCATGCAGTGCCACTAGTAGTGGTATCCTGTTGTGAATAATCTAAGATGACTCATATTGGGCGTATGATAAAACCGGTGAGTCAGCGCTGTCTGGGTAGGATGTGAAAGAGATATATATATATATATATATTATTACACAACGAGATATCCGGGAAATCCTGAATAAATCAAGCGGCACACCACAAGGACAGCACAAGAGTTTATTGTGCATACAACGACGCGTTTCGGCGAAGCCTTTTTCTAGTTGTGTGACCTGCGCCCAATTACCCATAGAAATACGGGTTACAGTGCATGAACATAGAAAAATATTCATTACAATTTCTAACGTGATAGAAAACGAACATTGTTAATTCATAATACTGTGCAATGCAATGCAAAACTACAATTAAATTTAGAATTGAATAAAACATACAGGGCATGCTGACCATTACCGATGTTAGAAATAAATAAATATAAGGTTTTTCGCTCTCTCAATGTTTACCAGATATAGAGGACAGACTATACTGTCAGCATCTCTTATCGATGTTGCCTTCTATTCTTTAAAATGAAGGCAGATAAACTGTAAATGAACATTGCCCATCCTACACAATTCATATCATAATTGCCCACATAAGGACATATATATCCTTGTGATTGGTACGTATGGGGCATCAAATTCCTGGGTAATGTACCTTGATACAACATTCTATCATACAGGCAAAAATAGAACGTCACATTGCGACTGATGTACTCCTAATAGATACATTTCATTATAAAAAATCAAAGCCCCCATTCTATTCGAGCCTAATTGATCCAACCAAATCACGGGACAATGTGACGTTCTATTTTTGCCTGTATGATAGAATGTTGTATCAAGGTACATTACCCAGGAATTTGATGCCCCATACGTACCAATCACAAGGATATATATGTCCTTATGTGGGCAATTATGATATGAATTGTGTAGGATGGGCAATGTTCATTTACAGTTTATCTGCCTTCATTTTAAAGAATAGAAGGCAACATCGATAAGAGATGCTGACAGTATAGTCTGTCCTCTATATCTGGTAAACATTGAGAGAGCGAAAAACCTTATATTTATTTATTTCTAACATCGGTAATGGTCAGCATGCCCTGTATGTTTTATTCAATTCTAAATTTAATTGTAGTTTTGCATTGCATTGCACAGTATTATGAATTAACAATGTTCGTTTTCTATCACGTTAGAAATTGTAATGAATATTTTTCTATGTTCATGCACTGTAACCCGTATTTCTATGGGTAATTGGGCGCAGGTCACACAACTAGAAAAAGGCTTCGCCGAAACGCGTCGTTGTATGCACAATAAACTCTTGTGCTGTCCTTGTGGTGTGCCGCTTGATTTATTCAGGATTTCCCGGATATCTCGTTGTGTAATAATTTTAGCGGGTGTCATTACCGCTGCTGGCACCGACGTCGAGAGGACGAGGAAAGGCATCGATGACAAACTTTTCATCATATATATATATATATATATATATATATATATATATATATATATATATATATACATAAACAATAAGTAAGTGTCACTGAGTGGGCCCCACCATTGATGGCAAACCTTTAGACTCTGTTTTGGTCACTGCATAGTGAAAAACATATTGCTCACCCCTTATTTTTACAATTATTGCCTCATGAGATTGGTGAGGGCAGTCGGGAGCTGTAAGGAAAACGAGAAGAAGGAAGCGTGGCCTAATCATTAAGAGTATAACAATAACAATAAAGTTTCAATTGTTCAAATAAAGGTGAAGTTATCACAGTGGTCCCTGCATGTTGATACATCCTGTATATTGAGAAGGAATCAAATCTTTTATTTATCGCGGCATTTTCTGCAAAATGTAAACGGGCTCTAAGAATATTAGGAAGCTAGATTGGCGTTTTGGCTTCCTGTTTCATAAAATGCCAGCGCTACAAATGAGGCAGATATTTGTTCTAAAGTGCTTTTTGGCTTCCAATTATAAGAGAGAGCTCTGTCCGGGCACTTAGTTCAGACCCAGAGTATTTTCTCAAAGGTGGCAGTTAACACAAGATACATTTGTTTAGTACTCACGGTTCTCCCATTTAGCTGTGCCGGTACACCTGCCTGCCTCTCTCCATCTCCGCCGATACTGGAGCAGTGGCTGCCGCCCTTTTTATGGTGGAAGTGTGTTGCCAATTAGAAGGTTAATTGGGGAGTGTATAGTGTGCTGCATGGGCGCCATCTTGTAGTGGAGTATGTTTAGGTGTATTTGGGTCTGTCTTAAGTCTGTTGCGGTCTTGGTTATGTATGAGTGTCATATGGCTATGAATTAAAGGAATCAATGTGTTGTTTCAAATTTGAACATGGTGTTTGTGGGTGATTTCCAGGCTGATTGTTTCTCGCGCTGTCTCTGAGTGGTGTAAGTAGTATGTGGTTCACTCTTTTGGGTGCCATTTTGGAAAGGTATATTTATAGTTATTGTCTACACTTTAAGGAGAAGCAGAATTCCTAGTCAACTCCAAACCAACGACCCCATATTTCTACGTCCTACCAAAAATCCACAAGAACATCATACCTCCACCTGGTAGACCAATAGTATCCGGGATTAACTCCATTCTTGAACCACTCAGTCAATACTGCGACCACTTCTTACGACCACTGGTACAAGCAACTCCATCTTACCTCAAAGACACCAAAGAAACCATCAATCTAATAGAACATATAAGAGGACCAGAGGAAATCACCCTACTAGTGACCCTCGATGTGGAGGCTTTATATACTAACATCCCACAAGAAGCAACACTGAGAGCAGTAGAAGAAAGCCTTAGGAACCAGGACCCTAACACACCACAACCAATAAACTTCATCCTGGAATGTGCGGAAATAGCACTAAAGAACAACTTTTTCAAGTTCAAAGACCAACATTACCAACAAATCCACGGAACTTGTATGGGCAGCACCTTCGCGCCGAGCCTAGCCTGCCTTTACATGGCTTATTTTGAGGCAACACACATCCTCCCACCATCCAACCCCTTTAAATCAGAAATAAAGGAGTGGAAGCGATATATAGATGGCATACTCATGATATGGACAGGCACAAAAGAACGGTGCATAGAATTCCATAACTGGATCAATGAACAGGACCCTTTCCTGAAATTCACTCTAAGCTCCTCAAGTGAAGAGATCCCTTTCCTGGACCTATTAATCATCCTGAAAGATGGAAAACTACTGACCAAAACGTACAAAAAACCGACTGACAGAAATAGCTTGTTAACCTATGACAGTCACCATACAAAAGCCCTTAGAGAGAATCTCCCCTTTGGGCAATTTTTGAGGCTCAGAAGAAACTGCAGCAACACCACGGATTACGACACACAAGCGGCAGAACTCAGTCAGAACCTGGAACAGAGGAACTACCCCAGGAGGATCATAAAGAATGCACAAAAATGTGCGCGTAACAACCACCGAGAAGCACTATTAGAAACCGTGGAAAAACAAAAGGACGAGATAATAACATGTGTTACAACCTACACACCTCAATCAAATCAAGTAAAAAGGATTTTACTCAAACACTGGAATATTCTACATGCAGGGGAACTACAACTGGAACGCCCAAGATTCGCCTTCAGACGGACACAGAACATCAAAGACATAATTGTCCACACGAGACCCCAAAACAAACAGTTGGACAACCAAAGGACACTGTGGGACCTACCAATGGTCAAAGGACATTACCCATGCGGGACTTGTAATATTTGCCCTTTAACAAGACATACCAAAACGTTGCAAATGAATAATCAGGAATGGACACAGAAAAGACACATGAATTGTAATACCAAGAACTGTATTTACATGGTGAAATGTCCATGCGACTTTCGATATATAGGAATGACAACCAGAGCCATAAAGACAAGAATAAACGAACATAGAAGTAACATACGATGTAAGAAAAACACCACCAAAATGAGCAGACACTATATTGAGACAGGACATACGCCAGACCAACTAAACTGGACCATCATAGAATCTAATCCTACATGGACAAGCAGGACACTTTTTCAGAAAGAACAGAGATGGGTCCATCGTCTACGGACGAACATTGAGGGTCTGAATGATGAAATACCCTGGATCGAATTAGTTTAGTAACACTTCCATGGCACCAGTAACAGAATCCCTCTGCCTTCATCCTGTAAACCTATAAAATAATGACATACTGATAATAAAGGCAGAAAACAATTTTGACCAATCCAAAAACAATCCAGCAAAGTCATCCAAAAACAAAAACAATTTTGACCAATCCAAAAACAATCCAGCAAAGTCTCCTTAAAGTGTAGACAATAACTATAAATATACCTTTCCAAAATGGCACCCAAAAGAGTGAACCACATACTACTTACACCACTCAGAGACAGCGCGAGAAACAATCAGCCTGGAAATCACCCACAAACACCATGTTCAAATTTGAAACAACACATTGATTCCTTTAATTCATAGCCATATGACACTCATACATAACCAAGACCGCAACAGACTTAAGACAGACCCAAATACACCTAAACATACTCCACTACAAGATGGCGCCCATGCAGCACACTATACACTCCCCAATTAACCTTCTAATTGGCAACACACTTCCACCATAAAAAGGGCGGCAGCCACTGCTCCAGTATCGGTGGAGATGGAGAGAGGCAGGCAGGTGTACCGGCACAGCTAAATGGGAGAACCGTGAGTACTAAATAAATGTATCTTGTGTTAACTGCCACCTTTGAGAAAATACTCTGGGTCTGAACTAAGTGCCCGGACAGAGCTCTCTCTTATAATTGAAAGCCAAAAAAAGCACTTTAGAACAAATATCTGCCTCATTTGTAGCGCTGGCATTTTATGAAACAGGAAGCCAAAACGCCAATCTAGCTTCCTAATATTCTTAGAGCCCGTTTACATTTTGCAGAAAATGCCGCGATAAATAAAAGATTTGATTCCTTCTCAATATACAGGATGTATCAACATGCAGGGACCACTGTGATAACTGCACCTTTATTTGAACAATTGAAACTTTATTGTTATTGTTATAGTCTTAATGATTAGGCCACGCTTCCTTCTTCTCGTTTTCCTTACAGCTCCCGACTGCCCTCACCAATCTCATGAGGCAATAATTGTAAAAATAAGGGGTGAGCAATATGTTTTTCACTATGCAGTGACCAAAACAGAGTCTAAAGGTTTGCCATCAATGGTGGGGCCCACTCAGTGACACTTACTTATTGTTTATGTATATATATATATATACATATATATATATATCTCTTTCACATCCTACCCAGACAGCGCTGACTCACCGGTTTTATCATACGCCCAATATGAGTCATCTTAGATTATTCACAACAGGATACCACTACTAGTGGCACTGCATGGAATCAAATGACAAAAGAGTGACCCTGACATATAACAATCATTGCTCTCTTTATTATATGTCTCTTCTTTATAAGCCCACATGTCAGAATGTTGAAACTCTGCTGATTATTGCTTATCATTCTTTCTTTCACTTTTCACTTCACTGTAAATAATATGTAAAACACGTAAAATAGAATCTCTTTTTAAACATGCACCAATGCCTAAACCGTAGAGATAAGACTCACGCTAACGATAATGAGCACCGGGCCCTCCAATGGTAGACACGGACAATACTCATTATAGAGAAATACCAACATATCTTCTGTCCTACCCTCTTCTCTTTTCAGGGACGCTACTCCCTCTCATTAACCTAGCAGCACGGGTCAAATCCAGGCTGCTAGTGATACCTAAACTTACCTTGGTCCTGAGGAAACGCTTTGGATCTCCTCCTGAGGCCACAGAGAGCGTGAAACATGTCGACCACCTTATACGCCCATTAGAGACGTATATCTAGCTACCTAGGGACATAATATCCCCCAGAGCAGCACCACACACCTTTTAACAATGACAGAGGGATCACCTTAATAAAAATATTCACTCCCCTCCAGTCATTTTTAAAAAACACTACTTGAGACCTCACTACCACTCACACGCACGCACCCATACGGCTTCTTCATCAAAAGATCTCCGATAAAGAGACCCTTCGGGGGACCGGTAGGGCATTGCAGCGCCTGCCCGACGAGGAGCAACAAGCCCTATGATGAAGCATGACATCCTTCGGGGTGTGTGAGGGTATCATGATGAGGACACACTATCCCCACACATAGAGTAGCACAGGACAAAACTTCATTCTTTGATTTCCCTTTACAAGGAACAGTGACTCCCTTTATTGTACTAGTTATCAATCGGGAGCAAGGGTCACTGGACCTAACAATCAGCTCCTACCGTCCCCCCCCCCTCTCTATAAATAGGGCCATTCAAAGTAGTCACAGACAACCAACCACCTGTTCCACTCTTCTGGGGCTCAGCCCCCATCTTCCGCCACAAATCAAAAGATGGGCTATCCAGCTGCAGCACTACTGCATGGAGGTAGTATACCGACCTGGCTCCAAAAACCCCGCTGACTTCCTCTTACGCCACCCACCGCAAACAGCTGAACAAGGAACCAGCAGCGGCAGCGCCGTGGAGGATTACGTCAATATGATCTCACAAAGTGCCTGTCCGAAAGCACTCAGTCTCAACGACATTGGGGAAGCCATGAAGGATGATGCAGTACTCCTGAGGGTGGAGGATGCCATGCTGAGCGGCTCCTTGGTGCTACAGCGTACTTTCAGAGGTGGGGAGTAGAGGGCAGGCAGGGCGGGTTTGGGTGAGAAGGGAGGAATTTAGTGATGCCCAGAAGGTCACAAACTTGGGGCACAATGGACAGCGTGGAGAGGGGATGATGTGTTGCGGGTAAGTGGCTTTGAGAGCCAGACCGGGTGAAAGATAGGTTCAGGGAGTTGGTAATTTCCAGTACACTGGGCCTTATTGATTGTGATTCAGTTTTAGGGGCAGTGTGTGACCTGGACTTGAGAGAGTCTGGAGTGGTTCCAGTGGCCTGAGGAGAAGAGTTGACATGCTGCTGCAGAGCCGATCTGAAGACGGTACTTGCCGGGACAGCAACAGTCAGGAGAAGGACTATTGGGGCCTCCTCAGCTGCGGAGGATGGAAGGTCTGGAGTGGCCTATCCGAGAAAGACAGAATGGCATGCACCAGGAGACTAGTGGGATCAAAATATATCAGGAGGATGAAATGGCAGGTCCAAGTGGACAGGAGAGTTGGATGGTGGAGGCTGGTGAGATACTGGTGTTGGATTATGACAAAGAGGAGATGGAAGAAGAGGAATTCATTGAACATGACGAGGATGGGGTGCTGGAGACATGGCAGTGGTGGTCATGTATTTGTGCTTGCCTCTAAACATGGTAACATTGGCTTATGCCCAATTGGCATATTTAATTTACTTACAAGTCCCTAGTAAAGTGGCTCTACATGTTCCCACGACCTGTAAATTAAATGCTACTAGTGGGCCTGCAACACTGTTTATGCCACCCACTTAAGTAGCCCCTTAAACATGTTTCAGGACTGCCACTGCAGAGCCTGTGTGAGCAGTTGTAAATTGACATTTTGACCTGGCAAAATAAACCTTTCGCCAGTCCAAAACCTTCCTTTTTAATATAAATTAGTCACCTCTAGGGTAGGTCCTGGACAGCCCAGAGGGCAGGGGCAATGTATTAAAAAAGTTGGACATGTATTTTTAAGTTTTACATGTCCTGGCAGTAAAAACTATTAAATTCTTTTTTCACTACTGCAAGGTGGATCTCTGTCATAGGATATCATTGGAGTTTTCTTATTACATTTTATGTGTAATTTCCAAATGAGAAGAGATGATCAGTTCATGTTTGGTGTCTCTGGAATTAAAATGCTAGCTTATGGTAAAGTCAGGTTTTAAATTGCAGTTCTGAAAATACCGCTTATAGAAATTTGGCATTTTTTTGCCTTAGCCATTTAGTGCTTGTGGCCTGTCTCTGGTCACATGACTGGGTGTAGCCGACAGTTGAGCTTTGTGTATTCCTCCTAGACAGCCACACATGATAGGGAGCTTAGGTGGTGCCTGGATGGGCCATCACTGGCAGAATGGGAGGGAAGATCTCGGCACAGCCCCCTTACACCTAAATAGGCTGTGTCCTACTTCCACACAAAGGGCTGCATAATCCCTGTAGTTAGTCTAGAGCCAGTGCAGGGAAGGCAGGATGCATGGGGACTTCAAAGGGAAACCTCTAGAGCATGGGTACTCACAAACCTTCTCTTGAGGGCCAAAATTACAGTCTGGTTTGTGGCCAAGTGCCACACCGATGGGATTTTGGGTGAGGTCGGTGGGAGCGGGGCTAGAGTAAAAAAAATCACCACCTTTTCAAAACATTACTAGACTGCTGTATGTTGAAAGCAGATGTAACTACAAAGCTACATGGACGACATTTTGATAATACAGACAATCACAATCTTAAAAGGCATTACATGGTAATTCTCATTAACCATATATTAAGCACAAGCCCAATGCAGCACAGGTTTAACTAAGTCTGAAAAATAGGCAAGTTAAAAATAAATACTGGATATTTTTATCTTAAGGGGGGCACAGATAAAACCTATAACGTGTATATATATAGAGGCGCCGGCAACGGCTCAAACACATCAAACAAGGGAAGAGGAGCACGGAGGTGGAATCGGTAAACCAGCAGGATAACACCATTATCAATTTAACTGAAGAAAAAAAAAAAGAAAAAAATTACAATCAGGCCTTCTCTGGGGCTGCTCCAAGAATATGGAACTCTCTCCCACCCGACATCAGAAGAATCCCCTCTCTAACTCGCTTCAAAAAGGATGCCAAAACCTTCCTTATGGGTAAATTTCTCGTTTAAATTTTGCCTCAACCACCACTATGGCCCTGATCTATGGCCGTCCACTGCCTCCCTTCGGACTACCTAGTCACCCCATCAGAAACTTGGGGCCTTGTCTTGAATAACTGTAAACGTAATCTGTAAATATGTTATCTCGTCTTGTGTATTTGGTTATGTAAACTGTAAATACATGCCCTTCTTTCCCTTATATATCCGGCACCCTGCCCCCCTACTACTCGATCTGTTATTGGTTGATTCTAAGCCTATCTGTATATTGCTTTGCTCTCCTGTAAAGCGCTCTGATACCCTATCGGGTCGAGTTCGCGCTCTATAAAACACATAAATAAATAAATAACTGATACCACACTGACTAAAGCGGAAATGCAGTTGCTGGCTCTGGGCTTGTCATTCTGCCCGGAATCGAACTTTTCATACAAACAATCTCGTATTGATATATACAAATTCATACGGAAGATCAAACTTAAAAAGTTCTTTCAGTTGAACAAACCATCGAGTATGCCAAATAATGATAATACCACCCCGGACAATCTTCAAGCCAGAGACCTCCATACTATACGTGTGTTACAATTGTAGGAGAGTAGGATCTGCTTCACATGGGTACCCCCACTTTTTGCTGATGCTTCACTGTTTTTCGACATTAGTCTGGCTGGGGCCCTGCTAATCAGAACCCCAGCCTAGCTGCTTCCTCTCTAAAATGGTTTCCATGTGCCTTAGGCACATCACTGATTGGAATCTGGAGTGCCCTTATAAGTCCCTAGTATATGGTATACTATGTACCAAGGGCATAGGTACCTCAGAGGCCTACCAGGGGCTGCAGCATGTATTATGCCACCCCTGGAAGGCCATCCAAACTGACACCACAGGTCTGCTACTGCAGCCTGGGTAAGGTGGTGCATGCACCCCTTACTGTGATATAGGTTACCTATATCACTAAATACATACACACATATAAACCTTTAAGTCACTCCTAAGGCAGGCCTTATCAATCCTGAAGGCAGAGTGCATGGTTCCTATGTGAGAGGGTGCCCCTGCATGAGCAGGGCCCCTCTGCAGCGTTCGGAGACCCTTCTCTGATGCTGTTTGTAGTGCAGCCTGACCATATACTCTTAAGCGCATTATAACCTCGCGTTAAATGCTAACTTTGGAATGGCTGCACCTAAACATGTCGTGTTTGGTGTCAAACATCTTGGAATACTACCCCCCCGCCAATTCTGGCGGCGGGGGTAGCATTCCACCCTTCTAGAGGGAAAGACATGTTAACTCTGGCTAGCCCGGTAACTTCTTTCTAAAGCCCTGGCATCACAAAATGGATGCTGCTGCCACAGACACGAGTCTGGCCTCCTGCTGCTGGACGAAACTCCGGCAGGGGAGGCCTGGACAATAGGTTTCCTGTCCCAGGGAGGTGTGACCACCTCCCCAGACAGGATAATGTGTATTGGGGCTGGGCGGGAGCACTTTCGGGTGCTTTGAAGTCCTGCACTGGGGGCACACTTGGTATCCCTGTGCATACCCCAGTTCAAACCGGATCAGGGGCTTGCAGCCCCTGCTTTGGTGCGAACTGGACAAAGGGAAAGGGGTGTAGCCACCCCTCTGCCCTGACCCACCCATAGGTGGGGCCACAGAGTAGTCCAACCCCTAAACTTGGTATAAGTATAGGAACCCAGTCCTTAGGACTTTAGATTATCCCTGGACGAACCTCTGAAACAGAATCCTGGACCTTCGACGCTCTACTCAAGACTAGAGGACAGAAGAATCTCCCTTGGCGTCAAGGAGTGACTCCCCTGCTTGGCAGGCACCAAAGACGCATCTGTCCGGTCTGCATTTCTGAAGCTCCCGTCGGACGCTGAAGTCTTTGCATCACCAGAGGTGGATTCTCAGACTTCCCCGAGGCTACCCTGAGTCCCCAGCAAAGCTGAGGCCCGTAGCTATCGTGGGTGACATGAGACCGTGACCCCTGGACACCGAGCACATTTGCAAGTGCATCCTCTTCTGGGTCTTCCACGAAGTCATGCTTTGGGCTCCGAGTAGCCCCAGCCTCCAGCACCAACTGCACCGAAGATCACTGGCCTCCACTCCACGAGTGTCCTGTGAGCCAGATCCACGTGCGACGTCTCGAGGCTCCTTCACGGTCGCTAGCCCGTTGGCTAGTAGCCCTTAACGAAGGCCAATCTTTTTCTTCTTGGGCATCCTGGGTGCTCCAGGCCTGCCCTCACTTACCCTTGCTGGGTGAATTCTCCAGACCTTACTGGTCTGCACCATCGACGATCTTCATCTTCATCGAGACTTGCCGTTGCCAAGGCTTGTTGGGTCCAATCCGGTTGCCGACACCTCAGCACTCGACAAACATCGTGTACCAGCCCGAATCCTGCTCCTGGTTGCCGACAACACCTCCTGGACCTCGTGGCTGAAGAGTCAAGACGACCGTCAACGCACCTGAAGCACTCGACATCGGTGGGCATCTGTCCATCGCCTTCCTGGTCACTGGCTAGTGACCCAGACTCTGTCCCCTCTGCTTTCAGGTTCTTCAGATCTCCGATCCACTCTTGGATCCACCCGGACACTTTCCACTTGGTCGCCAGCAGCACTTTGCAGCAGATCGCCATTCAAATCGACGACGAAACCCGACCCCGAAAGGCACCTATGCACCCGGCTTCCCTGGGTGAGGTAACACGAGTACTCCGGTGCTCCCGTGGGTAGAGACTCTCCAAAGTACTAGTTCTCAAAGGGTTTGCTCCAAGTCCTCCTTTAAGTGTCCCTTTTCTTTAATTTCCTGTTCGCGACTTTCTCCATAGAAGTCAACGGCGTATCGCGGTTGTGTATTTACACTGCACGCGTCCCCCGTGGGTCCCCTGTGTCACTACCTTGGGTGGTTCCTTGTGGTCCAAGCACTTCTAGAGGCTCTAGGCCTAGTGTCTAGTTCAGTCGTGGTTCTTATACCACTTTATTGGTATATGGTTTGGTACGCCCCTGGGGCCCAAACGTGTATTTGTGCTATTACTGTGTTTAAATCACTTATAACTTGTGTACTTCGAACTCTAGCCTCATAAAGAGACTAGAGGGTGTGTTTAGCAATAAATACATATATTTTGAATATATACCTGGTGTGGTGCTCTTTCATTTGATCACTCAAGAGATTATAGACTGGTAAAACAAGCTGCTTTACATTCCTTCAAGACTTAGCCTGAAGGCTGCTCTCCATAGCTACCACTAGGATAGCTTTCAATAAGGTTGTCTTTAACCTATCTCCAATAAGGGGTTGTTTGGACTGGTGCAAGGTGCCCACTATAATTAGTGGACAGCATATACCAGGCCAACTTCTCACATTGGTGTGCAGCGTGTGGGATTCCAGCTTGCTATTGTTTTACCAGATAATCTCAATTGAATTGATCAACTGAAAACCACTAAAGGTACCTAAGGTACATATAATTTAAGCTTAGAATACAGTAAGTTCTACTGAACTTAGAGTTGTGTGTTAAGGGATAGCACACCCTTTCTACAACTCAAGAGAGTTTAGTAGGCCACACTAGAGTAGGTAGTGCATACACCACACCACACTAGTAATGTCTTTAAAGGTAGGATCTAGAAAATCCTTACCAGAAGCCACTGGGCTTCTTCCCTCCAAGTATGATACCCTCCCATTCTTGGAATTGAGAGCATTATGTAACTTGAGGAGATTAAGGACAGGCCAAAGTCCCACCACCCAACACCTTAAAGAGTTGTTGGTGGCTTATGACCTTAGTAAGCCCTTGGGGACTGAAGGGGTAGGAGCTGAGGGTGGGGCAGAAGAAGAGGAAGGGGCCAGGGGTACCAATACCCCCAGCCCCCTCTGAAACTGGCCAGGAGGGTGACAATGACCCTGACCTGGATAACCCAATCCCTCCTGTGGAAGATGAAGAGGATGATCAGGATGATGCCCTCTTTGTCCCCCCAGGAAGGATTATGAGTGTGCCCAGAAAGTCTAGATCTCCTTCTCAGGAGTCTAACCACTCTGACACCTCAATAGGGAGCTCTGTCTCATCTCATAGGAGGGAATCCTCTCATGAGAGAAGAACAAGGCTGATTCAGTATGAGGAAGCTCAGCTTGAACTCAGAAGGAAGCAAGTAGCCTTAGACAGGGAGTCCCTAGATCTCTTTAGAGAGAAAAGAAAGTTGGGACTAGAGTCCCATGGTGGCAGCCATGTCCCTAGAGATAGGGAAAGGTCCTATGACCATAGGAACCTGAGCAAGATTGTCCCTCCCTATCAGAATGGGGATGACATCCACAAGTGGATAACTGCTCTAGAGAGGGCCTGTAAAGTACAGAAGGTCCCTCAGGAGCAGTGGGCAGCAATCTTGTGGCTCTCCTTTGCAGACAAAGGTAGAGATAAGCTCCTCACTGTTAGAGAGGAGGATGCTGATAATTACAAGATCTTGAAGAGTGCTCTTATTGATGGGTTTGGCCTAACCACTGAACAGTACAGGTTGAAGTTCAGAGATACCCAAAAAGCACAGACTCAAGACTGGGTAGACTATGTGGATTTTTCTGCCAAGGCTCTGGAAGGCTGGTTGATGGGCAGTAAGGTATGTGACTTCTCAGGATTGTACAATCTGATAATGAGGGAGCAGATTCTTAATAACTGTCAAAATCAGCTGTTGCATCAATACCTGGTAGACTCTGATCTGACCTCTCCCCAAGAATTGGGAAAGAAGGCAGACAAATGGGTCAGAACCAGGGTGAAGCAGAAGGTACAGAACCAAGGTGGGGACACTAAGAAGCAAGATGCTAAGAACTCTGAAAAGGGTGGGGAGAAGGGTAAAGATCAAAAGTCTTCATCAGGCCCCCAAAAATCTTCTTCAGGTGGGGATTCACAGTCTACAAAAGGGAAAGGCCAAAGAAAACCATGGTGCAAGGTCTGTAAGCAAAAGACCAACTGGACCAGTGATTACACCAAGTCCAAAGACTCAAGTCCAGCACCCACCAATGCCCCTAAGGCACCTGTTCCCCCTAGTACAGTTGGTGGGAGTGCTCCAGCCAAGGGTTTAGTAGGGTTCACCCTGGGTACTGAGTTGGGCTCTGACCTATTCAGAGAACTAACTCAGGCTGTGTTAGTCTGTGATGGAGGCATGGATGTGACCTCCTCTGTGAGTCCCAGTAATCTGGGCAAGTACAGACAACAGCCTTTAATCAATGGACGAGAGGCTTTGGCATTTAGGGACACAGGGGCGAGTGTCACAATGGTGACACAAGACCTTGTGCATCCTGGGCAAGTTATACTTGGTGAGATGTACCAAGTGACCAATGCTAGCAATGTCAGAACAGACCATACTCTGGCAGTTGTTAACTTCTCCTGGGGAGGGGTAACTGGCCTTAAGAAGGTTGTGGTGAGTGCAAACCTACCAGTCGAATGCTTGCTTGGCAATGACTTAGAGACTTCTGCTTGGGCAGAAGTGGAGCTCAGGACCCATGCAGAAATGCTGGGGATCCCTGCAGATGTGTTTGCTGTGACCAGGTCACAAGCCAAAATGTCAAGCACTGAACAGGCCTGGGATTCTGGAATAATGGACCAAGTGCCTTCCAAGAGGAGGAGTAGTAGGGTTAAGGCAGTGCCTTCCCCCTTGGCTCAGGAAGAAGATCAGTCCCTTGAGGGGGATGATCTCAGTCCTGAAGAAGGAACTGTCCCAGAGGAACTTGAACCTGACCAGGTTGAGTTCTTGGGGACAGGGGGACCTTCTAGGGCAGATCTGAGCCAGGAGCAGCAGAGCTGCCCCTCCTTGAACCCCTCAGACAGCAAGCTGCTGCTGAGGCTGCTGGGAAAGCTAGTGGTCCCCATACAGTGTATTGGGATGATGGACTCCTGTACTCAGAGAGTAGAGACCCCAAGCCTGGTGCTACCAGGAGGTTGGTTATACCTCTGAAGTTCAGGGGCTTCCTATTGACCCTAGCCCATGATATTCCCTTGGCAGGTCACCTGGGCCAGAACAAGACTTGGGACAGAATTGTCCCTCACTTTCACTGGCCCCACATGTCTGAAGACACCAAGGAGTTTTGTCGCTCCTGTGTAACCTGCCAGGCCCGTGGCAAGGCAGGTGGCACTACAAAGGCCCCCTGATACCACTACCTGTGGTGGGGGTGCCCTTTGAAAGGGTAGGGATTGACATTGTTGGTCCCATGGATCCCCAAACAGCATCTGGGCACAGGTTTATCCTGGTGGTAGTGGATCATGCCACCAGGTACCCAGAAGCTATTCCCCTCAGGACCACTACAGCACCTGTGGTGGCAAGGGCCCTCCTGGGAATTTTCTCAAGAGTGGGCTTTCCTAAGGAGGTAGTATCAGACAGGGGTGCTAACTTCATGTCTGGGTACTTAAAAGCAATGTGGAAGGAGTGTGGAGTGACTTATAAGTTCACCACACCCTATCACCCACAATGCAATGGTTTAGTTGAGAGATTCAACAAAACCTTGAAGGGCATGATTAAAGGGCTCCCAGAAAAGCTTAGGCGAAGATGGGACATACTCTTGCCCTGCCTTTTATTTGCCTATAGGGAGGTGCCTCAGAAGGGGTTGGTTACAGCCCTTTTGAACTTCTGTTTGGCCACCCTGTGAGGGGTCCACTGTGCTTGGTGAAGGAAGGATGGGAGTTACCTCTCAAGCCCCCAAAGCAAGACATAGTGGACTATGTACTTGGTCTCCGCTCCCGGATGGCTGAGTATATGAAAAAGGCAACCAAAAACCTTGAGGCTAGCCAGGAACTTCAAAAGGCCTGGCATGACCAAAAGGCTGTTCTGACCGTTTACCAGCCAGGACAGAAGGTGTGGGTGTTGGAGCCAGTGGCCCCAGCAGCTCTCCAAGACAAATGGAGTGGACCCCACACTATTGTTGAGCAGAAGGGTGAGGTTACCTACTTAGTAGACCTAGGAACACCCAGGAGTCCCCACAGGGTTCTCCATGTCAACAGGTTAAAACCATATGTGGACAGGGCAGACATGGGCTTGCTCATGGCTACTGATGAAGGGCAGGAGGAAGAGAGTGACCCACTCCCTGACCTGCTCTCACAGAACCCTGACGATGGGTCAGTAGATGGTGTAGCCTTGGGAGCAGCCTCACTACCCAGCAACAAACTGATTGTAGACAGGTGCTCAATCAGTTTAGACACATGTTTTCACTGACACCCAGTCAGACCACCTGGTGCACTCATGAAGTGGACACTGGGGACAGTCTGCCTATTAAAAATAAGATTTATAGGCAACCTGACCATGTCAGGGACTGTATCAGGACTGAAGTCCAGAAAATGTTGGAGTTGGGAGTTATTGAACCCTCAGATAGCCCTTGGGCTAGTCCAGTGGTCCTTGTACCAAAACCTCACACCAGTGGTGGAAAAGAGAGATGAGGTTTTGTGTGGACTACAGGGGTCTCAATGCAGTCACTAGGACTGATGCCCATCCAATACCAAGGGCAGATGAGCTCATAGATACTTTGGCCTCAGCCAAATATCTCAGCACATTTGACTTGACAGCTGGCTACTGGCAGATCAGACTAGCTGATACTGCAAAGCCCAAAACAGCATTCTCAACCCCTAGTGGGCATTATCAATTTGTGGTGATGCCCTTTGGTCTGAAGAATGCACCTGCCACTTTCCAGAGGTTGGTGAATACAGTTCTCACAGGGCTAGAAGCCTATAGTGCAGCATATCTAGATGATATTGCTGTCTTTAGCTCCACCTGGTAGGATCACCTGGTCCCCCTCAGGAATGTTTTACAGGCCCTGCAAAAGGCAGGCCTGACTATCAAGGCCACTAAGTGCCAGATAGGGCAGAGTCAGGTTGTGTACCTGGGCCACCTTGTGGGTGGAGGCCAGGTTCAACCTTTGCAGAGCAAGATCCAGACTATCATGGACTGGACTGCTCCCACTACCCAGACTCAGGTGAGAGCCTTCTTAGGCCTGACTGGGTACTATAGGAGATTTGTCAAGGGGTATGGATCAATAGTGACACCCCTGAATGACTTAACTTCTAAGAAAATGCCCAAAAAGGTTCAGTGGACAGTTAGCTGTCAAAAGGCATTTGATGACCTGAAGCAGGCCATGTGTACTGCTCCCATTCTACAGAGTTCTGATTACTCCAAGAAGTTCATTGTTCAAACTGATGCATCTGAATTGGGGGTAGGGGCTGTACTGTCACAATTAAATGAACAAGGTCAGGATCAGCCAGTAGCTTTCATTAGCAGAAGGCTGACCCCTAGAGAGAAACGTTGGTCAGCCATAGAGAGGGAGGCCTTTGCTGTGGTCTGGGCTCTGAAGAAGTTGAGGCCATACTTGTTTGGTACACACTTCCTGGTTCAGACAGACCATAAGCCCCTCTTATGGCTAAAACAAATGAAGGGTGAAAACCCCAAACTGCTTAGGTGGTCCATTTCCCTACAGGGGATGGACTTTACAGTGGAACATAGACCTGGGAGTAACCATGCAATGCAGATGGACTCTCTAGGTACTTCCACTTAGAACATGAAGGCTTAACTGGGCAAGGTTAGTTTAATGTCCCTACGTTTGGGGGGGGGGGTTGTGTAGGAGAGTAGGACATGCTTCACATGGGTACCCCCACTTTTTGCTGATGCTTCACTGTTTTTCGACATTAGTCTGGCTGGGGCCCTGGTAATCAGAACCCCAGCCTAGCTGCTTCCTCTCTAAAATGGTTTCCATGTGCCTTAGGCACATCACTGATTGGAATCTGGAGTGCCCTTATAAGTCCCTAGTATATGGTATACTATGTACCAAGGGCATAGGTACCTCAGAGGCCTACCAGGGGCTGCAGCATGTATTATGCCACCCCTGGAAGGCCATCCAAACTGACACCACAGGTCTGCTACTGCAGCCTGGGTAAGGTGGTGCATGCACTCCTTACTGTGATATAGGTTACCTATATCACTAAATACATACACACATATAAACCTATAAGTCACTCCTAAGGCAGGCCTTATCAATCCTGAAGGCAGAGTGCATGGTTCCTATGTGAGAGGGTGCCCCTGCATGAGCAGGGCCCCTCTGCAGCGTTCGGAGACCCTTCTCTGATGCTGTTTGTAGTGCAGCCTGACCATATACTCTTAAGCGCATTATAACCTCGCGTTAAATGCTAACTTTGGAATGGCTGCACCTAAACATGTCGTGTTTGGTGTCAAACATCTTGGAATACTACCCCCCGCCAATTCTGGCGGCGGGGGTAGCATTCCACCCTTCTAGAGGGAAAGACATGTTAACTCTGGCTAGCCCGGTAACTTCTTTCTAAAGCCCTGGCATCACAAAATGGATGCTGCTGCCACAGACACGAGTCTGGCCTCCTGCTGCTGGACGAAACTCCGGCAGGGGAGGCCTGGACAATAGGTTTCCTGCCCCAGGGAGGTGTGACCACCTCCCCAGACAGGATAATGTGTATTGGGGCTGGGCGGGAGCACTTTCGGGTGCTTTGAAGTCCTGCACTGGGGGCACACTTGGTGTCCCTAGTGCATACCCCAGTTCAAACCGGATCAGGGGCTTGCAGCCCCTGCTTTGGCATGAACTGGACAAAGGGAAAGGGGTGTAGCCACCCCTCTGCCCTGACCCACCCATAGGTGGGGCCACAGAGTAGTCCAACCCCTAAACTTGGTATAAGTATAGGAACCCAGTCCTTAGGACTTTAGATTATCCCTAGACGAACCTCTGAAACAGAATCCTGGACCTTCGACGCTCTACTCAAGACTAGAGGACAGAAGAATCTCCCTTGGGGTCAAGGAGTGACTCCCCTGCTTGGCAGGCACCAAAGACGCATCTGTCCGGTCTGCATTTCTGAAGCTCCCGTCGGACGCTGAAGTCTTCGCATCACCAGAGGTGGATTTTCAGACTTCCCCGAGGCTACCCTGAGTCCCCAGCAAAGCTGAGGCCCGTAGCTATCGTGGGTGACGTGAGACCGTGACCCCTTGACACCGAGCACATTTGCAAGTGCATCCTCTTCTGGGTCTCCCACAAAGTCGTGCTTTGGGCTCCGAGTAGCCCCAGCCTCCAGCACCAACTGCACCAAAGATCACTGGCCTCCACTCCACGAGTGTCCTGTGAGCCAGATCCACGTGCGATGTCTCGAGGCTCCTTCGCGGTCGCTAGCCCGTTGGCTAGTAGCCCTTAACGAAGGCCAATCTTTTTGTTCTTGGGCATCCTGGTTGCTCCAGGCCTGCCCTCACTTACCCTCGCTGGGTGAGTTCCCCAGACCTTGCTGATCTGCACCATCGACGATATTCATCTTCATCAAGACTTGCCGTTGCCAAGGCTTGTTGGGTCCAATCTGGTCGCCGACACCTCAGCACTCGACAGACATTATGTACCAGCCCGAATCCTGCTCCTGGTTGCCGACAACACCTCCTGGACCTCGTGGCTGAAGAGTCAAGACGACTGTCAACGCACCTGAAGCACTCAACATCGGTGGGCATCTGTCCATCGCCTTCCTGGTCACTGGCTAGTGACTCAGACTCTGTCTCCTCTGCTTTCAGGTTCTTCAGATCTCCGATCCACTCTTGGATCCACCCGGACACTTTCCACTTGGTCGCCAGCAGCACTTTGCAGCAGATCGCCATTCAAATCGACGACGAAACCCGACCCCGAAAGGCACCACTGCACCCGGCTTCCCTGGGTGAGGTAACACGAGTACTCCCGTGCTCCCGTGGGTAGAGACTCTCCAAAGTACTAGTTCTCAAAGGGTTTGCTCCAAGTCCTCCTTTAAGTGTCCCTTTTCTTTAATTTCCTGATCGCGACTTTCTCCATAGAAGTCAACGGCGTATCGCGGTTGTGTATTTACACTGCACGCGTCCCCCGTGGGTCCCCTGTGTCACTACCTTGGGTGGTTCCTTGTGGTCCAAGCACTTCTAGAGGCTCTAGGCCTAGTGTCTAGTTCAGTCGTGGTTCTTATACCACTTTATTGGTATATGGTTTGGTACGCCCCTGGGGCCCAAACGTGTATTTGTGCTATTACTGTGTTTAAATCACTTATAACTTGTGTACTTCGAACTCTAGCCTCATAAAGAGACTAGAGGGGTGTGTTTAGCAATAAATACATATATTTTGAATATATACCTGGTGTGGTGCTCTTTCATTTGATCACTCAAGAGATTATAGACTGGTAAAACAAGCTGCTTTACATTCCTTCAAGACTTAGCCTGAAGGCTGCTCTCCATAGCTACCACTAGGATAGCTTTCAATAAGGTTGTCTTTAACCTATCTCCAATAAGGGGTTGTTTGGACTGGTGCAAGGTGCCCACTATAATTAGTGGACAGCATATACCAGGCCAACTTCTCACAACAATCATTAGCCAATGAGGATTCAAGCAATGAGGTAACTGATATGGACTCTATGCCTATTGAGGGGATTAATACAGGAATGGCGGCTGCCAGTCCGTTTCGTCCCCCTTCCTCTTTCTACCCTGTGATGCCTAAAGATTCAGTGGATGTGTTCAGTGAGATGGTTATTGAAGACCTAAAAAAACTCAACATCTCTGTCAACTCTCAGCGTCAAAAGCGGAGTTACCATGTGAAAAGTTATTGGGCATTGGTGAAAAATTACGTGAAAAGAATGAAGTTGTTGTTATGAGTGCAGACAAGGGTGGTAACATAGTATTATGGCCGAAATCAGACTACCTTCTAGAAGCTCAGCGCCATCTTTCTGATTCTAGCTGTTATTCAAAAGTTGGTCGTGAACATTTAACTCAGGTGAATAACACTGTGATCAAATATTTACAACAATGGAAGAGACAGGGCTTATTATCAAAAAATGAATTTCTATTTTTGAAAAATGATTTCCCCACAACACCCATCTTGTACTTTATTCCTAAGGTGCATAAGGGCATATCCCCTGTCCCTGGAAGACCAATCATCTCGGCCAGAAACAATGTTTTAGAAGCTATGTCGAAATCTGTAGATTATTTTCTGCAGCCACATATGATAAATCTGCCCTCCTTCATAAAAGACACGGAAGATTTCTTGAAAAAAATCAATGAAGTGGAGTGGCGGTCTGGTAATATTTTAATAACCATGGATATAGCTTCGCTATATATGAGTATCCACCACGCACATGGTTTAGAAGCAGTAAGGCATTTTTTAAATAATCGTGCAATATGCCTACATGACCACAACTGTATGCTACTTCAAATGATAGATCTGTGCCTTAACAACAATCTATTTTTGTTCAATAAGACTCTGTATAAACAGCTGAGAGGGGTCGCAATGGGGGCGTGCTTTTCCCCTACCAATGCCTGCCTGCTGGTAGGTTGGTGGGAGGAGTACGTCCTCAAAGCCACTCACAAAGAGGTCTGGGACACCCATATAAAATATTATGGCAGATACATTGATGATGTATTCATTATATGGGAGGGCACAGAACAAGCTGCTGCCCAATTTGTCACATTCATCAATGACAATTCAATGAACTTACAGTTCACTGCCACCCTTAGCACACAAAGGGTAGAATTTTTAGATGTAGAGGTATATATCCGTGAGAACCAGATTCAAACAAAACTCCATAGAAAAACTACCGCAGGTAACTCTGCACTACATGCCACCAGTGCCCATCCCTCTCATCTCATCCACAGCATACCCTATGGCGAATTTCTTCGCCTACGACGTATATGCAGTCTTGAGTCTGACTTAGAACACTGTCAAAAAGAGGCTCTTGATCGTTTTTTGGTCCGTGGGTATAAACTTTCTAATTTACAGACGGCCTTGGACAAGGCCAATTCCCGTCCACGTGAGCTTTGCCTTAAAACTAAAAAAGAACATAATGCAGAAACATTGATTGAATCCACACCAGATGACACTCAATCCATCAGACTAATTACCACCTATTGCAAACAAGAAAAGAACATTCGAAAAATTGTTTACAAACATTGGCCTATTATTTTAACTGATTTAACATTAAAATTTCTGTTACCAAACCTCCCTGCCATCACATTCAGGAGGGCACCCTCTATGAGGGATGCCTTGGTTAAATCCGGCCCTGAATTAACATTTAAAACCACCTGGCTGTCCAAATCTGGCTTTTTTAAATGCTCTTCGTGTCGGGCGTGTAAGTTTGGAGTCAACCTTTCCGAGTATCGCACAGCTTTCAGTGACATCCCAGTCCCAATTAAAGACCACTATACATGTCGGACTGAATATGCTGTGTACTTACTTGAATGCACGTGCCATCTCAAATACATTGGCAGCACTAAACTGCCAGTCTTCAATCGAATATTGCAGCACTTACGTGCAATTGTTAACTCGGACTCCAACCACCCAGTTGCCCGACACTTTAAAAAGCAATCCATGCTAACAAAGTCAGTGATTTACAATACTCCGTGATTGGGGCGGTCCCTCCCTCTATTCGGGGTGGTAACAGGGAGAGAAAATTGCGACAGTTAGAGTCTTCCTTTATTTTAACCCTCGATACAAGAATGCCGAATGGTTTGAATACCAGCGAGGACCTACATACCTTTTTATAATCTAGTCAGTAGTAGGGTCCTCCAGGGGCAATGGCAGAGTCTTGTAATATGCATAGGGGTATGAACTCACTGTCCTCTCTTGTTAGGTTTCTGATATAGACCAATGATTGTTTATTGTTCTGGTATTTTATTTTTGCAATTATGATTGTTTACAGAAAAATTTGCACTGATATCTTTTGTACTGTTTCAATGAGGGCAGCGGCAATCAAAGCACTGGCACTTTAATTGCTGTAGATAGTACTATTTGCGACCTCTTGCACAGCCCCACCACCGTTTTGTTTTATTAGTGTGTATTTGTTTGTTTTTTATATTCATTCTGTATGATAGCACTTTTGCACTGTTTTGCACATTTTTTAAGGAGCATTGTTTTATCTATATGAAGCCTTTCTATGATTCAGTATTTTTTTTACTAAATGCACACTTGATATTTTATGTCATTTTTGGTATTTATTAATTTTTTTAGAAAATGAGGAACTTTTTTAATCAATGATGGGTTTTTATGATATTTGTAATAGACCAACTCTGATACTATTTTGGCAATACTGATTAGGCACTTGCCATGAATTTAGCCATTATTTGTTTATTCTATGTTATATATATTAGCCTGTAGGGAACTCCCTATCACTCAATTGATGATAGCGAGGGAAGAAAAAGAGAACTCATTATTTAAATTGTTATCCAGATCATGAATTGAAGTATTTGCATTACTAAATATCACATTGGCTATACATGTCCCACAAACGACAATGATGTGGAAAAAGGCTTTCTTCTAACAATTTGCTCCGTGTCAAATATGTTTTCTATGTTTACTTTGCACTGATTTACCAATCCCCTAAACTGATTGGTTGCACAAATGTGGTGGCCCGTCACCAGCGCGTCAGGTGATCAAGATCGCTGTGGTGATCGAAACGCGTCTGGGGCGGGCACTTGTCTGTACCACTTGGGTGTATGTCGAATAAAGATATGGAACTGTGAACCCGCGTCTTCGGAAGCTTTTTGAAATACGTTTGGTGGTCCGTACCTGTGGTGTTTCCCTCTGGGTTGCAATCAGAGGGACAGGAACTTGGATATATATATATATATATATATATACACACACACACATATACTTACATCTCTTACCCTTTATATTTGGCACACCTATCCATTGCTCTCTAAGCGCTCTGCAGAGACTCTCCAAGGATTGAATGATCATATATTCTGAACCAATTTATGTCCCACTAATGGGTACTCTGAGAAGTTTTCCTTGCCTTAGGCCTGAACTGCACAGTTTTCAAATATGCCCTGTTATAAACACCTGCACACAACCTGAATGCACACAGATATGGAGGCAGCTCTTTTCACAGTACAGCACACAAGAGTAATATATTACATGCAAATAACTACAGAAACACAACATCCGACAAAAAAAATAAACCACAGGGAATTCAAGAGAAAATAAAATGTGAAAAAGAACAACATGGCTGTTCCAAGGCTGGGAGGTCAATGTCCTTTTTTATTGACTGCGGCTGGTGGTGAGGCAGGGAATGGGGGTCAAGGCAATTACTAGTAGTTCTCTACAAGGACGCCCACCTCCCAGTGCAACGCCACTAGTTTTAAGGCTCTGCAGAGGCCCAAACACGGCAATTAAGTCACCCTCATTATTATCAGCAATCCTTTTTCATTAGCAGCGTCAGACTGGGACAGAAAATAGACCAGGTACCAAAATAAAAGTGGCCCCCATTTGTGCTTTAGATAGGCAAAAATAAGAGAAATCAGCAGCAAAGACTGGCCCAGGAGACCATAAAAAGTGGGCCAGATTTACAAGATAAAAACTGTCATAATCTGCAAAGACATGCTGTGAAAGTGTTTTGCAAGATGTGGAAGACTGCATGAATTTGAGCTTGTTCCAGGCAATGTTAGTTTAATATTAGGCAATTCAACAGTAAAAACTGGCCCAGGTGACCGTAAAAAAGTGGGGCATGTTTACAAAATAATTCGATTTGAGCTTGCTGCAGGCAATGTTTGTTTTAATATCAGGCAAATCAACAGTAAAAAGTTGCTCAAGAGACCGTAAAATAAAAGCGAGGCATGTTTACAAGATAATTGGATTTGGGCTTTCTGCAGCCCATTGGCAGCCCACGTACCATACTCTGAGTACTATGGCTATAGAAGCTTCTGTCCCACTTCAAAGGCACAACTGGGTGTGAATACTGGACCTCAGACACAAACTCTTCAGTACACTTCTGGACCTGTGGATACTATGCCAGGAAGAAGGATTGCCATCCTGATATAAGGACTGCCGCAGTGCTAGACTGCTGCTCTAAAGGAACTGCTGCCCTGCTGTGCTGACATGCTGCCCTCTTGCCTGGGGAAGAAGAACTGGACCTGCAACTTTATCTTGAACCCAGGACCCGGAGTGACTCAAAGGGCTAGTCTGCTGGCCTCCTGAACTGAGCCTTAGGAACACAATAGGCTCCCCAACCAGCTCCTGGACCTAGCTGCAGCGAGTTCCTGATCCCCAAGTGGTGCCCCTCAGGTTGTGGACTCTTGGTGGGCTCACAGGCTTCTAATCAAGCTTTTGAGCTCTTCATGACCATGAATGGACCCGTTCGCACCGAGACCACACCGCTCGCACCGATATTCAGTGCGAGCCGCAGCCAGCCTGTCTCTTTGTACAGCAGCATCGACAGCCTGTGGGGGAGCTCAAACGTGAAGCACCAGCCCGCCCATCTGCGACCCCTGGCCTGCTCTTCGTGCCACGCTGACAACCATCCGCAATGCTCTATTTGCTCCCCATGACCCTCTTCAACGCCAACATGACTCTTGGCACAAAAGTTGAGAAGGTAAAACTTCAACTCAACTAATTTGGGACTGGATCCGACCCATGCTCCTTCGTGGTTGGCTTGAACTTTTGACTTTGACCTGGTCCAGCATGATCAGAGATCCGCAGTTGGCACTTTGGGCTTTCAGGCACTATTTTTCACTTTATTCCTAAAAAATTAATAACTCCAGTTCTACTGATTGGATTTTTGTCGTTTTGGTCTTGTTCAATTTTACTCTATTTGTCCAAATTGGTGTGGGATACCTTTGTGTTGTGTTTACACTGCTTTAATGTTTGAAGTGTTGCACCAATGCTTTACACATTGCCTCTAAGTTAAGCCTGTCTGCTCGGTGATAAGTTATTGGGGGGTTGACCACACGTTAGTTTGGGGTTTACTTGTGCCTTAACCGGGCAAGGAGTATGGTTGCTGGTTGACCAGGGCTGACACCCCAATCAACCAGTAATCCAATTTCTTACAGTAATGGTATCAAATGGGGTTCAGACTTGGGGGGGGGGAGAGCTCTAGCTGGATCAGAAGTAAGGCTACAACAGAGGATATATGTGGCCGACATGGGTGGGGTGGGGACGGAGGAAGTAGAGAATGACAAGGGAGCAGGTTAGAAAGGGCCCATGATTGAGGGTGACAAAGGGGCCGAAGGGGGACAAGGAGCGGTGTGGGGAGGTGGTGCGTGTTAGGGGACAGACAAAAAGAAAAGGAAGGGGATGTGGAAGAGGTTAAGGAGAAAGGCAAGGATGAGAGTAAGGAGCTACAGGTGAAATACCTGCCTTACATGGAGATTAAAAAAACCCTGGGTGCTCGTTTGATGGGATCCACGAAAGAGCAGATATGGAAGGGCAAGTACATAGAGTTATTTATTATCTTACACAGGGAGGTTACGTCTAAGGAGGAAGAATATAATTGGACTAAAAGGCCAATAGTTCCGGTTATGATATAGAATTGGACAGCAGCTTTTCTCATATACACCAGCGTGTACTGTGAAAAGTTCCCGGAGCGATGCGATGCTCTGTTCAAGTATATGAATGTTACTAGGAAGACCCACATCACTTTCGGGGGATATGTGTGAGTACTTTATGACAAGGAGTTCAGGATGCGACTGAAGGAAGATGGAGAGGGAAAATGGGGGGAGCTGAACATTGACCTATGGTTTCACAGGATAGCGCCAACAATGCTGACCCCCACAGTATTTACGGCCAGCAGACTTCCAGGTGTCTATCGGCCCTGTCAAGGACATCAGACCTAATGGGAGGTGGGAGCAATGGGTAGAGGACAGGCACAGCAAGGCAGAGCATGCTGGGCCTTCAACAGGGGGTTCTGCAACAGAGATTTGTGTACCTTTTGTCACAAGTGCTCTAGGTGTGCAGCAAGACACTTACTTCTACATTGCGGAGGGGTTGATTATTTTTGTATTCATTACCATTTATTGTTCAGGTTATCCTAACTATGTAAATTTTACCTTCACTCACTTTTTGTTGCGCTCCTTCCTATCGCTGTACATACTTTCTCACGTGTCACTTGCGCTGTCACAATTTTTCACGAGCACTTGTGCACAGTATCCCACAGGTTACATGCCATTCAATGTAACGCAGTGTCACCCTTCCATATGTTTGATCATATGAAGCTAAATATGTCAAATATGTATATTCACTAAAATACAATTTGTGTTACAAAAGAAATTTGTCTCCCTGGTTTTTACACCTCTTATGAGGGTATGAGGCTGAAACATATCAACCTAATTCCTCACCTTGTGACAGGTTGAATCACCTCCAGTCACATTCTGGTTTTAAATCCTGGCCAAGGGGCACTCCATTAAAGCCTATTGCGCACCCTTGAGTTAGTTTTACTTCACGCCACTTTATTATCTTTCACCTCTCACCAAACCAAGGTTTAGTATACCTCTCTTGTCATTAAAACATCCCTGATCTCCTCCCTCTCAGAGAGGGGGTTGTAGCCCGCATTATGACTAGGTTCCTAATGCGAGGAGGTTACCCTATGATGAAGCATGCCACCTTCGGCTGGGTGAGGGAAACCGTCCTTTAAAATGGACTCCCCCTCAGCACTCTTCCATATTCCATAGGCCCAGAGGTTCTTGTTTGTTTTCTGGGACTTAGACATGGGCACTCTCTGACTGGATTTACTCCACAGTAAGGACTTTGCTATAGTATACATCTCGCAGAACCAGTGACAGGATATCATCTGCGGAAAGTTTTGGAAAAGGTTTAAAAACCATGGTAAGACCATCATTTTGTATAGTGCAACCTTACCCATCACATTGAGGGGGAGGGACTCACACTTCTGCAAGTCAGCTTTCACCCTGTGGACCAGCGGAGCAAAGTTAAGACTCCATTCCAAATCAGGAAGGAGGGTGACATGTATCCCTAAATAGATAAAGATTAAGCATCGAATTGGAATACACGTGAGCCATGCAAAACAATACCGAGTTGGGTGGAGTGGAACTATGACAGATTTACTGTGGTTGACTTGCAGGACTCGAGGCCTCTCCGTATAGGTCAAGAATCTGTAGGCAACGGGGGCCCGTCACATACGGTTAGCCAGAAATAAGAGGATGTTGTCTGCATACAGAGCTATTCTATCCTAGCACGCCATCTCACACAGCCAGTCCTGTGCTTGCGCATCACAGAGAATAAGCTGCGCCAGTGGCTCAATAACGAGAGCGAAGAGCAGGGAAGAGAGAGGGCAGCCCTGTCTAGTTCCCTGCTGAATAAAAGGGAATGGATCTGAGACCACTCCATTAATTTGCACCCGCGAGGATGGTTGAGAGTATAACAGCTTGATTTACCGGCAGAAGCAGGGTCCCATTCCCGCCCTATAGTGGATCTGGGCCAAAGAGGACCAGTCCACTGTATCAAATGCTTTTTCAAAGTTAATAAGTAGAAGTGCGCTGGTATGCGGTATCAGTTGCCGGTGCGCCAAAGCTATATGAACCCTCCTCAGGCAGTGCCTTGTACCTCTGGATGGCATAAAGAGGCAGTGGTTCGGGTTAATAAGGGTAATCAGAGTGCGTTTTAAACTGCTGGCCAAGATCTTAGCAAATAACTTCCTTTCTGAGTTAATCAAAGAGATGGGCTTATAGACTGCTCAACTGTTGGCCACTGGGCCAAGCTTCGGGATAGCCAAAATGGTGGCCATATCTAGCTCTGCCAGAAAGTGGCCTGCCTTGACTGCCTCCTCGTAAAGAGCTAATAGGTGTGGGCAGAGGATGTCTCTGTACATGCTGTAAAATTCAACGGGGTAGCCATCTGGGCCAGGCGTTTTCCCAGGACATAGGTCAGAGATGGCCTCAGCGATTTCTTCAACGGTAATATGCAGGTCGAGCACCTGCCAAAGAGACCGAGATGTGGAGGGCACAGAGATGTTATCCAGCAATGGGGAGGCCCTTTCGGCTGCCGGCCATGGGACAGCTGCATAAAAGTGCTGGTAGAAGTTGGCAAAAGCCTGTACTATGTCAGGCGTGGCATGAAGTGGTGTACCGGTGGAGGCTAAGACTTTGGGAATTACCTGAGATGCCGTATGTCTGGTTGCTAGCCAATAGAGTAGCTTACAGTTTTTGTCACCCTGTTCAGAGACCCTTACCATGTATGCCTGCCAGACCTGGTGTGCCTACTCAACCGATATCTGCCGTAATTATGCAGGGCAATGGCAAACTAATGGGTGATCTCACCTTGGGGGTCATCTGTAAGTTGCACTTCCAGGCGCAGTATTTTGCCCCTTCAATAGGGTAAGGCACCAGAGTTTTTCTTTATCTTTCTTTGCGATGAAGCTTTTGGCATACCCTCTAATGGTTGTGTTGCCTGCCACCCACAAAGTTCCTGCTGACTCAACCGTGCCGTGGTTAACTTGAAAGTAGGCCTTTGACTCGACTGCTAGCGCACGGAAGCAAGCTTTATCTTAAAGGTGCCAGGAGTTGAGGCACCAGATGGGCCACTGGCTGGAAGCCTCCGAGCCAAGGTGAAATAGTATGGGAGAGTGGTCTGATATTCCCCTAGGATGGATCTGCACATCAGAAACGTGTAGAAAGTCAGTAGCAGACAGAAGCAGAAGGTCTATGCGTGCATGGGAATGATGGACTGCCGATGTGTGCATGTATTGCGTTTCTTGCGGATGCCAGAGTGCCCACGCATCGCAGAGGCCAGGGGTGTCTACCTATCTGGATAATTGACAGATCCGAGTTCATTTACTTCCTGATGGGGTGCCAGTGGAATCCATTGCTGGGATCTGTGAGAGCATTAATATCCCCTCCACTAGCGTGGCACCTTGCGGGAATTCTAGGACGAGGTTCGTCGGGGCTTAGAAATGAGACTCACTGGCCTGGAGAGGAACGTAGACACAGAGCAAATTGAGGACCTGCTCCTTGGCCTGCCCCTGCAGGGCTACATATCTGCCATTGGCGTCAGTGAGGACCCGGGAGACCAACATAGGGAAGGTGCGAAGGAAAAGGATTACTACCCCATGGGTACCCTGTGGAAAACCCACGTGGAAAGCCCTGTCATACCCATACCGGAGCAGGAAGGGACAGTGCGTGCCCAGCAGGTGTGTTACCTGAAACATCAGGACAGTGGAAAGGAAGCGCTGTGCATACCACAAAACTGCAGATTACTAAATGCTGTCTAGCAGCCCATTCACATTCCAGGGCATAATATGGATTTCCTTCATGGCAGACAAGAGCAGAAAGGTATGAAAGGTGATGGCGCCACCTGACACATGGTGAGGTTGGCAGCAATGATAGACACTTGCGGTAGTGTCAGCAAGTGAGTACAGTCACACTTGGGTATTAACGCAGTCTGGTGGTTCAGTCGCATCAACAAACACGAAAACCACCCACTCTAGTAAAACAAGCCCCCACCCCATACTCCACCCCTGAAGTATCTATCGCACTCATAACAAAAACACAACACTTTAACACTCTTACAGACTAGACGTGGAGTGGTGAACCATCATAACAAGATCAGCTGATCTTCAACCACCATTTAAAATGGAGAGATGCAATTGAGGCTTCAGCCTGGCACAAATCTCCAGCTCTTGTCTCTTAGTGAGGAGGAAGCAGATCTCCTGAGACTTCTATCGATGTTGCAGGGACAAAGTATACTGCAGCTTCCAGTGCTGGGCATTGCTGATTCTGCAGCTGCGATGCAGGTATTTCAGACCCCGACGAAGGCAAGCTGGCCGCGTTCCATCCGCTGCCCCTGCAGGAGTGAGTCCATATCGTCTGATGCGGAAGGCAACGCTCCAGCCCCCTTCCGGAAGGTATATCATGGGAATTCTGGTTGGAGTGTGTGGGGAGGCTGATGCATTTATCTCCAGTCAGACAGCCCCAGGTAAGTTCTGGTGTGTGAAAGAAAAATGTTTTACTATTGTGGATGACCTTCAGACGTGCGAGAAACAAGAGAATATATTGCAGGCCCATGTCTTTTAGTTTCTGCTTGACCGCCGCATATGACCTCCGCTTATTTTGGATCTCCATGATATTGGGGTCGATTCCGATTCGGGCCGGAAAAAGCACCGACCGACTCGGAGCCGGAATTTATTCCGACCGACACGTACCTGTGGCGCCCGACACGCCAAGTACGATGCAAGGCGTGCAAAATCCGACCGACACGTACCGAACCCAACCCGAACGACCGAGCTGCACGGAAAACAGCAATCCGGCCGGAAAAACACGCGAATCGAACCGACCGACACGCACCCGGAACAAATCCGACCGAAACGTACACGCGAACTCCAAACCGCAAAGTACGATGCAAGGCGCGAAAACCACGACCGAGTCGTACGGAGGACAAGCCGTACGACCGACACGCATACAAAACCGAGCCGAAGTAACACAAAACACCGCGACCGACGCGTACGCAGCATAGAAAATACCACAAACACAGTGTGAACGAAACGGAGAAGACCGTACGAGACAAACGCAGGGTCCGACTCGGTCACAAGAACGTTTCCAACATGCACAGACAGTACAAAGGAAAATTTACACAAAAAAGGCCAAACAAGCAATTACAAAGCCAATAAATACTGGGGGGTGGGGACAGAGAACAAAGACACACCCACAACTCCACCCATATAAAGGACACAAATCCCAACCATGATCCTTTGCAAATGCCATTCTACTGCCAGCACCCAACAGACAGCAACCACACACCCACAGCTCATCCCTCACACAAGCCACACACCATCAGCACACCAACAAATACCTACCTCACATACACCCAGCAAAACACACACTCACACACCCTCACCTGCACACCAACGCACACATCACTCACCATCACCACCCATCACCATGCCCCCCAAGAAGAATCACAAGTTCCTAGATTGTGAATTGGAAGTCCTGGTAGACGAGATCCTCAGGGTAGAGCCACAGCTGTTTGGCACACTGGTCCAACAGACCCCCATCTCCCAGAAAACCAAGATGTGGGAGAGGATCATCAACAGGGTAAACGCACAATCACCATGTCTGCGCACAAATACCGACATCCAGAACAGGTGGTATGACGTGCGCAGGAGGGTCCGGGAGCTGCTCAAGAAAGACTACCTCCTGAGCCAATACACCGGCAGTGGCCCTCCTGCCAAGCCAGTATACCTCAGGCCCTGGGAGGAGAAGGTGCGGGCCATCCTTCCGCCAGTGAGCATATATGGACTAGAGAACATCCCAGAGCCTGGTGAGTACACAACAAATGTACACAATATTCTGCCACAATACACACACACATCACTGTCAAGGGGAGAGTCAAACCATGCACTCATAGCAATTACACAGCAACCAGAACAGAATCATCCCAAAATGTGTATGTCAGTCAGATAAACACAACACATGCCATCTCATAGTTACATTTAACCGTGTCATCACATGTACAAACACAACTACAACTACAGCTAGGCAGTGGCACAAATAGAACTAACAAACACATCCAGACATGTAGCCACCACTACAACACCAACACACAGTGAAGACCACTGAAAGAAAGGAATTCTGTGTATGCTGGGCAAGTCAGTGTAGCCAATAGCATCATGGGAGTCGTAGTCACACATATTGCCCCCCCACAACTGTCCCATCAACACCACCATGAACCATGCGCACATCACAGGGAGTGGAAAAGGACTCACAAGATGGCTGACACTGGCTACTGCTGTGGGGAGCACAAGGCCCTGCTGGCAACTGTGCAACAACCAACAGCAGGACACCACTGACTGACATCCTGAGAGACAACTTCCACTCCCTGCAATGGAAGCACGTTCCATGGTGGGATATCTGGCTGGCTGGGTGGGAAGGAGGACTCGCACCACTGACCATAGTCACAAGCACCTCCCCTCACACACACCCTCAACACATACTCCACATAACCCACCTGGGAGAATGCAATGCCACACATCCTAACTCAAGATCCCACAAAGAACCTCCACCCTGGGTTATGTCGTGTGAAGCACAGGGACACTCTTGGGACTTTCAGCCAAACAACTGCCAGGACAACACTGCCAGCCATCCTGTCAGCACAGGCAGCCCACCCCACAGGGAAGCAGAGTCAAAAGGAAGGAAGGATGGGCATGCTGGGAAGGGGGTGGAGGCAATAGCATGATGGGAGTCGTAGTCACAGCTCTACATCCCCCACCACATGGCCCAGCAAGCTCACACTCACGCATGCACATCCCACAGAGAGTGGAAAGGCCCATCAAAGATGTCTGACACTGTTGCTGTGTCGTGGGGATCACAAGGGCATGCTGGGAACTGCACACCAACCAACAGCAGGACACCACTGTCAGCCATCTTGCTATTGCTCTCACACCCACACACACTGAACTCCCCACAAAAGCAAGTAAGTATGGGAATGCTGGGAAGTGGGGTGGAGGCAATAGCATGATGGGAGTCACAGTCACAGACATAGCTCACCCCCACAACTGTCCCATCACCACCACCCTGAACCATGCTCACATCACAGGGAGTGGAAAACGACTGACAAGATGGCTGACACTGGCTACTACTGTGGGGAGCACAAGGGCATGCTGGGAACTGCACACCAACCAACAGCAGGACACCACTGTCAGCCATCTTGCCATTGCTCTCACACCCACACACACTGAACTCCCCACAAAAGCAAGTAAGTATGGAATGCTGGGAAGTGGGGTGGAGGCAATAGCATGATGGGAGTCATAGTCACAGACATAGCTCACCCCCACAACTGTCCCATCACCACCACCCTGAACCATGCTCACATCACAGGGAGTGGAAAACGACTGACAAGATGGCTGACACTGGCTACTGCTGTGGGGAGCACAAGGGCATGCTGGGAACTGCACACCAACCAACAGCAGGACACCACTGACAGCCATCTTGCCATTGCCCTCACACCCACACACACTGAACTCCCCACAAAAGCAAGTAAGTATGGGAATGCTGGGAAGTGGGGTGGAGGCAATAGCATGATGGGAGTCATAGTCACAGACATAGCTCACCCCCACAACTGTCCCATCAACACCACCCTGAACCATGCTCACATCACAGGGAGTGGAGAAGGACTCACAAGATGGCTGACACTGGCTACTGCTGTGGGGAGCACAAGGCCCTGCTGGGAACTGTGCACCAACAAACAGCAGGACACCACTGACTGACATCCTGAGAGACAACTTCCACTCCCTGCAATGGAAGCACGTTCCAAGGTGGGATATCTGGCTAGGTGGGAAGGAGGACTTGCAGCTCTGACCATAGTCACAAGCACCTCCCCTCACACCCCCCCTCAACACAAACTCCACAGAACCCACCTGGGAGAATGCAATGCCTCACATCCTAACTCAAGATCACACAAAGAACCACCACCCTGGGTTATGTTGTGTGAAGCACAGGGACACTCTTGGGACTTTCAGCCAAACAACTGCCAGGACAACACTCCCAGCCATCCTGTCAGCACAGGCAGCCCACCCCACAGGGAAGCAGAGTCAAAAGGAAGGAAGCATGGGCATGCTGGGAAGGGGGGTGGAGGCAATAGCATGATGGGAGTAGTAGGCACAGATATTGCTCAGCCTCACAACTGGCCCATCAACACCACCCTGAACCATGCTCACATCACAGGGAGTGGATAAGGACACACAAGATGGCTGACACTGGCTACTGCTGTGGGGAGCACAAGGGCATGCTGGGAACTGCACACCAACCAACAGCAGGACACCACTGTCAGCCATCTTGCCATTGCCCTCACACCCACACACACTGAACTCCCCACAAAAGCAAGTAAGTATGGGAATGCTGGGAAGTGGGGTGGAGGCAATAGCATGATGGGAGTCATAGTCACAGACATAGCTCACCCCCACAACTGTCCCATCAACACCACCCTGAACCATGCTCACATCACAGGGAGTGGAGAAGGACTCACAAGATGGCTGACACTGGCTACTGCTGTGGGGAGCACAAGGCCCTGCTGGGAACTGTGCACCAACAAACAGCACAACACCACTGACTGACATCCTGAGAGACAACATCCACTCCCTGCAATGCAAGCACAGTCCATGGTGGGATAACTGACTGGCTGGGTGGGAAGGAGGGCCGGCTGTCAACCAAATACAACCAATGCAGACCATGTTCACACCCCAACAAATACATAGAAATGCCCAAATAATGCAGGACAATGTGCCACACCAATATCAACCCCTGACTGTGACGACTTAGGACAATGCAATGTACAGGTCCGCACCCAGAGGCACAGTCACAACTGTCAGGTGTGTCAACCATTGATGCCTGCAGAAACATAACATACATTGTGTGTGTCTCCCAAAAACAGGTGATGATGGGGACACAGCAGCAGACGCTGAGGAGTCCCAGTCCCAGGCTCAAGAGGATGCGGAGCTCACTGGTGTCGTACAGCCTCTGCCCTCCTCGGACGAAGAAGACCAACCTGGCACATCCTGTGCAAGTCTACATGCAGCACCAGCAGGACCACCAGCTGCAGCACCAGCAGGACCACCAGCTGCAGCACCAGCAGATCCACCAGCTGCACCCCCTGCACCCACCCCTCCAATGACTGTCACCACAAATACCACCCCTGCCGACATGGACAGAACAAGGAGCAACACCAGCACAGGGACCCTGGACCAACGTGGGGCCATGGACACCACCACCACCACCAACCCCCAAGGTGGACCAGGGTCATCTGTGCGTGCCACTGCACGCACTGCACATGTCGGCAGGGGTGGTGGGAGGGGTGGGAGACAGAGGTCGCTGCTTGCAGAGGTTGCTGGTGTGCATGATGACCCACAACTGGTACGCATAGCCGATGCGTACCAGTCCAGCACCGGAGATCTCAGCCAGGTAGTGGGGCTCCTCAGAGACATGAAACAGGAGCAGGCTGCCCATCATGCCCGCTTGGACTCACACATGTCCCGCGTGGAGTCCAAGTGGGACGCACTGCAAGAGATGACGGCGGTGCACAGGGACATTTTACAATGCCTCCGCCAGATGAACAGCAACCAGTCCACACCTCCCTGTGTGCCAACAACATCTGGTGCTGAACAAACTGCAACTGCCACAGGGAGGGAGGATGACTCTGGCGGAGAGTCCCCTGCACCGCAGCAGCCTGTACTTGAGGGGCCCCCCAAAGAAGAGGGGTCGTCCGAGGAGGGGCAAGTGAGAGGCCGATGGCCAAGCGCAACTCCCAGGAAGCCTGAACCTGTTCTGGATGTTCACCTTTGTGCACAGACTGTTCACCCTGTTGACGGCAACACAACTCCCACACATTGCATGGGGAGTACAAGTTGGACCAATGTCTCAGACAACTGTGGCCCGATACCGGGGATTTTGTCTACCAGGACTTTCAATTCACCTAGGAACTTCTGATTGCAAGATATATGTACAGCACTACCCATCCTATGCACTATTCACACAAATGTATCACAATAAACACACTAATACACCATACTTGCCTCTGTTGTGATTCCAACGTGGGTGCTGTTATGGGGATGATGAACTGCAAAATTACACTGTGTATGCGAACTGCAACAGCAAGTACAACACAGGCATGTGAGTAAAGGCAACGTGACACATATGAGGGAGACACACCACCAGGGCTACACAACACATACACACCTAGGCCATCTGACTCATTGCCTACACTGATGTTGCCAGGGAAGACGGTGCAATGCACAGACACCACACCTGTTCCCAGTTGTAGTCAAGTAGCCCACAGGTGCAGTAAGCAAATGGCAGTCAAATGTGTGACCACAGACAACGCACATCACAAAGTGAAGCACAGGTTTATTACACAGTTGCAACATGTCGTAACCACTACAGATGCAAGGTAATCCCACCTGGCAGCGGGCACACAGTCAACAACTGTAGAAGGAAGGAAGTCCATGGGTGTGGCGCACATCACCTGTAGGGACACAACAGCTACCACCCTGGAAGTACAATCACGTCGTCGGTGGACACAGTTGACCAAACGAATCTGAAAGTACCCTGTGAAGGACAGAAATGACACACAGTCAAAAGCAATGGAGAACAGGACAGAACAGCAAAACTCATGCACAATACATGTTACAAGATACCCACCCAGAACCAAGTTAGCATGTCAACACTGTTGGGGAGTACAGACCACCTGTAAGCACACATCGCTACACACATCCAGTCAAGTAGCCCATGGACACACTCCAACAGCACCAGAGCACCACCTACACATATCATGCCAACTCACATCATTGACATGACACCTCAGGATACTCACATTCAGCTAAAGAAGTTGGTGATGAGCTGTGTGCGGACATCACCCTCATCATCATCATCATCATCATCACTGGCATCGTGGTCCAGGCCAGGATCCTCCACAGGTGGCGGATGTTGGTCATTGTCATCCTGGATGAGAGGCAACTCCTTCCGCACTGCCAGGTTGTGGAGCATGCAGCAGACGATGATAATCTTGCACACTTTCGCAGGGGCATATGGGAGGGACCCTCCGGTCTTGTCCAGGCAGCGGAAGCGGCTCTTCAGGAGACCAAATGTCCGCTCAATCACTCTCCTGGTCCGACCATGTGCCTCATTGTAGCGCATCTGGGCTGGTGTCACAGGGTTCCTGAGGGGTGTCAGCAACCACGGCATGTTGGGGTATCCCGAGTCACCTACGGACAGACAAGTGCACATTAGCTGACTTGGAAAAGTGGGCGGAATACTACAGATCAGATCACACACAATGGCACAAAGTCAGTACAAACCGACAAGCCAGGCACGCTGGTTCTGCATCTGTGCCATCATCCTGGGGATGCGACTACTCCTCATCACAAAGGCATCGTGTGCTGAACCAGGGAAACGGGCACACACGTGTGTGATGGTCATATCTGCAAGACACACCACCAGTGCATTGACCGAGTGGTAGTGCTTGCGGTTCCTGTAGGCCTGCTCCTGGGCCTGTGGTGGTACCAAAGCCACATGTGTCCCATCAATGGAGCCAATGACATGCGGCATCCTCCCCAGGGCATAGAAGTCACTCTTCACGTCAGTGAGTCGTTGCAGTCTAGGGAAATAGATGTACTGGTTCAGGAATAGCAACATTGCCACCAAAACATCGCGGAGCACACGGCTCAACATGGTCTGTGACATCCCACCAGCAGTCGCCACAGTATGTTGGAAGGTACCGGTGGCAAAGAAGTGTAGGGCTGCCATCACCTTCACCTTGGGGGTCAGCGCTGTAGGATACGGCCGGCCAGGCTGCAAATGTGGGGCCAACTGCACTGCCAAATCCTCAATCAGCTGCCTGGTGAAGCGGTACCGTCGGATGCTGTCCCGTTCCACCATCGTTGCCAGGTCTGGGAATGGTCGATGGACAGCAGGAGCCCTGCAGTGCAGAGGAGAAGAAAGCAAGATTGTCAGTCAGCCCACATATGCGGCATTGAACACACTCAATATCCCAACATACATCATTATGAGGCACAACTACATGAAGTGTGCAGTTCCGTAAGGACATGTATGGTACATACATGGCCAACATCTGTCATCACGGTTCAACAAGTGGCATCAATAAGTCCCAGGTTGGCCCATTGGATATCATGAGGCTGTGTCACAGTTCCCATCTCCTGCTGCCGTGTCACAATCACCCCCCACAGTGACATGTGAGGACAGATGTGCCCCAGGCATCTCAGCTCAACGACAGGTACATTCCCAGGGACCCTGTATTGCCACATGGACACTGGCATTACATGGAGTATCATGTATACACCACAGCAAAACAACTATGACCCCCACAGGTAGTGGTCCCACTTGCCACTGCAGGACAGACATGGGCGTCTGTGACACACACACGCACAACATCAAAGTCCATGCACACACAACGTGGATGTGGAGACTGTCTCCCATTGTGCACATGAAATCAGAGACATTGTAAACACTACATGCACACAGACTGTGGAGGACCATCACTATTGTGCCACTGGGACACCATGGCTCTAACATACCGTCCCACATGGGACTCACGGGGTATGTGACATGACATACACATACACCACCGTGAAATGTGACCATGGCACATGCACAGATATGAACAGTTGCACATCACAGTGGTCATGTACACGTAACACCCAGGATCCTGTACCCATGAACACGTGCACAGCCTGGGGGTGGCTGCCCCCAGGTGACACCCACGGGACAACATGTACACCAACATACACACAATAGGAAATGCAGCCTTACATGCCTTATGATACAGTTTGGACAGGCTGTCGTGTTGTAGGTGTGCCCCTCACTCCCTGGGAGCTATCTGTGGCTGGCATATGTCCATCTGAGACAGGCATGGTGACATATGCCAGTCACTTGTACAGGGATGCGTTGAACAGCAATGGACCGATCGGTGCCCCCGGCCGGCCCATTGCATTCAATGTGTGCAGGTACGCGTTGTACCCCTGTACGCGTTGATCAGCAATGGACCGATCGGTGCCCCCGGCCGGCCCATTGCATTCAATGTGTGCGGTACGCGTTGTACCCCTGTACGCGTTGATCAGCAATGGACCGATCGGTGCCCCGGCCGGCCCATTGCATTCAATGTGTGCGGGTACGCGTTGTACCCCTGTACGCGTTGATCAGCAATGGACCGATCGGTGCCCCGGCCGGCCCATTGCATTCAATGTGTGCGGGTACGCGTTGTACCCCTGTACGCGTTGATCAGCAATGGACCGATCGGTGCCCCGGCCGGCCCATTGCATTCAATGTGTGCGGGTACGCGTTGTACCCCTGTACGCGTTGATCAGCAATGGACCGATCGGTGCCCCGGCCGGCCCATTCAATTCAATGTGTGCGGGTACACGTTGTACCCCTGTACGCGTTGATCAGCAATGGACCGATCGGTGCCCCGGCCGGCCCATTGCATTCAATGTGTGCGAGTACGCGTTGTACCCCTGTATGCGTTGTACCGCAATGGACCGATCGGTGCCCCGGCCGGCCCATTGCATTCAATGTGTGCGGGTACGCGTTGTACCCCTATGCAGCGTTGTACCGCAATGGACCGATCGGTGCCCCCGGCCGGCCCATTGCATTCAATGTGTGCAGGTACGCGTTGTACCCCTGTACGCGTTGATCAGCAATGGACCGATCGGTGCCCCCGGCCGGCCCATTGCATTCAATGTGTGCGGGTACGCGTTGTACCCCTGTACGCGTTGTACCGCAATGGACCGATCGGTGCCCCGGCCGGCCCATTGCATTCAATGTGTGCGGTGCACGCGTTGTACCCCTGTACGCGTTGTACCGCAATGGACCGATCGGTGCCCCGGCCGGCCCATTGCATTCAATGTGTGTGGGTACGCGTTGTACCCCTGTACGCGTTGATACCGCAATGGACCAATCGGTGCCCCCGGCCGGCCCATTGCATTCAATGTGTACGGGTACGCGTTGTACCCCTGTACGCATTGATCAGCAATGGACCGATCGGTGCCCCCGGCCGGCCCATTGCATTCAATGTGTGCGGGTACGCGTTGTACCCCTGTACGCGTTGTACCGCAATGGACCGATCGGTGCCCCGGCCGGCCCATTGCATTCAATGTGTGCGGGTACGCGTTGTACCCCTGTGCGCGTTGTACCGCAATGGACCGATCGGTGCCCCCGGCCGGCCCATTGCATTCAATGTGTGGTAGTACAAGTTGTACCCCTGTACGCGTTGATCAGCAATGGACCGATCGGTGCGCACCCATTGACAATGGCCTAGCCTGGCAACGGACGCGTTTTCGAAATTCGAACGAGTCGGTTGCTGGAAATTCAGTTGGTCACCCACAACAATGTTGCAAAATCATGTATGTCATGAAGTTGAAGATTTGAAGGATGCTGTGGGCGTGTATTGGTGCTGCTATTCCATGGATTGGCCAGATTCAGAAGATGCAAACGACTTGGACCTATCACTTTGGACACAAGGGACAGTATCTGCCTCTCCAGCACATATATATTGCTGGCTGTTCCCCTGAGAGCTCACTTGCCTGCACTACATGCTCCAGGACAACATCTGCCACTGCACTGCTGCTGTCTCTGCCCCTCTGGACCCTGCAATGGCACGTACTGTGGAGAGAGCCCCAGCCTTCAGCCTTGAGGAGAACCAGGCCCTGCTGGACAGCCTACTTCCACAGTACAGCAAGCTGTATGGGACACCAGGGGAGCAGGTGAGTGTTCTGTGCACTGCCTTTCTGAATGTGCATTTTGTCTGACTAGCAAGGCTGAGAGTCTGCACGCCACTGGCTAGCAGGCTCACTGAGTAGTTGTCACCCCCATAGTGTGTAGTGACATGCACTGGACAGGTATGGTGCAGTGCCAGTGCATTTGAACAAGGTTTTACTTCCCATGCAATGATACCATGTAGTGACATCTGGCAAACTGTCCATGGGCAGCGTTGCACTGCCTGTGTACATCATGTGCCCCTGTGAATGAGACATGTATATACAACTGTGTCATGCACGGATATGTTGCATGTGTAGTAATGGCCTTTTCACTTTGTCATCCTGACAGGTTAATGCCCATCGGAAGCAGGAGATCTGGAAGGACATCATCCGGGCTGTCCGGTCCGTGGGGGTCTACAAGCGCTGGATCCGCAACTGCCAGAAGTGGTGGCAGGACCTTCGGGGCTGGACCCGGAGGATTGCACGGGTCCAGCTGAAGCTGTCGCCTCCTCGCAGGAGGGGCGGAACACGGACCCTGACCCCCCACATGCTCCAGATCCTGGCGGTGGTGTTTCCAGACCTGGATGGGCAGCTGAAGGCCAGACAGCAGCAAGGAGGGGGTGAGTCAAAGACTGCACTGTGAACTCTGTATTACATGCTATGTGCCCTCCTCTGGCCTGGTTAAACTGCCACAGTACAGCAGTCATGTTGTCCAGGAGCCATGTCCCTCTATTGTGCACTGCCCACTCCTCATCTGATACCCAGGTGTGGCCCTTACATTCAGGGAATTGTGTCACTTGGGACTGTGTCCTTGCAGTTTGCTTCACTAAAGGTGGGGGACAGCATCTGTTTCCCTAACTCTGTTGTGGGCATCATGGGTGGGTCAATTTTTCACACAACGCCTGTGTTCGGACATGTAATCTGCGTGTTGCTTTGATATGCGGTGCACTTGCTGAGCTGAGCCACCACATGTGCCTGGGGTATGTGGCACACACCCATGCAGCGGGTGGGAACAATGTTTGGGCCCCAGGAGTGTGCAGATTATGTGTGTCACACATACATAGCCAGCTATCCACTGTCCAGGGCTCATCCCTCATTCATGTGGGGCAGGACAGTCATGCCTACTCCAGGCCATGCAATGCACTCTGTACTCCCACTCCCGTGTATCAGCTGACACATTGTGCGCAGTGATTTGACCCCTCAGGTGTCTGCCTCTGTGTCAGTGTGCTGTGGATTTGTTGCCAGGACTGCTGGGGTGTTTCTCGGTAGGGGCTCAGCATGCCACTGGAGATGTGACCATAGGAGACGATACTTGTGTGTCACATAGGTGTTTGATCAGCTGCCCGTGCAGACTGGGGTATGCGAATGTGAAGTTCAGGCAGCTGTTCCCCATTCACAGCAGATTGTGAGGGGCTCAGGTTCAGAGGGTAGTGTCACAGGTCTCCCATATGTCCAATCGGTATGACCTGGACAGATGAGGGTTAAGATGATGTGTTGTGTGGGGGATGTACATGTGCACTTGTGCAGCTCCAGGACTTGCATTCCCCATGACCTACTATTGTGACACAGTGCAGAGTGTTGTTGTCTGGCTGCCAAGTCATACATCACTGAGACAGTGATGTATGACTTAGCAGTCATGCCTCCGCCATGGCATGTGTCTACTTATTGGTGATCCTGCAGGGGAGTGACATGTGCTACATGCACACCATTGTGGCGATGGCTATCAGGACATGGGTGCATTATGGTGTCTGTCGCTGGTATGCATCACATGCATTTCCTATTTGACTCTGGGCGTCCCTTTCATCCGGAAACCTGTACTGACTCAGTGGCAAGAGTTGTGATGTGTGCATGTCCACATGCTACACCGTGTCCTCTGCACTGTCCAACTACTGTGTTGTTGGTGCATGTGTCCACACTGGGGTGTTGCTATCCAACAGACACCAGACAGATGGGTGCAAGGCCATGTGGGATGTGAGTGCCATGGTTGGCATCAGACTGACAATTGGCTTCTCCTGTTCAGTTGAGGCACTTTTAGCAGTGTACAACTAATGATGCCAGGGCTTGCTCTGTAATGTGCTGTGCTCACAGTGGTGTGTGCGTTTGGTGCAGGTGACTGATGTCTGTCTGTTTCCCCATTGTTTGCAGATACATCCACGGCCACGGAAGGGGACAGCTCCATGGACCAGGAGGAGCCGGAGAGCCAGACTGGGTCAGCAGCTGAAGAGTGGTCGGAGGGACCCAGTGGCACGGAGGGCGAGGGGAGCCACACCGAGGAGTCCTCAGCACCATCCACCTCAGCTGAGGACCAGAGCAACTCGGAGGATGACTCCCTTATGGAGGCGGGTGTCAGCAGCCACCACACCCCAGCTAGTGTTGCTGTCCCCGCCACCACCAGCACCACCACCGCCCTCCCATCGGCTCCCATTCCCCAGGTCCGTGGAGGCTCCCATGTTCGGGAGCGTGTCTCCTTTGGGCCAGGCACCGCACCCCCTGCCCCTGTGTCCCCTGCTGCCCTGAGTGAGGAGTCTGTGTACCTCCTTCGCCAGCTCCAAGTAGGGCAGACAGCCATGCTGAGTGTCCTCCATGCGCACACCGCTCTGTTAACTCAGCTGGTGTCGTTCATGGAGGGCATCTCATCGGGCATGTCTGACCTACAGAGGGGCAATAGGTCCATGGACTCCTCCCTGACGGCAGCAGTGTCCCTCCTCAGACAGTCCCTCACCCCTCCTGCCTCTGCTCCATCCACACTCCCCAGCACCTTACCCGTCCCAAGCACACACACACCGGCACAGGCACACACCAGCACACACACATCCAGCACACAGACACACACGCCACAAACAAAACGCACACGCACGCACAGTCAGGGGACTGAAACCAGACTCACAGGGGATGGGGCCCTGGAACACACACACGCATCCACGAGCACTGCGCAGTCCTCAGTTGCCTCTCCCTCCAAAGCACCCTCCCTTGCCTCACCTGCAACCCCAAAGACCCAGCGGCTCTTCCTCAGTGACCTCGGCCTCTTCCCCTCCGATCCAGCTGATACAGCATTCAGGGGGAAGAGGAAGCCCACCCACACGGAGCAGAGTGCCCCTCGCCCCCGGACACCCTCCCTCAGGCGCAGACAGACTGAGGCCCCCACCCGCAAGTCCCCCGGAGTCGTAAGAGCAAGACCCCGCCGCCGCCCTGCAGCTCAGGCACCAGGTCTCCTTCCTCCATCCCTCAGGCCCCCACTCCACAGGTGCCCCACCACACCCTGCCCCAGGTTCCCCCACCCACAGATATACCATCCCCAAGAGGATCCGGCCTTCTCCCCCTGCCACTTGCTCTCCCGGCACCACACCCCCGCTGCGCTTGTCTGTGCCACTGATGTGGTGAGGGTGTCCGCCCCCTCTGTCCAGCCCACCTTGCCTGTTCCCCATTCTCCTCCCATGGTGGTAGGCACTGCAGTGGAGTCCACTATCACCCTGTCTGACTTGGGCGCTGCAGTGGCAGACCTGTCCACTCCATCTGCAGAGTCCACTGCAGTCGTGCCGGCACCCACAACATCTGAGTCATGCCCCCCAGTTGTGCCGGCACACACCATGTCAGACACCTCCACTGCAGTTGTCAGTGGCTCTCCAGCACCCACCACCCCTTCCCTGCTTCCTCCTGGTGAGCCCTGATCCTGTCCCTGCGGTGCCTGGCCTGCCCCCCGGTTGCCCCTCCTAGTGGATTGTCCCTGGTTTTGTGCAGGCATGCGTAGGGTGACATCTGCCACTGTCACCCTGTTTGGACTTTGACAATGGACTGGCCATTGGCCTTTGTGTTTTTCTGGACTTTGTTTTCATTACACACATATGCTGAATAAAGCAACTTTCAGTTCTCTAGTGCTTATGCTTCTGATGTACATGTTGTTGATGATGCTAACCATGCCCTTGCTGCAGTGATGGTGATATTTGGTCTCATGATAATGAAGTGTTACTGTGCAGTAACCCATGTGGTCCAGGGGAATGTGTCCTATCCTGTGGTGTATCCATGTCATCCATAGCAGCATCTGAGGGTGTCATGTGTTCAGTATTTGGCAATGGGATTTCCTACTTAGATTAGCTATTTCACATCTGTGGCTTCCACCCCTGCACATCTGTTGTGCCTGCCATTGTTCAATTCGTCTACTTCCCTGACCGTGTGGCCATCTCCACTGGACATGCAGGTTTGGGCATCAATGGGGAAGGACTCATCTGTGTTGTCAGTGCAACATTGCTATACAAGTGTGTTGGATCTGTGCTGATGATTTCGTTGGCACTTCCATGACCAGGCTGATGTGACGGGAGCCCTCATTTGGTGTTAATTGTTGATTGTGTGACCAAGTGCTCAGCTGACATGATGGGGCCCTACTGAGGCAACATATGGCACAGCTTTCCTCACACAGGAGTGGAGTCCCCTCATGGCAGTGTGTACTCCTGTGACATTGCCTGCGCCCAAGGTGTGTGTTGTATGTGCATGTCTGTGTGTTCACTTCCGTTTAGCTGTGCATGCTGTGATCCCTAGTGTTGTACCTGTTTGTGATGCTTGCTGAGTTGACCTATGTTCCCCCAAAGTCTTCTCCCTGGGTTCTCTGTGATGTGGGTGCATGGCACATTACTGGTCATCAGGGTGTCACCCATAGGTGTGTTTGCTGTCAGGGCTGAGTTTGTGTGCAGACGCAGATGGGTCACAGTCAGGTTTCCCCTTGGCACTTGTTGTTTGCCCCTGTCATGTAATTTCCAGTTTGTGTTATCTTTCAGTGATTGTGACACGTTGTGTGTGTGACTGCTGGCACTCCTCAGGGTCCGGGCTGCAATGTTGGTTGTTGTCTATGTGTGTTCTTTGTGGGTGACCTTGGCTTCTTCATTGGTGTGTGACTGTGGCTGGGATCCCATTGGTTGGTGTGGTATTGCCGTCATGTCCATGTACAGCGTAGTGTGCAGTGTGTCAGACATTCAGGAGTCTTGTTGAGTGGCCATGTGTGATGTGTTTCTGCACCTTGGTTCCCACCCACCACCCTGGAATAGTCATGGGTGCATGTGCAATGTCACCAGTGCATGTGTGCTTCACTGCTGCACATTGTTGGAGGTCGAGGGGTGTGGTGTTGAGTATGTGCAGATGAGAGTTGTTGCCCGGCTAGGCCCCTGCCTCCATGTTGGCCTTGGCTTACTGGCCATGCTGATTGATTTGTGCTTGTGTAGGTGTGATGGTAGTTTGTTGCTCAGGACACATGACTGTGGTTCACAGTGTGAACGACATTTAGCTTTGTCATCACAGTGGGATTGTAATGCAGCCCAGGGTCACCACATTGTGGGGGCCCTGGGGGTAGTGCTGTGGTGTGTCTGTGTCTTGCTGTGTCAGTTGCTGTTCCTACGTGCCTGTGTGACATGTGTGATTTGTGCTCCCTCTCATCTGACAATGCCTGCTTGCCCACATAGGGGATTTGGATCCTTGAGTTACCTTTGTGTGGCACTGTATGCACATCTGTATCATTGGTATTCAGGTCTCCTCATGTGTTGTGTGGTTGCCTGGGGACACTGGCACCCCCCCTCACCTGTTGTGTATGATGTGAAGTGTGGGTCTGCCTGTTTGTGTTTGTGCATCTGCACCACTGCATTGGCATATCTTGGGTGTGCCATTGGCTGTATGTAGTTTGGTGGCTTTCCCCTGCTGTCCCTGGGACTCCTAGGTCATCGGTCAGCACAATGATCATGGTTTGTGTGTCCCATTGCTGCCATGGTATGGTATCTGTTCACCTCACATCTACAGTCTCCACAGGGTATCTGCATTTGTGTGCCCATTGGTGCAAATATGTGGGTCTGCATTCTGATGGTCACTTCTGTCATTGTGTCATTGATGAATGTTGACAGTGTCAGCCCCCATGGGTGTTGTTTGTCTGCACATGGCCAAAGGTATGTCTTATTTGCACTGCAGTATTTGGCTCCCCCAATTTATGTTGCAATGGGACACATGCACTACTTTGCCACTGATGTGTTTTATGTTCTGTGACCAGGAATCATCCATGCAGTTTGGCAGTTGCAGCTCTTTCTTTGTCAACACTTACCTTTTGGTCACTGTGATGATGGGGGTTTGGACCCCATTGCCACAATGTTCAAAATGTGCTTCAGCTATGGACCCCACACTTACCTTTTGGTCACTGTGGTGATGGGGCGTTAGACCCCATTGCCACAATGTTCAAAATGTGCTTTAGCTATGGACCCCACACTTACCTTTTGGTCACTGTGGTGATGGGGCGTTAGACCCCATTGCCACAATGTTCAAAATGTGCTTCAGCTATTGACCCCACACTTACCTTTTGGTCACTGTGGTGATGGGGCGTTAGACCCCATTGCCACAATGTTCAAAATGTGCTTCAGCTATGGACCCCACACTTACATTTTGGTCACTGTGATGATGGGGGTTTGGACCCCATTGCCACAATGTTCAAAATGTGCTTCAGCTATGGACCCCACACTTACCATTTGGTCACTGTGGTGATGGGGCGTTAGACCCCATTGCCACAATGTTCAAAATGTGCTTCAGCTATGGACCCCACACTTACATTTTGGTCACTGTGATGATGGGGGTTTGGACCCCATTGCCACACTGTTCAAAATGTGCTTCAGCTATGGACCCCACACTTACCTTTTGGTCACTGTGATAATGGGGGTTTGGACCCCATTGCCACAATGGTCATGGCCTGCTTGCATTGTGGGGGCCACACACATATATGTGTGGCACATGTGCTAGGGGGTCACATTGTATGTTCAAAGTCATGCTCAGTGTTGTAGGCATTTGACACAGTCTACACACGCTTGTCATGGTGTTGTGGGGATGTCTTTTTCTTGCATTCCCTAGGTTGTGGTGTGCTGGTTGTGTCATGCATTGTCCATCCTATGAGTGGGGGTGGTGTTGGTGGTAGGCATCCAGCCCCCCATGGGTAGAGGTGGTAGTAGTGACAGGCATCCAGCCCCCTGGGTAAGGGTGGTAGTAGTGGTAGGCATCCAGCCCCCCTGGGTAAGGGTGGTAGTAGTGGTAGGCATCCAGCCCCCCTGGGTGAGGGTGGTAGTAGTGGTAGGCATCCAGCCCCCCTGGGTGAGGGTGGTAGTAGTGGTAGGCATCCAGCCCCCCTGGGTGAGGGTGGTAGTAGTGGTAGGCATCCAGCCCCCCTGGCTAAGGGTGGTAGTAGTGGTAGGCATCTGGCACCCCCATGGCTAAGGGTGGTAGTGGTGGTGGGCATCTGGCACCCCCTGGCTTAGGGTGGTAGTAGTGGTAGGCATCTGGCACCCCCTGGCTAAGGGTGGTAGTAGTGGTAGGCATCCAGCCCCCTGGGTAAGGGTGGTAGTGGTGGTGGGCATCTGGCACCCCTGGCTAAGGGTGGTAGTAGTGGTAGGCATCCAGCCCCCCTGGGTAAGGGTGGTAGTAGTGGTAGGCATCCAGCCCCCCTGGCTAAGGGTGGTAGTAGTGGTAGGCATCCAGCCCCCTGGCTAAGGGTGGTAGTAGTGATAGGCATCTGGCACCCCCATGGCTAAGGGTGGTAGTGGTGGTGGGCATCTGGCACCCCCCTGGCTTAGGGTGGTAGTAGTGGTAGGCATCTGGCACCCCCTGGCTAAGGGTGGTAGTGGTGGTTGGCATCCAGCCCCCTGGCTTAGGGTGGTAGTAGTGGTAGGCATCTGGCACCCCCTGGCTAAGGGTGGTAGTAGTGGTAGGCATCCAGCCCCCTGGGTAAGGGTGGTAGTGGTGGTGGGCATCTGGCACGCCCCTGGCTAAGGGTGGTAGTAGTGGTAGGCATCCAGCCCCCCCTGGGTAAGGGTGGTAGTAGTGGTAGGCATCCAGCCCCCCCTGGCTAAGGGTGGTAGTAGTGGTAGGCATCTGGCACCCCCATGGCTAAGGGTGGTAGTGGTGGTGGGCATCTGGCACCCCCCTGGCTTAGGGTGGTAGTAGTGGTAGGCATCTGGCACCCCTGGGTAAGGGTGGTAGTGGTGGTGGGCATCTGGCACCCCCCTGGCTAAGGGTGGTAGTAGTGGTAGGCATCCAGCCCCCCTGGGTAAGGGTGGTAGTGGTGGTGGGCATCTGGCACACCCCTGGCTAAGGGTGGTAGTGGTGGTTGGCATCCAGCCCCCCTGGCTTAGGGTGGTAGTAGTGGTAGGCATCTGGCACCCACCTGGCTAAGGGTGGTAGTAGTGGTAGGCATCCAGCCCCCCTGGGTAAGGGTGGTAGTGGTGGTGGGCATCTGGCACCCCCCTGGCTAAGGGTGGTAGTAGTGGTAGGCATCCAGCCCCCCCTGGGTAGGGGTGGTAGTAGTGGTAGGCATCCAGCCCCCCCTGGCTAAGGGTGGTAGTAGTGGTAGGCATCTGGCACCCCCATGGCTAAGGGTGATAGTGGTGGTGGGCATCTGGCACCCCCCTGGCTTAGGGTGGTAGTAGTGGTAGGCATCTGGCACCCCTGGGTAAGGGTGGTAGTGGTGGTGGGCATCTGGCACCCCCTGGCTAAGGGTGGTAGTAGTGGTAGGCATCCAGCCCCCTGGGTAAGGGTGGTAGTGGTGGTGGGCATCTGGCACCCCCTGGCTAAGGGTGGTAGTGGTGGTTGGCATCCAGCCCCCTGGCTTAGGGTGGTAGTAGTGGTAGGCATCTGGCACCCCCTGGCTAAGGGTGGTAGTAGTGGTAGGCATCCAGCCCCCTGGGTAAGGGTGGTAGTGGTGGTGGGCATCTGGCACCCCCTGGCTAAGGGTGGTAGTAGTGGTAGGCATCCAGGCCCCCTGGGTAAGGGTGGTAGTAGTGGTAGGCATCCAGCCCCCTGGCTAAGGGTGGTAGTAGTGGTAGGCATCTGGCACCCCCATGGCTAAGGGTGGTAGTGGTGGTGGGCATCTGGCACCCCCTGGCTTAGGGTGGTAGTAGTGGTAGGCATCCAGCCCCCTGGGTAAGGGTGGTAGTGGTGGTGGGCATCTGGCACCCCCTGGCTAAGGGTGGTAGTGGTGGTTGGCATCCGGCCCCCTGGGTAGGGGTGGTGGTGCGCATTCAGGCCCCTGTGTGCATATGTGGCATTGGTGATGGGCATCCCGCCCCTATGGTGCTGCTGTTGCTGGTGTAAGTAAATTCTGCATCCCTCTGTGTGTGTGTGATGTGTCGTGTACGTGTTGTATGTGTTTTGTGGTTGGTGTCTGACTTACCTTCTGCGCCGTACGCGTCCGTGCCTGTTCCGATAGTAAATGTAGAATATTGGTATGATCGGGACGAAGGGATTCATGGTTGGTTTGTGTCGTTCGTCCTTCTCGTTGCTTCGCGTCGTCCTCGTCGCTTCGCGTCGTCCTCGTCGCTGGCGTGTTCGCCTCGTAGCCGTGGATCTTGTTGTGGCGCGAATCGGAGCTTATGTGCGCCTCTCCCGGATGCTTTGACGTGCCGTGCGTAGCGACGGGTTCGGCGCGTACGGAAAGCGCATCGTACTTGTTCGGCCGGACGGAGCTGCATTTTCCCTTCCGTGCGACTCGATTCAGCGTTTCCGGATTCGCCTCGGTTGGAGAACAGGACCTGGATTGGGTGAGTACGACTCGGCCGGATTCTGTGCTGTTGTGCGCATCGTACTTACTCGTTCGGTCTGCTGTACGGATCGGTCGGGAAACAGGCATTCGCATGGCTTTTTTCCCGACCGAATGGTATTGGGTGCGCCTCCGACCGAGATCGGAATCGGCCCCATAGTCGGGAAACACCATTATTTTGGAGTTTTGAAATATTTGACCTGCCAAGCTTTGTGAAGGTTAGCATTCCTGTCACAGAAATTCAGGTTGTTCTAGGGATGCACATAGGTATGTTCGAGCCCCCCAGAGGTGGTTTACTCATCAGCGTTCTGTGCGCTCACTCCCCCACAAACCAGGTTGAAAGCTTAGCCAATGGCATCCAGGATTTTAGCCACTCCTCCAAGAACATCGTTGGGTCTGACGCTTCAGGGTTTTCAGGGAAGGTAACAAACCAAAGATTGTTATGTCTGGATCGGTTTTTCCATCTTCGGCCCAGTCCTGTAGCTCTGTAGTCTGATTCATTAGTTTGGAGACCTTTTTTTTCAGTCCAGCAATATCGTCCTCAGCCACCGATATTTGATTCTCCACCTCCCTAACTCTTCCAGCCATATTGCGCGAATCCTGGCACAATAGCGCTACATCGACGAGAACCTCTGCACTTTGATTTTCCACAGCTGTTTGTGATGCTTGAATAGCCTGCAGGATAGTGGACAAATCTCCAGATTCTGGGCCTGACCACGACCCCGAAGCCTCTCCAGAGTTTACGGGACTACCTACTGGCCCTGTGCTGAATTTGTCAATATGGGTTTGGACCGGGTGGGCCTGGTGGGTCTTATCCTTCCCCATGTTCCAAGCAGTCATCTCCTCAGCAGGAGACATCACCCAACCTGCTTACCTCCTAAGAGGCATGGTTGCTCGAGCAGTCAGGAGACAGAGTATATGTTGGGGCTCAGGCAGCTTGGCAGTCCTAAGAGGCAGGGGTCCGCGGCCACGAGGAAGGCCAGGTGCAGCCTCAGCATCAACCCCAGCATCAACCCCCTCTACTGTGTTCAACAGTCACTACCCAAGAAGCAGAGAAGCACCGGTCCAGGTCCCAGGGCTCCTACCTCCATATGAGGAGTAACAGCATGAGCAGCTAGGAGGGAGCAGCAGAGCCTGAGTAGTGCGGCAAGCAGATAATGCGGGTATCAGCAGTTGGTGAAATGACCAGGACAGGACCATCAAGATTGCTCCTCCACTGAGCACGCAGCCCCTTATCAGGTGAGCCAATTGGGCACCAGTTCAGGCCACAGGCTACATCTGCCCCACAGCAATGTGGCAATATGAGAGGGCAGGCAGACCCCAATAGATTAGGTAAGCATACAGAGGGTCATATGTTGCACTCCATTAACTTAGCTGACCGGGAATGACAACTGTGGCCTGGATCAGGGCAATTGGAGGAGAATAGATGCAGAGCCCCCTCCAAAAGCCCCACTACTTATGCTGCTGCCTCAGCCCTACCGCCAGTTTCAGCCGGTAAATGTATCTTGTGGTACGCAGCAGGCACACCATGCGGCGGAAGACAAGGATTTCATTATGGTGGTCCCTTGCACCGCTGTAATTCACAGCAATTAGTTGCTTTTGCCACAAGGTTTTTTTTTTTAGGTTTTTTTTTGGTGACTCTGTTCCAGTATCTGCTGATATGAGGGCATTCCCAAATTATATGAAAAAATGTGCCCACCTGGCCACATAATCGCCTACGGGTAGATTCCTCCCTATAACCCATTTTGACCAATACCGGCCCTGTGACATAGATTCTGTGCAATATTTTTAGCTGTACCAGCTTTAGTGTATGCCACAAGGTTTTGATGAGATCTCTACAACCACTGAATCTCTAGGCCTTTTGCACCTCAGCCTCTCTACCTGACTATCTCCCATACAAAAACTACCACAATCACCATCTATTATGGTACAATCAGATGAACTCAAATTAGTGGGATCAAACTCATATAAAATCCTTTTCCCCATGAACATGACGAAAAATAGCAACAAGTCCTTTAACCACCACACTCTGATAGAATTTCCTGAGATTTGATCCATGCCACTGCATTAAATGTGGCTTAAAACATTATCTCCTTTTCTTCACTCACAACACCGCTCTATGGCTAGGAATCTTCCTACTCTTAATATTGAAAAATACAGCAAAATTCCATATGGTAGAAAAAACATACATCCTCCTTGCCCCAGCCCAATTCGGTTCTTAACATATTAATCTACAACAACAGGAAAACCTTGATCCAGGCTTTGGACAATATACTGAAATTCTTTTACTCACACTTTAAAATGTTTCTGAACATCAGGAAAAATTCAGAAATGAGGAACTATTCATTCACAGAGTCTTCGTGAGGGAACATGAAGGACCTCCTAATCACGCAGAAACCCATAGCATACTGTCAGGGTATTTGTATTATGACTCTCCCACTTCTGACATTCCACTATACCCTTCTAAGTCCTCAACCCACCTCTTCCACATCTCTGTACCCTTCTCCACACCACACACCACTCAGTATCCCCTACACCAGAGTCCCATACACCCCAGAACCCATTATCCCCAACACACACAGTCACTAAGTACTCACTACCTCTCTTACTCCCTAATACAACAGCACCCTTTGGTCACTGGCCCCTCTCTAAAGTCATGGGACTCTCCATCCAAAGCACCCAACTCCCACTCTCTTACCATCATCCCAGCACTTACACACTAATCCTCAAAATCCCATAACACTTCAAACAGCCTATTCTCAAGTAATGCTTCAAGTTCATCAACATATCCTCTTACTCAAATTCTCAACATCCACTCTTACTCAAATTGTACACACACGTATTTTTATCCCTATTGTACCCTCTATGAAAAAGCATTCTTCTCCCAAAAATTCTCCCCTCTTCACACCTCACTGCATTATTAAAGTCCATTTCCAAAACCCTCAGTCACCCCTAATGCTTACTATGAACTTGCCATGAGAAACAGACCTCGCGGTAAAGAGGAAGTTTTGTTAAGGAGAACCTCATCCTGTCTCCAGAGGAGACAAAAATAGATCTTCAGATGCTTGGTTCTCGAGAGAACTGAAAGAATAAAGTAGAGTACTTTAGCACACTAAAAGTAAATTGCAGCAAAACCCTTTGATCAATGCCTTTGCTACTGTGAGATCAGCTAGAAGGAACTATAAACAATGCATCATCAAAGGCAAACCCCAGCTCATCAGAAAAGAACTAGATGGAGCAAAGAACTTTCCCGGAAACCTGTTCGGGATAATGAAAAATGCCATATCACCATCAAAACTAATGTTCATCAATGCCTCAAAGTTCTAAAAAAAAATCCAGGAAAAAATAAAACTGATAGAACACTCAGGGATCAACTCATAGCATGCCCAAAACAACTTTATAGTGACCACAACATCTGAAACAGAGCAAAATATATTTCAAGAATGTGGACTTCCTAGACCTTTATAAACATCATCAACAAAGTCAAACCTTGCTCACACCATTGGGAACCCAATCCCTCCACCTTTCTGAAAGAAGTCAGAGTATCAACAGCTCCTACTTGGCTGAACTTCATTAACTCATCTTTAAGCCAAGGAACTGTCCCAGATTTGCTGAAAATGTATCAAGTCGCTCTTGTATTAAAAACAGTGCTCTGATACCGAATACCTAAACAACTCCAGCCCTGTAACTAATGTCCCCTTCTTAGCTAAGTTACTAGAGTGCTGTGTTAAAATGCAACCTAAACGGTTGTATGACAGAGGCATGCATGTCTAAATCATGCGTGCCTCTACAACACAGCCCAAACCACGAATGCGTCTTAACCACGCATTACTTTACCATGCATGCCTTTACTACACAATTTCGTTGTAAATGCATGTTTGGTAAGGGAATATGCATGGTTACGTTCGCCACTACCCTGAACTCCCTCCCACCCTAAGCCCTAAAATTCTATCCCCCCTACCTCGATCCCCCACACCCGCCCTGAGGCCTAAAACCTACCCTGTCCTGATTTGATTTGATTTGATTTGATTTGTATATTTGTAAAGCGCACGAATGCCCAAAGGCGTCTTGGCGCTAATCGTTGTAAAAAGACTAAGTCTGCCGAAGAATGATACCAACTACAAAGTAAACAACCATGTTTTCACCTCCTTCCTAAATGAAAGTAGCGATGAGCTGTTTTTAATAGTAACAGGGAGAAGGTTCCAAGTCTTAGCTGCCTGAAGGAGGAAGCTTCTCCCTCCCCACCTAACTTGCTTAAATTTCGGAACCTGAATTAATTTTGCCTGGCTTGATCTCAGTCTCCTGGATGGCTCATAAGGTTTCAAATGAGTTTTTAAGAAATGGGATCCTATTCCATGAAGGGCTTTATAGGCCAGGCAAACTGACTTAAACTTGATCCTTTTTTCAATAGGTAGCCAATGGAGAGTTCCCAATCTGTGGGCAACTGGTTCATATCTGGGAATGTCCATCACCAGCCTTGCTGCAGTGTTCTGTAAGCGCTGTAATTTTCTTAGATGTTGAATTTGTAACCCTGCATACAGTGCATTCCCATAATCCAACCTAGATAAGACCAGTGCAGTTACTAATATTTTACGAGAATCTGGGGGAATAAATGGTGATAGTTTCTTTACTAGTTTGAGGATGTACCACACCGAGGAAGAGAGTTTGTTTATCTGGGGACCCAAAGATAGTTTATTGTCCAGCAATACTCCCAAGTTTCTTACTTTGTCCACTGGGGATGGGCGGTCGCCTAGGCTATCTGGCCACCATTTAGGGGACCAGAAATTCATATCAGTCCCAAGCAGCATAACCTCGGTTTTATCACCATTCAATTTCAGGCAATTATATTGCATCCAGTGAGTGATCTGACTCATGCAATTATTAAATCTGCCTGCTGTCTCATCAGTATTGTTTGTGACTGCTACCACAATTTGAGTATCGTCTGCGTAGGAGACTGGTAGGAAACCACAATTCCTTATTATAGCCGCTAGCGGGGCAACATATACATTAAAAAGGGTGGGGCTTAACGAAGACCCCTGAGGTACGCCACAAGGAGAATTAAAAAGTTTAGAAGCAGCATCTCCTAATTTAACTGAGAAAGTTCTGTCTGTTAGATAAGAGGATAGAAGCTTAAGTGCCATCTCTTGAACTCCTACTTCGGCTAGTCGGGTCAGGAGTGTGCCATGGTTTACCGTGTCGAAGGCCGCTGAAAGATCCAAAAGGATCAAGGCAGCCTTCCCTCCAGCATCCAGTACACTCCTGAGTTCTTCCGCAGCCATGATCAGGGCAGTTTCGGTTCCATGTTGTTCCCGAAACCCATACTGTGAGTGGTCTAGGGCATTTACGGAGTTTAAATAATTTGACAATTGTTTATTCAATAGTTTTTCCAGTACTTTAGCTGGAAAAGGGATCTTTGAAATGGGTCTGTAATTCCCGGGATCCTGTGGGTCAAGATTTGGCTTCTTAAGTAATGGGAGGACTGCGGTCTTTTTCCAGGCATCAGGGTAGCAGCTCGATGTAATTATCTTAGTGAACACCAGGAATAGTTGTTCGCTTAGTAAATCTGGAAATAGGTGCATCACCTTGGGTGGACAAGGGTCTGTTAGGCCACCAGACCTCGTTGTCATTACCACCTGTTTAATCTGTTCCACTGATGGAGGCCAGAAATGAAACCCCGTATTGGAGCTATCTATAGGCAGGCCCAGTTTATATTCTGAGAATGGAAGTGGAGTATCAGGTTTGTTGGTCATAATGAAGGACTCATACACGGTCTTAACTTTATCCACGAAGAACTGACCTAGAGTATTACAAAATTCCATGCTACCGTCTATCTGTTTGTTAGCATTGACATTAGTTAGTTTTTTTACCGTGGCAAATAATTCCTTTCTGGAATTTTTAGCTTCATTTATTTTTCGTATAAAATAATTACTTTTTTCCTCGACGATTAATTTTTTGTAAGTTCCCAGTGCTTTTCTATAATCGTCTTTCGTCCGTTGTTCATAGTCAGCCCTCCATTTCCTTTCCGCCCTTCTGCAAATTAGTTTTTGTGCCTTTAGTTTTTCGTTGAACCAGGGTTGTGGGGGATTTTTCCTCATAGAGGAAATCTTTTTCAGTGGAACTGCTAATTCAACCGCTGAATTCATCCAGCTACAGACCTGTTCGGCAGCTACATTACTATCTAATTCAAGATCCGGAATAGTATTAGAAAGCTGCTCCTGTAGTTTCGGAGTGTCAATCTTAGACCAGTCCTTATAGGTAACACACCTATGCTGGGAGGCAATGGCTACTGTGGCCTGCTCTACCTTTAAGGTGAATTTTATTACCTTATGATCTGACCAAGGGACGGGTAGTACTTCCAAAATCTCGATTTTTGTATTTGAGGTATAAATCCCGTCAAGTGTGTGCCCGGCCACATGAGTGTTGTGCTTTACAATCTGTTCCAAAGACATGTTGGACATTGTATCGATCAACGTCATCGTGTTATTATCTAAAATCTTTTCTAAGTGAACATTAAAATCACCCAAAATGGTAAAATCTGAGCCTTTTACACTTGATTCTAGGAACGGGCTTATTAACTGTAGCAGGGGGGTTTTTGATCTCGGTGGTCTATAAATTAGAAGACCTTTAAATGTGTAATTGTTTGTGATAGTAATCTGAAACGATAAAGTTTCACAGTCTGGGCTGCTGCCCTGATCCGAGCCCCTAACTTTCAATTCATCTCTAAAAATGATGGCCAGACCCCCCCCTCGTTTCCCTTTCCTGTCTGTTCGGATGATCGAATAACCTTCTGGTATGGCTAGAGCTAGATCCACACCTGACGCGTCGTCTGCCCATGTCTCTGTAATAAAAACTAAATCCAAATTATGTGTTTCCGTTAATTCTTTCATTTTAGTATTGTGTTTTACTAATGACCGTGCATTAATGAGTCCTGCCCTTATAGTTTTAATGGTATTAGTAGTGTTCCGAGTAGAATGGGTGCATAGTTGTGTTAGTTCCTTGATATTTGTAAATTTAAACATCAACCGACAGTTCGTACACTGCTTAGATTCTGTTTGCAGATCCATTAAGGGGCAGCGGGATTTGGACCTAAGTGCAAGCAGATCAGTTCTGGAATAGGTTAAGTTATTAGATTGTGCCACTGTTTGTGCAGGGGTCATAGCCCTAGGCCCGGTCCAGGCGCGGACGGGCGCAGACGGGCTTGCCTTTGTACCCCGTCCCCTCCCTCCGTCTTGAGGCCTAAAACCCTGCCCCCTTTAAAAAAAACTACCCTGACCCCCCTCCACCCTGAGGCCTAAAGCCTACCCCTGCACTGCCTATAAAATTACCCCTACCCTTTCCCCCATCCTGGGGCCTTAAACCCTTTAAAAAAACGACCCTGAGCCCTAAAACCTACCCTCGCTCCTAAACCCCCTGAAGCCCAGCCCTTAGAACTACCCCGACACCCCCTCAGCCTGAGCACTAAAACCTACCCTCACCCCTAAACCCCCAAACCCAGCCCTTAAAACTACCCCGCCCTGAGCCCTAAAACCGAAAACGCTGTGCCCCTTCCAAAAATCACCCCGTCCCTGAGCCCTAAAACCGACCACCAACACTTTAAAACAGACCCGGCCCCAGCCCCACTTACCTGTCCCATTCCTGTCTGCTTCCCATTCTGACGCTTCCTCTCCTGATGCGTCCTCTCAGTCTCCCCGCCCATCCAAAAAGCTAGACAGCGCACTATCTTAGCCACGCATATGCGTGGTTAAGACTAGCATGATTTAGCTTGCGGGGAAATGGCACGCCTGGCTCAGCCCACGTGGTAAAGGCCGTTTCCCAACCTAAACACTTCTTATACGAAAATTAACTAGTAGATGAGCTCCAGTCAGGGTTCCAAGCTCGGTGATGCAGTTAAACAACCACTCTGAAGATAATTGACTACATTCTCCAAATCTTAGACGAAAGAGGGTCCTTCCATCTGGTCATCCTAGACATGTCAGCTGCCTTAGACACAGTAAATTATGCCTCCCTTCTGACAATCCTAAAAGATAGCCTCTCTAGTGTGATGACACAATACATACCAGATCAAGATTTCAAACAAATCACACGTGCCCTGGTCCCTTCAAGATTGGATTGCAGTAACTACACCCTAGCTTGAATTTCAGAAATCCACTTGGCCCCCATCAAAGCAGCAATGCATGATGCTGCCAGACTGTCTTGGGCACCAGGACATGGGAACACATTTCCCCTCTCCTGCTCTCACTAATCTGCTTTCCTGCTAAGGTAAGATCCAGTTTCAATCTGGCTTGCAATATGCACAGGGCAGTGCATGATAGCTCCCAGCTACCTTGCCAGGGAACCACACGTCTCAGAAGGTCAGAGATGACTGAGGAGTATGGATTCCCTCCTCCTTGTAATGCTGAAGATGAAGAAAGCTCAATCTGCTGAGCAACCCTTCTTTGGTGAAAGCTCCCAGACTGTGGAACTCCATTTCCCCAGAGATACCTACATTTACCTCCTTTAAATTGTTCAAAACCCACCAAAAAAACCCTTATGTTCAAATGCCACCTAACACTATAAAGAATCAAATGAACCCCAATTTGGATATGCTGATTAGCAATTATAATCCACACTCAAAGGCTTTGCCACCCTAAGGCCCATCCCCCAGACCCCATGACTTCTGTATCTTTGTAGGGTGGGCATCCGCGGGTCTAAACCATAAACTGGATGCTAACCTCAATCATTTTATTTTGAACCTGATTGTACATTAATTTTTGCTCAAACATTTGCTGTACACTTAAAACCTTAGGATATGACGTTTACTGCAAAACCCATTTTTATTAGGGTCTAATGGGCATTTGTTTGATTTTTCTGCATACACCTGTTGTACACCTACTTTCATGTGTAAAGCACTCTGATGTCCCAGGGTCTTGTTCATGCTAAAGAAAACCAGTAAAAAAATCACCTCTTCAAACAGACACCATCATGGCAGTAAAATGGGGGCCCATATGAGTTTATGCTATCAAGAACTGTGGGCCCGATTTAGAGTTTGGGGGACAAAGTAAAGACATTCAGGTTGGCGGAGGACTTTACGTCTGCCACCCTGTCTTTACTTTTTGCCCATCAATTTATGTGAGTGGTTGCCCGCTAAATTTAAGGTTCACCATTGGCCCAGTGGTGAACTCTATGGGCCCGATTCACAAAAGTAATCTGAGACAAAATCCTAATTTTACGACTTTCGGTATTCGCAAAGGGCATTTAGTAGTAGTAAAGTTAGGATTTTGTCTTAAGTTTGTCTTAAGTTTTGGTCTTAAGACAAAATTCTAACTTAAGTTTAACTTAAGACCAAAACTTAAGACCAAAACTTAAGACAAACTTGAGACAAAATCCTAACTTTACAACTACTAAATGCCTTTTGTGAATACCGAAAGTCGTAAAGTTAGGATTTTGTCTCAGATTAATTTTGTGAATCGGGCCCAATGGGTTTGTATGGACTGCTATCCCGGTTATTAATTCACACAGCCAAAGTCCTTTCCACTGGAGAGCGCAATTAAGGAAATCTACAATTTAGTTCCTGTACAGGTTAACTGGTCAGTTGGTGAATCTGCAGTGATGCAGACAAAAGAAGGGAAGGCAGTGTGTACAAGTATGGGAGGTGTGGGCATTTTGCACTGTAAAGCATGGGCGGCAATCAACCAGATTCTTTCCCAGCTGCGAAGAGCATCAGCTAAAGGTCCCTAACTGAATAGAGAAATGTCCAGTGATCTGTCTGGTGCAGTCTGATATGGTTGGTTTACTCTTTGAATTGTCTTGATACCAACATTCAAAATAAGGCAAATGAAATTAACAATTTTTCTTAACGAACGTATATTTCCACCACCATCACATAAGCACCAAATGTATCTACAGCGAGTTTATAATTAATAGAGTTATGCAAATGAATAATGAATGATTCATGACTGGGTTATTAAAAATAGAAAGATTATAGTCTAGCCTTGGTAACCTTCCAGCTATTTTGGATAAAGATGTAAAATCGCATGGTGCGCTCTGCTTCCTAAAACATCAGTGGAATCAATCTGACACGTGTGGCAAATGCCTTTCTGGCTCACTAGTGTAAGAAATATTCTGTACCCTGTCCTCCTTGAAAAGCTATGTTTGTAGTTCCACTTATTTCACTTTCATCCTGTGCCTCGAACGCTTTGTAGAAGCTTCACTTTCCCAGGAAAGATTACGATGGGGCTGAAGCATCCAAATTTACTATGGTTGATAAAATATTGACTCAAGATATTTGTTATCACAGATTTCGTGTGCATTCGGGGCATGTTTGCTCACGTTAACTGCGGCACATATTGTTTCAGGCTGTGGAGCGGTGTGTTTTACAGCTGATAGAATCTGTAATGCAGGTTCAGTTCTTGCTGAAGGACACGTTGCTTGGGATTTGGCAAGCGCACAAACTAAACACATGCCTACATTGTTGTAGTAAGCGCTCTAATCCGACAAGCACTATATAAAGGCAGCCGAAAAGCTTAACCTGCTCATTGACAGGTCCATACAGTGCTCAGCTGGAAGACTTAGGCCCTGTTATAAAGTTCATTGTTGAAGGACTTTTTTTTTATACACTGCCTGCACTCTCTCCAGTCACAGGGCTGTTAGACCCTAATTTTGCGTTTTCGCACAAGTTATCAACTGAACTGCACACGTTTTAACTACTGTATTTGTTTAATGAATTGCTTGAATCTCACTTGCATGAATCTGGTTTAACCTGTAAGTGGGTTTTTAGCGAGGAAGTGTTTTCTGGTATCAGCCATTTCTATGCCACTAAGCCCCGCCATCTTGGAAGGCAGCAGTCTAGAAGCATGAGAGGGGATGTATTGGGCCAAAGGGGGGCGCAGCACACACCACAAAAGCTCTATATGTGTGGAAAAGGCCGCTTTATTGAAGACAGGTGCACCTTACAACAAACATTTCCCTTGGCCTTTGCCGTACAAAACTAAACCTCACTAAATATTTTTCTTCCTACCTTGCCTCCCACCCCCACCCGTAAAGTTTTCCCTTTCTCCTTCCTTTGCAACAATTTATAACCCCTAACTCGGTCATTCCATGCTGCCACATTAACCCTGTAACCTCAACCTACTTCCTAAGATAACTATCTAACTAAACATTTCCTATGCTACTTTCCCCTTCCTGCCTGCTCCCAGAGTAACTTTTTCCAAACCTAAACTTAACCTGTAAACAATATAAACAACTAGTTACCAAGAAAAACACCAGCACCTGCTTCAAGCGACACCCAATGTACAAAATTCCCCCCTAGCGCACCTGTGTCCAATGAAAAACAGCCTCCAGAAAAAGGAAGGGGGAACCCCCCCCCTTACAACAGGGAGGGAGGGGGGGAGAAAAAACTTTTAAACCCACGCACCCAGCTTCCCCAAACCGGCCGCCGTGTCACCTTACTAAAATGGTGACACAGCACCCTAAAATGGCCGGTTTTAACACCCCTAGCCCAAGTGTAGCCCAACGAGCCCAATTGGGCTCTGGGCTGCACCAAGGCCCAAAAACCCGGGGGGGGGCAAGCCTCCCGGTGGTCGGCCGCCCCCCCAAAGCCCTATTGGGTCAAAGGGGGGCGCAGCACAGACCACAAAAGCTCTATATGTGTGGAAAAGGCTGCTTTATTGAAGACAGGTGCACCTTACAACAAACATTTCCCTTGGCCTTTGCCGTACAAAACTAAACCTCACTAATATTTTTCTTCCTACCTTGCCTCCCACCCCCACCCCTAAAGTTTTCGCTTTCTCCTTCCTTTGCAACAATTTATAACCCCCAACTCAGTCATTCCATGCTGCCACATTAACCCTGTAACCTCATCCTACTTCCTAAGATAACTATCTAACTAAACGTTTCCTATGCTACTTTCCCCTTCCTGCCTGCTCCCGGAGTAACTTTTTCCAAACCTAAACTTAACCTGTAAACATTATAAACAACTAGTTACCAAGAAAAACGCCACTCAAAAAAGTCACTGCCGCTCAAAACTTTTTTGACTCCCCAAAGTAGGGCCTAGGTTTTCTTCGGATACCTTCTAATGTCCAATGCTCTGTCTAGCACTTCCTTAACTTGGATGATGTACAACTCCAAACCAAAACGTGACAAGTGCACCCCATCCTGTCTGAAAAAATATATTGCTGCATATCTGAGCTCGGGGTGTTCCACTCTCCCGATGCCCTCCTTCTCGCAAAACAGTCTCTTGTCCCTGTTGATTTTCCTCCTGGCCTTATCTATTGCTGCAGGTCTCTCTGCCCCCCACCAATGTCTTCTCGGGATGAGTTCCGACCAAATGACATAACAGTCAGACCATTGCTGCTTAATTTTTAATAAGTCCCTCTTCATCTGTTTCAACAGGGCCAAGCCCTTACACAAAACCAAATCGTTCTCACCCAAGTGAATGATCAAAACATCTGGGCAAATGTTACCTCCAACTAACTTATTTAACACCGGAAACAACTCATGCCATCTCATGCCCCCTTTCCCGTGCCAAGAACACCTAAACAAAGCTGTGTCAAGACCGAGGCTCAAACCTTTCCCTTTATCCCACTTGTGACACTCGGCCCATTTAACGAAGGAATAGCCAACAATCCAAATGGACAACTCCGCGGACGCTGGCCCAGCCACCGCACCTGAAAAGACACATATGTGAGAAAAAAGACACTGAACAAACATTATGCTTCATCCCCCCCGCATGCCGTAACTGGATGTATCTTTTAAAACAATCTGACTTCCATCCTCCCAAGCGCATCATCCTGTCCCTCCCCCAAACCTGCTTGGCCACATCCGTTGTTAGCCCTATGCGGAAAGAGTGAGTACCAAAGTCACCCAGTGATTCACCTACACACAGAAGCGCTCGTCGCATTATCCACAGCAGTTGTGCCGCTGTAACCCGGTGCCCTGTTCCCCTGCAGAAAACCGCCCCGAAACCCGGCATCCGCCGCCTACGCAAAGCCTCTCCCCAAAGAACTGGACATACCTCTCTGTCATCTGTGGCACCCATAACCACCCACCTCCCCGTTCCTCTTTGGTCTGTCTTGGATTGTTTGATCCTCAATGCCACCCTCTCTTCCCTCACTTCTACTTCGCCCCATTGCACTCCCTGCACTCCCTTATTACCCAAAAATTCCGACACCCGGAAAGCCCCTAAGTACATCCAAGACATTAGTGTGGAAAACAAATCCGCCTCCTCCTGGTTCCTGCAGATCCAAGGCACTGCTCGCAGCAAGCTGGACAACAAAACCTTAGACACCAGTCTCCTCACCCGTGGCCTGGCGCCCTTTTCCATCACCCAACCCTCTAGTATGCGGCTGCCTAACTCCCCAGCTGAAGGAGCATAGCCCCACCACAGTTTCCCCATAAAAGCGATGCCTGACAATTTGCCCGCGATAGTCACCTTAGACAAACCTCTGTCGATCATTGACAAAATAAACTAGACCACCTCCTCCTCCCTTGCCCATTGTTCTGACCTTCTCTGAGGACACCCCTCCAGGAATTCCCTCCATGCCTGAGTATATGCCCTCTGCGTGGATGCTGCCAGAGACCCTACTGCCAGTTTGAGCATCCTTTGTCTCCTACGGACCACATCCCTGCTGGAACCGGCGTCTTGCCTTCGTCCACCTCCGTGACTAGCCCATGGAACCTCTCCCACTGTGAACGAGACAAAGCGTCGCATATGTCATTGTCCACACCTGGCACATGTCTGGCTTGAAACAAAATGTCGTGTTTCAGACAGCTAAGGACAAAAACCCTCATCAACTTTGCTGATTGCCTGTTCACCACTTGAACCACCGACATGTTGTCCACTTTAAAAATGACCTTCTTGTGTGCCAAGTCCTGCGCCCAAACTGCAACAGCCACCACTAGTGGAAAAAGTTCTAGAAAGGCGATGCTCTTCCCCCATTCTTCCAATGTCGAGGCCACTCTTCTGCGCACCATCTCCCATCCCAGTAGAGCCCAAAACCGTGAGCCCCTGCAGCATCAGAGTATATGGTGAACTTCCACTCCCATTCCTTTGGCGACGCCATGGGGATGCCGTTAAACTCCTCCAAAAATGTGCGCCACATGCGCAGATCTTCCTTCGTCCCTGCAGACAAACGCATGTGATGGTGTGGCATTGTCAAGCCCACCAGAGACCTCCCCAACCTCCTACAGAAAGTCTGTCCTGCCCTGACTACCCTACAGGCGAAGTTCAGATGTCCTAGCAGTACTTGTACCTCCCTGACAGTCACCTTTTTCTTTGCCAATATGTCATCAATCAAAATCAACATGTGCAGCTTTTTGTCATTCAGAAGGCGTGCCTCCATTGATTCCGAATCCAGTTCAATGCCAAGAAATGACAGCACCATACTTGGACCTTGTGTCTTCTCTGGTGCCATGGGCCCCCCCAAAAGGCCCATGAGCTCTTGAAAACTTGTCAGCTGGTGCTGACAGTCCGTTGAACCAGGCTGGCCCACCAGGAAGAAGTCGTCAAGGTAGTGTGTCACCGTCTCTTTGCCCGTGTGCCAAGTGAAAACCCATTGCAAAAAAGAACTGAAACGCTCGAATAAAGCGCAGGATATCGAGCAGCCCATTGGCAATGCCTTGTCCACAAATATGAGCCCTTCAAACTGTATGCCGAGCAACTGGTAATCGTCAGGGTGTATGGGCAGTAAGCGAAAAGCCGACTTAATGTATCATTTAGCCATCATGGCTCCCTTCACTTCTGTCACCACTAACTCCCTGGCCACGTCCACTGAAGAATAAAAAACTGATGTCAGATCGTCCGCTATGAAATCGTTAAACGACGACCCTCCCGGCCAGGAGAGGTGTTGTATCAGCCTGAACTGCCCCGGTTCTTTCTTTGGCACAATCCCTATGAGAGAAATAATCAGATCCCTAATGGGGCAGTCTGAAAATGGGCCTGCCATGCGCCCTTCCGCTATTTCCTTAACAGTTTTTCCCTCACCACCCCTCTGTGTGTTTTGGCTGATTTCAAACTTTCGGCCCACCTGGCGGACCGAGGCCCTTGATAGCCTAGTCGGACACCCTCTCTGAAAACTACTCTCAATACCTCTGCGTCTTCTTTGCGTGGATAGGCTGCCAACAACTGCTCTAAACATGCCTGTCTAATGGGTGTATGAGCCTTTCCCCATATTCCCTTGTGCTCCTCTGCCACCCCTATTCCCGGCATTCTGCTGTGCCCCTTGGTTAAACTGCTGTCCCTGTCCGCTGAAGCCCGGCCCATAGCATTGCACCAATGGGTGCCTGCCTGAACACTTCGAGCATTCGTGTCTGAACTTACAGTACTCCCTGGAACATGTGCCCTTGTTGAAATCCCAACATGCCCCTTGCACGTTTCCTGTGCCTTTAGCTGTGTATCCCCTGGTGGGGCGGCTCTGAAAGGGGCGGTAAACCAGTGGCAAGCCCCTGGCCGTATATGTCGTCTTGCCAAACTTCACAGCTCCCATTGTCTGTTGATATAGATCTGAAACTATCTCCCCCCAGTTGGCCTCAGTGTCCCATGCGAGCCTAGCCCTGAACTCCTCATCATAATGTGACCATGCGTATCCCCCATATGTCAATTGTGCTCACCTGATCACGTCCATGTATTTGAACAGGGCAACAGATCTATCCGGGTACTTTTCGCAGTAGGCGCTTGCGAATATCAAGAAGGCCGCTGACCAATTTTCAATGGTCATGGGCACCCGGGGCCTCTTGGCCAGTTCTAACTCCTCCTCCTTTGACCCTTCTTTTGCCCTCAGCTCCCTATGTAGCAGTTTCAACATATCTACATATTCCCCTTTCCAAATCTTTTCTAGATAACATAAGGTGTGCTCCCAGCAGCTTGGTTACTCCCGTGTATGGTAGCCGCTTGAGCTTCATTTCGTGGCTCTCCTTAGCCCCGTCTGTCTGTGCACCCCGTTCGCCTTGTCCTCCGCAGCTGTCACCTTTCCTGACCCGTCCGCCTGCTCGTCCCCCTGCCCACTTGCTGTCGCCCTCGCCTTCTTCTCTTCCCCAACTAAATCAAGTGACGCGGGACCTACCCCCACATCCTTGACATATAAACCTCTCCGCAGGCGCACCTCCCCTTCTCCCCCACGTGCATCCATCCCCACTGACACCCTACTTTTTACGCGACTAAACATGTGTGCCTCTTTCTCGCCCTTACCTGGCGTCAAGGTCGTCGTCCTCACTGGATCCCGCCGCCTAACCAGTTGTGCAGGAGGTGGCACCACGCTACTCGCACCGGTACGTCGCTCTTCCCGGTCCATCTGTAACACACTAGGCACAGCATTATTCAAACCCCCCTCGCCCCCCTCCTGTTCCTCCTCATCGTCCAGGATTTCCCCTTCTTCCACGCTATCCTCGTCATAGTCCAATTGCAAAAGTCCCTCTGCCAATGACTCCTGCATGCGTGCCTGTGCCGCTTCCCTTCCGCTACATATGAATTCCTCCAAGCCCCCACTTGAATCAAACTGGCCTGGCCTCAATCCTTCATCCCTAACCCGTTGTGGTTGCCCAGAGCCCTGCGCCACCGCCCCTGAGGTCGCATCGACCCACCGGGGTTTTGGCACCACTGCTTGCGCCTCCGTCCTGCAGCTCGCCGTATCCTGCAGGTCCCTCGCCGGGGTCTGGCTGCCCGCTCGTGACAATGCCCACCCATCAGATCGGTGCCACGGAGCCGCATGGGACTCACCCGAACTCATGGCCTGTTGCCCCTGGAAATGAAAAGTAAGGTCCGACGTGCTGGGGTTAATGCCCTCACCTGCTCCTGGCAACCCTGGACACCACTGCCAATAACCCCCCCTCTCGCCCGTCAACTGACATGTCACTCGCCCCCTCAGCCTGTTCTGATCCCCATATCCTCTTCCTGCCCAACCCTGACGAGTGTCCCCCCCACCGTGCTGGCATGAATATACCGCAGCCGGGGTCCGGCGCCCATCGCCCGTGCCCCCCCTCCGCCCCTCCTGCTCCTCCCCCTCATTCCACTCTAAAATGTCCACCAGCCTGGCTGATGCGTATCCCAACCCCCCTCCTTAGCTGGAGGCCTCCTCTCCGTATCCCCACTGCCACCCCAGTATCGGGGGGATCCTGTCCCTTGCCCAACCCCCCTCCTCCGACCAGCTCTGCCTAAGCCCCGCAGGGGCCCTGTCTAACCACCCTCCTAAATCAAGGGACGGCATCTGTCCCCACCTGACCCGACTTTGTCCCCCCTTGTTGCTGATCCTGGCTGCCTGGTCCCTCCCCCTACTCTCCCCCTCCCGAGGCTGCTCCACGAGATGCCCAGCCCCTCTCACGTTACCCCCAGTGGACTCCTGAGGCGCCTGGGCCCGAGGATCAACAGCAGCCCCCGGTCCCCCCACTGGGAACTCCCTGGTGCCACCTTCTTGCCCACCTTGATGCCGCTCTGGTGTATGGCCACCTCCTCCCCCTCCCTTCTTCAAGCCTGTGTGTGCGCGCGCGGCCCCCGCGGCCGCGGCAACCTTCCGGGCCTGCCGTACCGCCACACCCGCTCCCAGCAAAAATTCAAGAGCAGGACGCCATGGGGCACCCCGCCCCCCCCCTCGCTGTTTCTTACCTCGTGCCGCCAAGCTGGTAATGCGGCTGCACGCACTCACCGGTTTCTTTTGTCCCGCTTTCCGGGCCCGCGGCGGTGAACATGCGGTGAACATGCCAATACCGCCGCGGCAACCCCCTCCGATGCCCGCCGCACGGGCCTCGCAGCAGGGTCCGGCCGCACCTAATCCATGCGGCCTGCCTCCGCGAGCAGGCACATGGCTTCGCTGACCCTGGGATCCTCTGCCATCCTACAGCTATGCTCCTACCAACACCAGCAACACAGGCAAAAGCTATAAAAAACTTTTAAACCCACGCACCCAGCTGCCCCAAACCGGCCGCCGTGTCACCTTACTAAAATGGTGACACGGCACCCTAAAATGGCCGGTTTTAACACCCCTAGCCCAAGTGTAGCCCAACGAGCCCAATTGGGCTCTGGGCTGCACAAAGGCCCAAAAACCCCGGGGGGGCAAGCCTCCCGGTGGTCGGCCGCCCCCCCAAAGCCCTATTCTACCCTTCTAAATAGCACCGCAGATCTGCACCGCACACACGCAGCGGGTGTGCCAAATGCAAACTCGTCTGCGCCTGTCTGCATCCAGCCCGTGCCCAGCACCAGCCATGCTGCTCAATTTATTTCTCATCCATCACTTGTTTATCTTTCTCAGCTCAGGATTTACTTATACTGATAGCCTGCCCTGCAAGGGTAGACTGCAAGTCAACCAAGATCCGTGATCTGTGGTGAGTGTGGGATTCACCTGATGGGGGTGGAGAGCTCGATTAGGCTGCCTTTGGCTTCTAGTCAGCATGCCGGGCAGATTCCGGCCCCTTCAGTCCTACAGACAATCTTGTTAAATGGCTGGTCCTAATATAAAAACGCTTTAAATATTTTCGACTTGCTGCGTAATGAACAGATTGATTTGCTATTCTTAACAGAGGCTTGGACTAATGATACCCCTGCCCCAGATACTGCATTGTTCATGTGGACAGAAAAGGTGGCAGAGGTGGTGGTGTAGCTATAGCATTCAAGAATACTTTCAAGTGTTCTACCTTTTCTCTCCTCCACCTTAACGGTGCGGAGGCTTTAGGATTTTGTAACTCTATTTCAGTACAACTATCCCTTGCAAGGGCCTTGGTACATCGACCCCTAGGTTACCCGGGAGATTTTACTCTGTGGATGATGTAATTGCGAATCATCTAGTGCAGTTTTCAAATTTTACTCTCATCTGGGATTTTAATATACATATTGATAGTGCTGCAGATGCTCAAGCGACTGCTCTCATGGAAAAGCTTATATCTCTAAAGTTGAGTCAATATGTTTACTGTCTGACTCACTAGGCAAGGCACGTTCTTGACCCCATTTTTCTAAAGGGGAGTCATAGCTCAGAAAGTTGAAGCTATCCCATGGTCAGACCATTTTCTAGCTTATTTCATTTGGGAAATTAATATGGCCCATAAGGGAAGAGGTGCCCGTACCACCCATAGATACCATCGGGGTTAGACGAAGGCTCAGGTATCTGAGATGGAGCTATTGTTAATAAGCTCCAAGCCCATATTAAGTGGAGATGTGGCGGCTGACACCTAAGCCATGAATTCATGGCTTTTGGAGATGGCAAATAAGGTAGCCTCCCAAAAAATGTAGTGGTCAACTGAAATACCTTCCTGACCCTTAGTTTTCTTCTGAGTTGGCAGTAATAAGGAAACGGTGTAAACATCTAGAAAGCCAGCGGAAATGGCATTACTTGTTGGATGATAATGAAAAGTATGGGTTGGCTTTGAAGCACTATCACGGGTCAATAAGACCGGCTCAGACCATCTATTTTTCGGATTGAATACACTATGCAAGAAACAGTTCATGTGAAGCCTTCAACACTGTTAAGGGGCATATTTACAAGTCACTTTTCACAACGTTGTGGTGACGATAGGGGCTGCTCCTTATTTACAAGGCAGCGTTAAGCCACTTAATGTGGCTTAACGCTGCCTTGTAAATAAGGCACCCTTTCACGCTATACTTAGCATGAACAAGGGAGGGCAATGGGTGTTGCGGTGGGCGTTCCTCTGCAACACCCATTAATTTTGACGCTGCCCCATATTTACAAGCGTGTCGTAAATATGGGGCAGCGCCAAAATTAAGACCAGGGAAAACCTTGTCTTACCCTGGCACAATGAGGAGAAATGTTTAATTTCTCCTCGTTTTCGCTGTTTCCATGTGTGCTGCATTGTGCAGCACACATGGAAACAGCAAAACACCATTGATTGTTTATGTGCAGGAAGGTGTCCCTTTCTGCACATAAGCAATCATTAAAAAAATTACGTTTTTCAACTTCTATGTGTGCTGCATTAAGCAGTACACACAGAAGTTACAAAACGCCATTTAAAGATTGTTTATGTGCAGGAAGGGACACCTTGCTTGAAGGCGTGGAAAATGTAGGTAGATACCAGTAGAGTGTCAGTAGCACTGGGAAAGTACTAGGAAATAGTTAAGAACCAGGGTGGGTCAGTGGGGAGGAATAATTGTGAAGCCTCAAGGAAGGACAACCGCACAGGAATTGGGTTGAGAGATGAGGTGCGGTGCGCGCTCAGGGAGACGAGACCGCACCAGATTAAAGCTATAAGTTAAAGCGCAGTGTGCGCTGGGTCAGCCAAGGTCAGAGAGGAAGGTGGATCCTCGGAGGCACCTGTAGGTTTCCTTAGTGGTCATTGCGCCTTGCCTACGAGGATCCACCTTTCTCTCTGACCTCAGCTGACCCAGGGCACACCGCGCTTTAACTTATAGCAGCAGGTAGCAGTAACCTCCCGAACCCCTGGACTAAGGCCATAGAGGACGACAGCATCAACTAACACAACCCCCACTTGCCAACAGGGAAAACCGGGTGTATTCTGGAGGTACAATAAATACACCTCTTGCCAGGCAGAAAAGGAAGTGTGGTTGGCACAGGCGTTAGCATTCGTTGTTCAAACTAGGAGGCAACACTAGGGAAAACAACTCCTCTCAGTTCAGCAGGCACCGTGGGACCTCAGCGCAAAGCATAGGAGAACTGAAGGGAGGGAAAGGAAGGAAGGAGAAGGAAGAAAATAGATAAGAAAGACCACAGAATGCGCTCAGGCCGAAGTAGAGGCGAACTCCCGCTGGTGCAGCGAAAAAGAAAGGGCCATAGGACAGCCAATGCCAAAGCAGAAGACGAACTTCAACCTTCACTCAAATCTCAATTTTAAGCGAAGAGGCCTGGACAGAAGTCCCCAGCCCCCACAGAGGGTGCATTAATTTCCGCGCTACCACCATTTCAGAAAAACATTTTTGCAACATGGCACAGGATTCCGAATATCCCTTCAAAATTCACTTTCATGAAAGATGAAGGCGCTGCTCTGTGCCCTACAAGGGAGGAGGTAAAAGGGGTTTTACCCGCACTGCAACCCACCCTTAACGCCCAGTACAGCGGGTCCCATGGGGTGCTTCACAGGCCAGGGATAAATGGGCCCTAGTACGCAAAGCACCCCACCTGTCCAATCTCTCTGCCTCAATTCCACCATCATTCCTGCAATTTCGTCATCTAAACAGCAAATAGAGAGACAGCTACAGACACAAGATACAAACTTAAAATCAATGATTCTGTAACACGAGCGGAGGATGCCAAGCTGACTGACTGGTCTATATTTTTAACAAATTTCAGTGAGCACAACTCTATCACTGACACACCGCAAAATTTCCCATCAACTACACAACAACATAATTCGCTTGAAAAAGGACACTTTACTTCAAAATTGGGAACTTCCAAAGACGTCGGAAAAGGGCACTCTGTAAACCAAGATCAGGAACAGGTGATACCACCCAGCCTGTCGCCTATAGTGATCACTGAGTCTCCATACAAAAATGACTCAGTATTTACCTATGTACTCAAACCCCAGCAGACCCCTCAAGATTCGATCATCAACCACCAGCTAAACACGGGGACATGGGGGCAACTGTTTAATACATTAGATTCCACTGCTAAAGCACTGCAATATCAATCCAATAAGTTTGACATTCAAATATCACTGCTTGAAACATTAGCTCGGTACATTACAACTATAGACTCGCGTTTCAAAAGGTTCAATACAACCATAAGAAGCCTACTTCAAGAAGCTCAAAAATCACAGACGCACACAGACTTCCCCTCTCCTTCTTCTAATGAAAATAACCAAGAGTGTATGTGCTCCATCCTCATGGCAAAACTGACCCCACTACCCTCAATAGTAGGCGATCTACTACAGGAAGTCAAAATGACATGGAAGGCGCAAGCTCAGAATAAAAATTCCACCAACACAACACAACCTAGGGCGTTGTACACTACGGGCACTCAAACACTGTCAGCACCAAGAAGCTCTGATCAACTAAAAAATTACACCACTTGCAGTCATTTAACCTCCTGGAAGAATACCGTGGTAGTAAAAGCAGAGATTTACCCATCACCTGGGAACATGGAACCCACAAATACCAACAGTAATGATCTCACGAGACAAGAAAAGATCACTTTGGATCTAAAAACAGCACTAATATCCCCCGCCATCCTGGACAGCATGTGACCGCTCCCATCAGTCCAACTATCTAAACAAAACAAGAAGCGGCTTAAGAAACCGAATAAAAAACAGATTAAATTACAGCGAGAAACAAGACAGGCAACAACATTAGACCCTTACTTCTACACAAATCAACAGAAAATACCTACAAGGCAAACCTCAAATGAAAACTTATCCCTGGCGACCACAGAGTTCAGTGCCACCATCGAGACTGGTGAATTCACACGAGGAACAGATAACCTGATGAGGAGTTTACCAAATACACCGCCTAATAAATCGACCCAGGAAACGTTGACAACCGGGAAAGCAGAACAAACAACATGCATCAGCCCGGGCACAGGTTTTGTGACTCTCCAAATAAAGCATGTGGACGACCACCTACAGTAAAGCCCAGGCCTCCCTTCAGGTTGCAGGCGACAAAGTAGCAGTGAACGAACAAAAATAATCTGCACACAAGAAACAAATAGTAACAACAAAGAGCCTCAGGCCGCAATTCTCGAACTAGATCAAAAAGCGATCACGCCAAGCGTAACCACCAGGGACATCTTAAGGATTTTTGGGGCCCTGGGCCAAACGTATTTTGGGGGCCCCTTTTAAGAATAGCTTTGAACTTATGATCCAATTTAAACTTTTTCACACCCTCTTTGGCCAGGTCACTTGCAGTGCACAGGAAAAACTCCTGCACATTCTAAATGTGTTTACATCCAATATTCAGGGATAGTGCCCTGTACTTTCATTATTGTAACACAGCAGCAGCTCATTAACATTACTGCAAATCTCTGTTACACTCTCCCATTTCTGCTATGTAAGGTCTCGTTTTGAGATAAAAAAAACGTTTTTTATGGATGTTGTATGAAACATAAACACATGTCTGCAAAATGTCTATAATAAAATCTCGCACATCACCCACATTAAAAATAAATTAAAGTAAAACGGTATTTAGAACAATCTGTTTAAGAATTATTCAGGTTCATCCGGGCAAAACTCTCTGCTGGACAGAGATGGCTCTATCAGGGGGCCCCTGGAGGGCTGGGGCCCTGGGCCAGAGCCCACTTTGCCCCTGCCTTAAAACGTCTCTGGTAACCACAACAACTAATAATGATAAGATAACCCCCGGTACATCTCAGTACATGTTTGAACAAGATGCTCAGGCACGGACAACAAAATGGCACCCAGACTATGTTTCACAAGGACAGGGCGATATTTTGAATCGAGGCAACATAACAAAATTATTGACTGCACACTCAAAGCTTCGCCACCTGAAGTCCAAAGATATCGCATCGATTCACTTCATCCTGTCGGACAATTTAGTTAATAAAGAAGCAACGGCAGTAACATGGACCTCCCAGGCAGCAGCACATACCATCTGCAAAAACCAAAAGATATTTGAAGAATGGGGAATTTTTATCTCGCATCCCAAAAAAGTCTGCTAGCCAGCAGTCTTAGCAAACAAAGAGCATAATGCTGATTCCTGCATGACGTCGATTAAACAAGAAAATATCTACCAGTGGCAAGATAGAGAACCTAACCAGAAACGGGCGTCAGTTTTAAGAAACACAACGGGCTCACTACGATTATTGTCATTAATATATCAACAATCATTAACTATCTCCAAGACAAACGCTGGGAAGGCAGTGCATTTTAGCCGCCTCACCATCAGAAACACCTCAGCAGAACTGGGACTGGCTTGCACGTACACTGGCCAGCTCAGAAAATGAGTGACATCCATGGTGCCCCCGTAAAAAAGCGAACTTAGGAAACGAGACAAAGAGCTCAACAACATCTGTAGTCTCCTGGAATGTCGCAGGCCTCGAAAACCTATTAACCGACCCAGAGACAATGACCTTTTTAACCTCGCATGAGTACATACAAAGGGCCAAGCAACGGGGGGCTTTCAATTTTCCTCTCTGCCTATTGGGATTTTAAAGTCAGGGAGCACGTTACGGGCCATAAATATCTACAATGTGTGGAAATCAAAAATTGGCAACACAAGCATACAATCTGCAATTTATTCATAATAAATGTCTACATACACCCATCAGCAGCAGAGAAACAACAGTGTGTGAAGAAACTGGAACAACTGGTCACGGACATTAAACACAAACACACGAAGGCCCATTTCCTGCTAACCGGAGACTTTCATTAAAATTTGCTACAGAATTCTTATCAAAGCATGGCAGAAAATATAGTAAACATCCAGAGACCGATCCCTACACAAGTCCTATGACCACAAAGAACAGACTCTCTGGGGTGTATCCTACTTGCAGAATTAGAGGCGTTGTCAATGCGAGCACTGAATGGTCGCTTTACAGAAGACCAACCCACCCGCCCGACTCATTACTGCTCAAAGAGGTCTGCAGTGCTGGATTACACCTTTATCTCCGTTACCCTCTTCAACTTCATCCAAACTTATTCCATCAAGTTGCTCTGTGAAAGCGATCACATGCCACATGTCGGGGGATTACGAACCACAATCAATACTAACTCAGCATTAAGAGTGATAGGGGCAAAAGAATCAAACATAACTGGAGACAGATTAAATGGAGCATGGAAGCCGCTATAATGTACGGCAATTGGAAAACACAACTAGCTGACCAGGGGAGGCCGTTAATCGATACCATCAGTGACTGGAAAAGGCTAGTCCAAAAGTTACTCGCCTCTTTGGCCAGCAACCAACAAGGCTCCGCTCCCTTAAAACTCATGGACACTAAACTCTGGTACACAAAAAAGCTGAGGATGTTAATAAGAACACTGAATAAGAAGGGTCGTTTTCTTAAAACACAAGCAAATCCCAACTTGCTTGCTAAGGTCGAATCCCTGAGCAACCTATATAAAAAACAAATTTGGCAAGCAAAACGAGACCACGAGGAACTGCTCCAAACCGAACTGTTTATGGCATGTTGATATAAAAATGCAAGACGTTTCTGGACAATTATAAACAGGCTGAACAGTGGCTCAACTTTCATTGCGACAAACGGGAACAATGTCACCGCAGAAAAATGAAAAAAGTATGTTACCACGTTATACAAAGCCACACCTATAAAAACCAAGGAAGGGCCAGTTTTAAGCAAACAAAACTTTGTGCAGCTCCCCTTAATGCCGACTGTGGCCACACACCATCAATATGCAGTAACCTTTGACGCTAGCAGAATAGCAACATTAATTTGAAAAAGTAGAGGCCCCAACGGCATCCCAGCATCAGTCTACAAACACTATATCGACTTTTGGTCGGGCATACTTGAAAATGTATTCAAGAGATGCATAGTTCAGCACATAGTACCACCATCATGGCAAGGCTCGATTCTTCATCCTATTTACAAAAAAAGGCCCCATCTCGCTCCCAGACAGTTACAGACATATTGGACACAGAGGCAAAATATTTTGCATCATTGCTACTCAAGGATTTACAAGATTGGGCAACGACAAACAACCTGTTTTCCTTCAAACAAACTGGGTTTAGAACACAGGCCGGCACTATAGACAACCTGGTGGCCATAGGATGCTTGTAACCAAACAAATACAGAAAAAAGAAGAGCTGTACTACTGTTTCATAGACTACAGAAAAGACTTTGATCGAGTCAACTGCCACTTACTGTGGACCAAACCTACAGCCTGGAAAATCCCAGAGCCATTATTACAAGGCATCATGTTGCTCTACTCCAACACATGGGCCAGAGTAAAATTAGGACGACACACCGCGGTCTCGGAAAAAATCAGCATGGAACAAGGGGTCAAACAGGGGTGCGTATTAGCACCCACCCTTTTTAACTTGTATATGAGTGATTTGGTTCCTGCATTAAACCTAGTAAACAGTCATGCTCCTAAATTAGTCAACCAACACATCTCATCTCTGCTTTATGCAGACGACGTCATCCTGCTCAGGCAAATGCCGGTAGGGCTTCAAAGACTGCTAGATGCCTTAGATTCGCACTGCCTTGCAAAAGAGATGAAAATTAATCCCGAAAAAAACAATATTGTTATCTTCGGCTGGAAATAGAAAAACAACATCACTGGCATCTTGACAACCATCATCTGGCCATCGCGAATAAATACAAATATTTGGGATGCTGGTTAGATGACAATAGAGACCACTTATTGCATCTGAACTCATTAAAACCAAAACTAGCTTCATTGCAACGCGTCTTTCGATCAATTTTCAAGAGCACTAACACGTTTTCTTTTGAGGCACTGCTGAAAATAGTCTCTGCCAAATTTGCACCAACAATGTCATATGGGTCACAGGCTTACCCGGGGGAAACTGGGAGCCTTTTTAAACAGGGCACAGAGCGCGGTGTTCAGGTCTCTATTTCAATGACCATGTAATGCATCGCCAGCCCAGATCAGTATGGAATTTGCATTAAAGGACCAATTGTTCATACAGAAGGCCAGTATAATAAAATATCTGCACCCCACAAGGTCAGCTGAGCAAAGATCATTGAAAAACCTCATCTGGCTCTAAGCTGCGTGTCCCTATAGTGCAAGCCACTCAAATGTGTGGTCACATGCCCTTTCCGAAGCATTGGTGCAAAGATGCTCAACGGAGCTATGGAATTTACAATTACCACACCTTCAGTTTAAAACAGCTCTGAATAGAAAAGTAAGAATTAAATCTCTTGAATCTGACCAAAGAGCATTTGCCAAACGAGAACATGCCCACTTGGTCCTTAGCAGTTACAACAAAGAAGGTCCACAAAAATATATCTTGGAACCATTCTCCTCCTATTATAAAACAAAATACCCACAGCTTCGGTTGGGCTCTTTTGCGTCTTTAGATTTATCCCCCCCATGGGTAGTTAAACCAGAGTCGAAAACATGTTGTCTATGCGGTCTATTCCAGGAATAAATAACTCATTTGCTCTGCATATGCCCTATACTCCTGGAAGACCGCAGAAGATTGCTTCGGCATCTGTGGACTAAGGAGGGGACGCAGACATTACCATCTGCCGTTAGCTTCCTACTGAACAATGCGCAGTCGTAAGTGATTACTAAACTGTTAAAATTCCTGGAGAGTATAGACAAACAAGTAAGAAATAACCCAGAAGCACAAAACGAAGAAGGGGAGGAACCTTGAATTCCAGCAGTCTCAAAGACTATCTACAAATAGAAACATAGCATGGCTTTTTAAAGTATTGGCTTTTATCCAAGCAGACCGGACAGTAATAGCAAGCTATACATGGTGAAATTTTAACTAAAGATTATTTTACCAAGTTACTAGTTGCATATCGAATTGCATTTTAAATTATTAACAGTACCACCATTGAGGGAACCTGCTGAAGATCTATGGGTTATCTGTCGAATCATCAACACTTTTGAAAAAATTGTGGCACTGTCTATTATTTTAATTCTACTTGGCACTAACGCACTTTGATAGACTTCATTGTCTAAATAAAGTATTTTTTAATTTGAATTTGAATACAAGCAATACTGAGTTAAATTTACAAATGCTTTTATGTATGAATTTCATTCTGCGTAATTAATGCATGTCTGGTTTTCCTCACCTGGTTTTTCCAAGTGTGGGAGACCGATTTCTCCGGCTGGTTATTCCGGCTAGTAAAAAAGCACAAGGCTTTGGCTGCAGCATCAACCAAGCCTCATTCCACAATTTTGTTTCTAGCTGAGGGAGCACACAATGTCCCCTTAGTCGAACAAAACTTCCCTTTTGCTACCCTACTTCCCCACCCTCCGCTCTTGATAGAGCGAAATGTTCTTGTGAATTGTAGGGGTGCATCATAATCACTGATAGGCCGCACCCATATGTATTCAGACATATATTCGTTTATATCCATTGTATACTCATGCATGTTTAGCAAAGAATGAATAGTTCACTGAGACGAAGTGAACCCAGCAGTATAATGGTGTTAGGATAATGATGTAATGTAAGGCTTTTTGAATTGTGTGAACATAATGCATAGAGGAATTAGTTCGTGTATGTAATGTAATTGCAGTAGTTTAAACGAGCACCATATTAAAGTTGCACATGTAATTCATTGTTTGCATAAAGAATCGTAATGAATATGCTTATAGGGAAAAGTAAGATGTGTGTTTAAAAGTTATATGTAAGGGCCTGACTACATATATGCTTAAGGAAGGCCTGGTATATTCTTATGTTAGCTTATAATGTAGGCCGAAAAGGGTTTCTCTTGGAAAGGCTCTCTGGGCACAAACGGTAGATTTAATTAGCACAGTAGAAGGTTTCTGTTGAACGTATCTTTTGTTGCAGGTGCAAGGACACATGTCTCGTTAGTAAAGACTAACTCTTTGTTTTCAAAAGTTAGAAAGATGGGAGGCATGGTACGGGGAGTGCAATGGAATTTAGGGATGATACTTTCAGCGGAGAAGGCGCCTGGGACTCAAGGTCAACGAAACCGTCCAGGATGAAGTCACCGTTTCAATGGAAAAGCACAAGAAAGAAGACCTGGCCAAGAGGGCGTAAACAAGGCGTGTACCTTTGTAGTATGGTTTTGTATTAGGGATAGTGCCCTGAGGGAGGAGGCCAGAGAAGCGGTAGGGGAGACCAGAGAGAAGGACAGAGCTGAGCTTAGGTATATGGTGATTGCACTTCTTAGGAAGTCTTCACAGCTGACACCTTTTATTCTTTCTTGCCTGGGAAAATCGTTATGCAGGGATGTCACTTAGCGTTAGTGTAGGGACAGCAATTGATTTTAAGCTTGTTTAGGCCCATGAAGAGCAACTTAGAAATAGGAGCAATCATAGTCTGGTTGGTCCTCCTAGAACTGTGTATTCTTCTTATCCTGAGTCGGATGAGACTCCTGCGTAGATTATTATTTGTATTAGTGCCCATCTATTTCTTTAACCTCGTGTTGAGGTGCCTGCACGTTCAGTTATTCTTGGCGATAATAAATTCTCAAACTTGAATTCGGAGTCAGTGATCCTTTCAGACAAAATGAATGCTGATACCTAACCTGATGACATTCTCTCCTTTACACTATTCAACAGGTAAAAAGATCTTGGCGGCCAGAGGGTTCTTATAGATAATTAGATAAGAATCGGCATTATCAGTTGGTAGCAGAGTAGGATGGTTACCTTTGATGGTAAGGGGAGATCTAGAGCAAGATAGGAGACTAAGTTGCCCCATAGAGCCCGAGTGACGCAGATCCAGAGAACCGCGAGAAAAGGATGTCGGAGGTCGTGGAAAACTGACGGAGAGTGACGGTGCGGCGGAAGTAGCAGTTCGTAGTAGAGTGAGTATGAAAAGAGTGATGTTTGGTAGATTGCGGTGTTATATTGTTGTGTGATGTCTTGCGGAGTTGGAACGAAAGTTGAGTGATTGAGAAACGGACCGTGAGCGCGCGCGGGACCGGGAGATTTATTGTGGTGTAGAATACACCCAGAGTTGAGAACGTTGACCAGAGTTGTGGGGGTCACGAGACGTCATTGACAGACCCACAGAAGATAGGGACACATGTGTGAGTGTGTGAATAACCAACGCAGGTCGTAGGTTATGGTGTGCAGAACATCGAGTGATTGAATCCTATCGAGTGTATTAGAGGCGATTGTCCGGTCGTTCGTGGACAGACGGTTGCCAGATTGAAGTCAACAAGCTCAAGAGACTGATCGGTCATTGGTAAGACTGACGGTCAGAGAGGTAATTGTTCGGTAGGACGAACATTATTTCAGAGTATAATTGGGACGGATGCGAGTGAGAACAAGTGAATTAGAAAGGAGGGGAACTGCTGCGAGCGGAGGAAACGTGACGTCAGACTAGTGCCGCGCTGCGATAGGCCGGTTGGTGTGAACCGCGCTGGTATTGGTGGATTGGAATCAGGAAGTAAAAGCGGACATTTTGAGTGCAAATACAAAGTTGATTCATCATGAAATGTTTTAAAGCTTTAAGGGAACTTTGCAGAGGTGATAGACATGTGGTTGTTCGGGAGGGAGAGGAAGCTCCTCCCGAGGACACACCAGCACATTATATGGCAAAGAATGTAGGATTGCATACTATAATTTGGCTCGAGAATTGGCATAAAATGACAGAAACAGAAGGAGATTTGTCGTTCCCTCGATATGGTACTTTCAGGTTAGAGGTGCTGTACCAGCTCAAGAGTGTAATGGCTTCATTACGACCACTACCTAGACCAACACAGTTTGAGGCACTACATGCGTGGATAAGGGCAGCGTATGATAGGAAGAAGGACAGATGCCAGGAAAGGGTGAAGAAATCGGTCAGGGCATTTCAAGATGCAAAATGGGATGCCTTGGAGAAAAGGTGGAGAGCAGACACGATCGAAGGAGATAAGTTATACCCACTGCTGATACAAAATGGAAAGATTACAAGAATTGATGAGGATGATAGTGATTTAGATGACAGTTTGTTGGATAGGATGTTGGCAGAGAGGCCACCACCATTTAACCCAGATTCAGAAGAGGGAAAGAGAACCCCAGCAGTGGCAATAGTTGATGAAAGCCAGAACCAGACTAGCATGAGAGTAGTGGGAAGAATTTCCACAGGAACGGAGGGGGCTACGGCGTCTATGATAACACAGCCTCCTGCGGGGAACACAAGATTACCGGACTCCTTGACAGTACCGGTTACCATTGGCCCTATAGTACCGGTATATGACCCAGACCGAGTGAGAGAAGGGAGCTCCGTGCCGATGAGAAGGGAAGAAGGAAACAGTGAGAGTGGGAATGGGTTTGGAGTAAGGGTGGTTCATTTCCCAAGACCAATAGACACAAGTACGCCGTTACCGGCTACTGCAGACTCTTCATGTGGGCGAGAAGAGGAGAGACCGGAAAGACCGAGGTCTTTACGGGAATCTAAGTCAGCTTTGAGGGAGTGGACACCAACAGTAACGAACCAAGAGGATAGGATGCAAAGAGATAGGGCACAAAATGTCTCGGAAGACAGACCAGGTTCCAGGAATATGGAAGGGAATAGGTCACAAGGACAGAATAGTGACTGTGATGAGCGGGACGGTTCAGGTTGTCGAGATGTACTGAGGAGTGCAGTACAGGCAAGGTTGCTAGATGTAGTGAGGCTGAAAGCAGAGGTAGACGAAATGATCAGTGGGGGTCTGCCTTTGGAAAGGATAGAAATCTATGGATCAGATGAGCTGCTGTTTGTAGCAAAAGATGTGACTCGAAAAGCTAGAATGGCACATGATAGATTGAGGGATTTGGCCAAAAGATATGAGGTGGACCTGAATAAAACTAAAGCGTTACAGGGACCACACAGATTGCATTACAGTGATCAGGAGTTGGAGGAGAAAAGAATCACAGGATTAAAGACGCACACCAGAGACCTGATCATAGGAATGAGAATATGGATTTTGTTGGACAAATGGGAAGAAAGGTGGTCCAAAAAGAAACCAGTAAAGAGAGCAGAAGGGGAAACGCCGCCGCCAGGAGGGGGCGACGGGTGTAGGAAATTTTCCTTTACGAGAAGTACAGAATGGAGGGTACGTGCATGTGCCGTGGAATAGAGGTGATTTGGCTGCATTTACAAATGATTTTCCTCGGCTGAGGGAAAAACCGGTGGAGTGGTACAAGCAGGTTGAGCGGTTTGTGAAGATTTCAAAAGTATTGTGGATTGATTTGAACACTTTGTTTGACATAGTGGTACCAGGAGATTTGTGGACAGCATGTAAAGTCGCTATTGAGTGGCCGACTTCGGAACCGAAAAGAGAGGCGGTTACAAATGGTCCATCACCTGATGTCATGAAAAAGTATGAGCAGGTGATTACATGGTTGAAGTCGAAGATTTCACCTCAGGATATAGATTGGGTTAAGATAGATCGGACTGTACAAGAACCCAAGGAAACGGTGCATGAATACTATGAAAGACTTCTGCAAGTTTTTAAACAGTATAGTGGGTTAGATGTTTTGGACCCTAAGGATATGGGACAGTTTGTCTCAAAGTTTGTAACGGGTCTGAGAGGGGAAATCAGCCTCATGATACAGCACCATTTGATCTGCTGGCAGAACAAGCCACTAGATGAAATTTTGCGGTACGCGAGATACTGTAGTGATGAGGTGGATTCAAAACATCGAAAGCTAAAAGACAAATTGATGCTTGTCCAGATGCAGACAGCACAGAATCAGCCTAGTGGAGGGACCTTGGGGAGAAAGCAAGGAAATTTCCAGGGAAACCAGAATGGGCAGGTACAGGGAAAGGGAAAACCAGTAGACCCCAAGACAGGAGTGGACGTGGCTACACTAAAGAAGACCACTGCGTGTCATCTTTGTCGCCAGGTCGGACATTGGAAACGCGAGTGTCCTTTGAACCCAGCTAATCAGGTACAGGAAGAGGAAGAGGGGGCTCAGGCACCCGCGCAAGAGGTGGTTAACACAATAACGAGACCTAGAACGATGAAAGGGGGGTTTACAATTCTCAAGCTCAGATTCCCCAAGCTCCAAGGTTTTCACAAGGAACACGAACGTACCAACAGATGCCCCTGTTCGAACGCTATGCTGAGGATAGCTTAGACCCTTTATCCTGACGGTGCCTGAGGGGGAGGAAGACTGCACACTTGGAGCGGTCTTGGAGGTAGACCAGAGAGGACCTTTTGTAGAGGCAGAGATTGAGGGCAATCCTGCAACACTTTTGGTTGATACTGGAGCTACCCGGTCTACTGTAAGATCTGCAGTAGTCCCTAACCTACCCCTCTCGGGACAATCAATCCAGGTTGTCGGAGTAGCGAACAAGAAGATGAGCAGCCCATTGACAGAACCGATCTTAGTAAAGATAGGTACTTTCCAAACTAGACATCAGTTTGTAGTATGTGACACGAGTCCAGTTTGTCTTTTGGGAAGAGATCTGTTGTGCAAATTGAACTGCACGATTTATTGTACACCACGAGGAGTGGAGGTCCAGACGAGAGATGATGATGCTGACTTTAAGATGGCCAATCAGCATCTGTGTATAGATCTGTACCCAATGGTGACTGTGGAAGAACTTCCACATGATCTGAGAGACGCAGTGTCGCCTGTGGTGTGGGATTTCGCAGGAGACGAAATAGGTTTAATCAGAGGGGTTGAACCAGTGCGGATTGAGGTGAAACAGAATGTTGATTTCCCCAGAACACCTCAATACAATTTATCGATAGAAACGATTGCAGGAATAAAACCTGTGATCGAGACTTTCATTGAGAAGGGTATTTTGAAGGAGATCAGAGGTAGTCCCTGTAATTCACCCATAATGGGACTACAGAAACCGAGCGGGAAATACAGGATCGTGCAAGACCTGCGAAAGGTCAACATGATAGTTGTCCCTTGTTGTCCAGTGGTACCGAATCCTTCAGTAATACTGTTCCAGATCCCATGTGAAGCCGAGTGGTTTACGGTTATCGATTTGTGTCAAGCCTTCTTTTCGATACCGCTCCACGAGGAAAGCCAATTTCTTTTTGCGTTCAGGCTAGAGAATCGCGTGTTAACATGGTGTCGTATCCCTCAAGGGTATACGGAAAGTCCATCGATCTTTAACCAGATCCTGAAGAAGAACCTTGAGAGTCTTGTGTTGCCGCAGAACTCAGTTCTCGTGCAGTACATAGATGACTTGCTCATTGCCTCAGAAACAGAAGATGCTTGCAGAATTGACACAGTAGCCTTGTTGAACCACTTAGCAGAGAATGGACATAAGGTGTCCCCGAACAAGCTGCAGTACTGTTTGAATGAGGTACAGTACTTGGGACACAGATTAGAAAAAGGCAAGAGGAAGGTGTCACCAGATCGAATTGAGGCAATAATGAGCATGGCGGTACCCACTACACAGAGGGAAGTTAGGATGTTTCTGGGAATGGTTGGCTATTGTCGACAGTGGATTCCTAGTTTCTCCTTGAGAGCAAAGCCTCTGCAGAGGCTTACACACAAGGATGTGAGTGATCCGGTACCATGGGACGAGGAGTGCTTGATGTCATTCCTGCAGTTGAGAGATGATTTGTGCAGGGCTCCCGCACTGGGAATGCCTGATTACAACAAGGCCTTTTCATTGTTTTGTTACGAGAGAGGAGGATGTGCATTAGCAGTGTTAGCTCAGAACCATGGAGGTGTCCGTAGACCAGTTGCTTATTTTTCAGCTACTTTAGATCCAGTAGCTTCTGCGTTGCCCGGATGTCTAAGATCCGTTGCTGCAACAGGTGTCAGCATTGAAAGATGTGAAAGCATTGTAATGGGACATCCATTGACTGTACATGTACCACATTCGGTTGAGTTATTAATGACCAGGACCAAGACCCAGCACCTAACGAACAATAGGTTAACAAGGTACGAGCAAGTCATACTTGCCGCAGAGAATGTGACTCTGAAAAGGTGCTCCATCTTGAACCCTGCGACATTGATGCCTATACCGAACACAGATGATGAAGATTGTGAGGACCATGACTGTCTCGATGTGACCGAACTTTGCACCAAACCGAGACCTGACATTGTCGATGAGCCATTGGATGACCCAGATGAAATTTTCTTTGTCGATGGTTCATGCTTAAGAGACAGTGTGGGGCAATTGAGAGCAGCGTTTGCTGTATGTACTATTTCAGGAGTGGTCGACGCCGCTTGCCTAGAAGGAGTACGCTCCGCGCAGGTAGCTGAGATCATTGCCTTGACCCGTGCCTGTTTGGCCGCTGATCGAATTCGAATCACGATTTACACAGACAGCCAATACGGCTTTGGCGTGGTGCATGACTTCGGGCAGTTATGGTCTCAGAGGGGATTTTTGACATCATCTGGCTCACCCATTCGTAATGGAGAATATGTAAGACAATTGTTAGAAGCATTACAGCATCCGAAAGAAATCGCTGTTGTAAAGTGTTCAGCCCATGGGAAGGGGGAGGACTTTGTATCCTTGGGTAATAACTACGCAGATGAGGTAGCCCGCTTCTGCGCAGAACAAGGATGCATATACACAGGCAGGGAGATAGAAGAGAGCCAAGAGGGAACCGATCTCAGCATAATGTTGGCCATGGCAGACACTTGGGAAGAGCTTAAGAGATTACAAGATGAAGTCTCAACCAAGGAAAGAGAGGGCTGGATCAAGGCTGGGTGCGAGAGAGGAGAAGTGGATGTGTGGGTATCAACCGATGGGAGAGCTGTGTTGCCGGAAGAATTGCTGAGTCCGATGGCAAGATTGATACATGGTCAGGCACACCTGGGTAGAGACGCAATGATGAGGGTGTTCAGACAGACGTGGTATAACCCACGGTTCCGAGCAATGGCTGAGACGGTATGTCAGAGGTGTGTTACATGTCAACAGATGAATGCTGGAAAGAAAACTGTAGTTACACTGAGTCATATTGGAAGGTCAGGAGGGCCCTTCAATAGACTACAGCTGGATTTCGTGGAGATGCCTAGGTGCAATGGCTTGAGGTACATTCTAGTGATAGTATGTATATTCTCACGGTGGGTGGAGGCATACCCCACACGAAGGTGTGACACTCTGACAGTGGCTAAATTACTGTTGAGGGAGCTTATCCCTAGATTCGGGATCCCGACCTCTTTGGAATCAGATAGAGGTGGGCACTTCCATAGCGAAATCATGAAGTTACTTTGTGCAGCATTGAACATTGACCAGAGACTCCACTGTAGCTACAGACCAGAGGCTTCTGGGATGGTGGAACAAGTTAATGGAACTTTGAAAGCCCGGATGGCAAAAATGTGTTCTTCAACATCCCTGAAATGGCCCGACGCCTTGCCACTGGTGCTCATGAGCATGCGAAGTGTCCCAGACAGAAAGACCGGGTTGTCCCCCCATGAAATAATAATGGGGAGGGCAATGAGACTGCCAGCAGTACCAACTACAGCCTTGATAAACATCACTGATGATTTGATTCTCGATTATTGTAAAGGACTCTCTGATGTGGTCCGTTCTGTATCCCAGCAGGTGCAAGCAGCTGTGGTTCCAGCCTCGAGTGATCTGTGCCACGACTTGTGTCCCGGTGACTGGGTGCTCGTCCGGAAGCACGTGAGGAAGAGTTGCTTGGATGCCCGTTGGCGTGGCCCGTATCAGGTGATACTTATCACGAACACAGCAGTAAAGTGTGGAGGATTGCCGAACTGGGTGCATGCTTCCCATACCCGCAGAGTTCCAGCACCCTTGGAAGAAACAGCTCCTCTCGTAAATGAAAACCCAGCTGACGTGGTAGGGCCACATGAGAGGACAAGTCAAGCTGTAAGGGTCGTTGACACAGCAGGTGGTGCACTAGAGCAAGCTGAAGGGGGTTTCCACAGTTCGAACCCTGATTCAGGCACTGAAGAAAGAGAAGGTGCAGTGGGCGGAGAAGAGTCAAATGCAACAGAAAGAGGAAGTAGTGCACTGGGCATAGAAGGAGAAGGCAGACGAACGAACAGGAGTGCTGAAAGTTGGCCTGAAAGACAGAGGCGACTGAACCTGAGGTTAGCACCTGAGAGAGACCTTGCTCCAGTGTCCGAAGTATCTGAAACCGAAGCAAGCGACGAAGACCAAGCACAAGACAGTCGGCGAAGGTCCAAGAGAACAAGAGTGCCTTGTCGCAGATACTCTACCCCTGAGTGGACTTACACTGTGTTTGATGCAGGGGGTGGTGAATACAGGGAGACTGAAGTCAGTGGAAGTGTTCAGTCGGAGCCCGAAACTGGTGGTGAAGGTGGTGCTGCGGATGCCAGGGTTCGAGATAGACGGAACACTGACACTCACGATTCCGAATCCCCCACTTCTGAGTGAAGTCCGAAAATTGCTTTTGCATCGGGTCGAATTCCCGCCTTTCGGAGCTGAGCCGTTTTCACACGAAGTGCTGCTTTTGCGTCTTGAACTTTTGTATCACGTTCTGGTCGTGCTTAATGAGGATCTCATTATGGATCAGTAATGAACTGTAAATAAAAGTCTAAAAGAAGAAGATAACCTAGGTCCAAGTGGAAGAAGAATAAACTTAGGGACTTTCCACAAGAAGAGGAACGAAAACTAGGGAAGTCTTTTTCTGGACTGTGTAAATAAGTTGTGATCGGAAAGGGAAAGCCCGGAGATTTCATGGTTGCTCGAGCTGGTTAAGCAAGTCATAAATAAAGGACAGAGACTTTTCTGAGTTCTTTGCGATAACCAAGACTTTTTGAGAACTTTCGAAATCATGGAGCCGGGAAATCCCAATCGTAGAGCAAAGTGGATTATAGGCATTCTTATAAGTAGTGTGATAATTTCAATAATCATAGTAGTTGTAGTCTCATATACTGGTTCGCATGAGCCAGAAGTAGAGGCAGTGACAGGGACACCCACACCTATCACACCTAGTCAGAAGGGGGTAGACAGGGCAGCTGATAGAGCTATGATATTAGAAGAAAGTCGTAGATTACATGTAGATTTGTCTAAGGGTGATTTTAAGCTTAATGCGTATGCTAAGTTGTTGTATGAGTATGTTGACGTGATGGATGCGAAAGATTGTTATGTGTGTATGCAGTTGCCTACTTCGGTGGATGAGGGTATTAGATATCATCATCTTCCACTGACTTATGGTATTTCTTGTAGTCTTTTGCTTAGTTTGTTTTATGAGAGAGATCAGTTCGAGTATTTCTTTTCCAATTTCGACGCAGTGCTTCCTGAAGTTCCAGCTTACAAGCATTTGAATAAGTATGACTATTATAAGACCGAGGACAGACTGAGGAAGTACTTCATACCGAGTTTGGAATTGGATACAGCATTCGCACACAGACACAATCTGACTTGTTTGATGTCGGATGTAGAGAGAAAGTTTGTAGATCAGGTTGAAGATAGGTATAGAAAGCTGACTGAATCCCGAGATTTAGGGCATCACAGGACAGATTGGACGGAGGAAGAACGGTTGCACAAGACCAGGGGAAGCTATGGTCCTATAGCGTTAGATAAGGAGCAGAGGGGTAAGTTGTGTATAAGGCGTTATCAGACTTACTACGAAAAGGTTCCAGTGGGACAGAGTACTTGTGATCACGTTTTCACCATGGCAGATGAGGCAAAAGATTTTCTCCAAGGTCCTGTACAAGTGATACCTACGGTGTATTACGTATGTGGGAAGAATGCTTACGTGAGGTTGCCTGCAAATTGGTATGGAACATGTTATTTGTCAATAATATTTCCAAAGATTTACCATACAGAAGACTTGAATCTTCTGGAGGGTGGAGAGCATTCAAGAACGAGAAGAGCTGCAAGTGCAGGAATCGTTGTGGGGGATATCTTTGGAGCTATGATACCTAGTCTAGGAGTAGTCTTGAATGATGTGAAGATCCGGAGGTTAGCGACGGTGGTGGATGAATTTTCGATGAACACAGCAAAATCGTTGGTGTTGGTGGAAGGAGAGATGTTGTCGATAAGGGGAATGGTTTTGCAGAATCGCCTTGCTTTGGATGTCCTATTGGCAAAAGAGGGCGGAGTCTGTAAAATGCTGAAGGTTCAGGAGTGCTGCACTTATATACCAGACCGAAGCAAGGATCTGGAGAAATATATAAGTAACATCACTATGATCCACACAAAGATAGCGGATTTGACCGAAGAAGGGGCCTGGGAAAAGGTCGGAAAGGGTTTTGGTCAAGTGGGAGGTTGGTTTGCAAACCTAGGAAAGGGATTCCTTGGGTACTTCCTGAGACCACTCCTTATTTTGGTGGTTTGTGTGGCTGGCTTGTGGATTATGATCAAGGCTTACAAATGGTATCGAGCAGGCAGAGTCAAGAGAGCTTTGAGGGAAAATGACATGAGATTGGCAAGACTGCAGGACAATCAGTATAAAAGGCTCAAGAGCATGGAGAACTTCAGATCAGGGAAGATGGGAACAAGTTCTGTTTAGGTCGGTTCCTTCTCCGAGGGAGTAGAATGAGATGTGATGACAGGAGTCATCAAAGGGGGGAACTGATAGAGCGAAATGTTCTTGTGAATTGTAGGGGTGCATCATAATCACTGATAGGCCGCACCCATATGTATTCAGACATATATTCGTTTATATCCATTGTATACTCATGCATGTTTAGCAAAGAATGAATAGTTCACTGAGACGAAGTGAACCCAGCAGTATAATGGTGTTAGGATAATGATGTAATGTAATGCTTTTTGAATTGTGTGAACATAATGCATAGAGGAATTAGTTCGTGTATGTAATGTAATTGCAGTAGTTTAAACGTGCACCATATTAAAGTTGCACATGTAATTCATTGTTTGCATAAAGAATCGTAATGAATATGCTTATAGGGAAAAGTAAGATGTGTGTTTAAAAGTTATATGTAAGGGCCTGACTACATATATGCTTAAGGAAGGCCTGGTATATTCTTATGTTAGCTTATAATGTAGGCCGAAAAGGGTTTCTCTTGGAAAGGCTCTCTGGGCACAAACGGTAGATTTAATTAGCACAGTAGAAGGTTTCTGTTGAACGTATCTTTTGTTGCAGGTGCAAGGACACATGTCTCGTTAGTAAAGACTAACTCTTTGTTTTCAAAAGTTAGAAAGATGGGAGGCATGGTACGGGGAGTGCAATGGAATTTAGGGATGATACTTTCAGCGGAGAAGGCGCCTGGGACTCAAGGTCAACGAAACCGTCCAGGATGAAGTCACCGTTTCAATGGAAAAGCACAAGAAAGAAGACCTGGCCAAGAGGGCGTAAACAAGGCGTGTACCTTTGTAGTATGGTTTTGTATTAGGGATAGTGCCCTGAGGGAGGAGGCCAGAGAAGCGGTAGGGGAGACCAGAGAGAAGGACAGAGCTGAGCTTAGGTATATGGTGATTGCACTTCTTAGGAAGTCTTCACAGCTGACACCTTTTATTCTTTCTTGCCTGGGAAAATCGTTATGCAGGGATGTCACTTAGCGTTAGTGTAGGGACAGCAATTGATTTTAAGCTTGTTTAGGCCCATGAAGAGCAACTTAGAAATAGGAGCAATCATAGTCTGGTTGGTCCTCCTAGAACTGTCTATTCTTCTTATCCTGAGTCGGATGAGACTCCTGCGTAGATTATTATTTGTATTAGTGCCCATCTATTTCTTTAACCTCGTGTTGAGGTGCCTGCACGTTCAGTTATTTTTGGCGATAATAAATTCTCAAACTTGAATTCGGAGTCAGTGGTCCTTTCAGACAAAATGAATGCTGATATCTAACCTGATGAGATTCTCTCCTTTACACTATTCAACAGGTAAAAAGATCTTGGCGGCCAGAAGGTTCTTATAGATAATTAGATAAGAATCGGCGTTATCAGTTGGTAGCAGAGTAGGATGGTTACCTTTGATGGTAAGGGGAGATCTAGAGCAAGATAGGAGACTAAGTTGCCCCATAGAGCCCGAGTGACGCAGATCCAGAGAACCGCGAGAAACGGATGTCGGAGGTCGTGGAAAACTGACGGAGAGTGACGGTGCGGCGGAAGTAGCAGTTCGTAGTAGAGTGAGTATGAAAAGAGTGATGTTTGGTAGATTGCGGTGTTATATTGTTGTGTGATGTCTTGCGGAGTTGGAACGAAAGTTGAGTGATTGAGAAACGGACCGTGAGCGCGCGCGGGACCGGGAGATTTATTGTGGTGTAGAATACACCCAGAGTTGAGAACGTTGACCAGAGTTGTGGGGGTCACGAGACGTCATTGACAGACCCACAGAAGATAGGGACACATGTGTGAGTGTGTGAATAACCAACGCAGGTCGTAGGTTATGGTGTGCAGAACATCGAGTGATTGAATCCTATCGAGTGTATTAGAGGCGATTGTCCGGTCGTTCGTGGACAGACGGTTGCCAGATTGAGGTCAACAAGCTCAAGAGACTGATCGGTCATTGGTAAGACTGACGGTCAGAGAGGTAATTGTTCGGTAGGACGGACATTATTTCAGAGTATAATTGGGACGGATGCGAGTGAGAACAAGTGAATTAGAAAGGAGGGGAACTGCTGCGAGCGGAGGAAACGTGACGTCAGACAAGTGCCGCGCTGCGATAGGCCGGTTGGTGTGAACCGCGCTGGGATTGGAGGATTGGAATCAGGAAGTAAAAGCGGACATTTTGAGTGCGAATAACAAAGTTGATTCATCATGAAATGTTTTAAAGCTTTAAGGGAACTTTGCAGAGGTGATAGACATGTGGTTGTTCGGGAGGGAGAGGAAGCTCCTCCCGAGGACACACCAGCACATTATATGGCAAAGAATGTAGGATTGCATACTATAATTTGGCTCGAGAATTGGCATAAAATGACAGAAACAGAAGGAGATTTGTCGTTCCCTCGATATGGTACTTTCAGGTTAGAGGTGCTGTACCAGCTCAAGAGTGTAATGGCTTCATTACGACCACTACCTAGACCAACACAGTTTGAGGCACTACATGCGTGGATAAGGGCAGCGTATGATAGGAAGAAGGACAGATGCCAGGAAAGGGTGAAGAAATCGGTCAGGGCATTTCAAGATGCAAAATGGGATGCCTTGGAGAAAAGGTGGAGAGCAGACACGATCGAAGGAGATAAGTTATACCCACTGCTGATACAAAATGGAAAGATTACAAGAATTGATGAGGATGATAGTGATTTAGATGACAGTTTGTTGGATAGGATGTTGGCAGAGAGGCCACCACCATTTAACCCAGATTCAGAAGAGGGAAAGAGAACCCCAGCAGTGGCAATAGTTGATGAAAGCCAGAACCAGACTAGCATGAGAGTAGTGGGAAGAATTTCCACAGGAACGGAGGGGGCTACGGCGTCTATGATAACACAGCCTCCTGCGGGGAACACAAGATTACCGGACTCCTTGACAGTACCGGTTACCATTGGCCCTATAGTACCGGTATATGACCCAGACCGAGTGAGAGAAGGGAGCTCCGTGCCGATGAGAAGGGAAGAAGGAAACAGTGAGAGTGGGAATGGGTTTGGAGTAAGGGTGGTTCATTTCCCAAGACCAATAGACACAAGTACGCCGTTACCGGCTACTGCGGACTCTTCATGTGGGCGAGAAGAGGAGAGACCGGAAAGACCGAGGTCTTTACGGGAATCTAAGTCAGCTTTGAGGGAGTGGACACCAACAGTAACGAACCAAGAGGATAGGATGCAAAGAGATAGGGCACAAAATGTCTCGGAAGACAGACCAGGTTCCAGGAATATGGAAGGGAATAGGTCACAAGGACAGAATAGTGACTGTGATGAGCGGGACGGTTCAGGTTGTCGAGATGTACTGAGGAGTGCAGTACAGGCAAGGTTGCTAGATGTAGTGAGGCTGAAAGCAGAGGTAGACGAAATGATCAGTGGGGGTCTGCCTTTGGAAAGGATAGAAATCTATGGATCAGATGAGCTGCTGTTTGTAGCAAAAGATGTGACTCGAAAAGCTAGAATGGCACATGATAGATTGAGGGATTTGGCCAAAAGATATGAGGTGGACCTGAATAAAACTAAAGCGTTACAGGGACCACACAGATTGCATTACAGTGATCAGGAGTTGGAGGAGAAAAGAATCACAGGATTAAAGACGCACACCAGAGACCTGATCATAGGAATGAGAATATGGATTTTGTTGGACAAATGGGAAGAAAGGTGGTCCAAAAAGAAACCAGTAAAGAGAGCAGAAGGGGAAACGCCGCCGCCAGGAGGGGGGCGACGGGTGTAGGAAATTTTCCTTTACGAGAAGTACAGAATGGAGGGTACGTGCATGTGCCGTGGAATAGAGGTGATTTGGCTGCATTTACAAATGATTTTCCTCGGCTGAGGGAAAAACCGGTGGAGTGGTACAAGCAGGTTGAGCGGTTTGTGAAGATTTCAAAAGTATTGTGGATTGATTTGAACACTTTGTTTGACATAGTGGTACCAGGAGATTTGTGGACAGCATGTAAAGTCGCTATTGAGTGGCCGACTTCGGAACCGAAAAGAGAGGCGGTTACAAATGGTCCATCACCTGATGTCATGAAAAAGTATGAGCAGGTGATTACATGGTTGAAGTCGAAGATTTCACCTCAGGATATAGATTGGGTTAAGATAGATCGGACTGTACAAGAACCCAAGGAAACGGTGCATGAATACTATGAAAGACTTCTGCAAGTTTTTAAACAGTATAGTGGGTTAGATGTTTTGGACCCTAAGGATATGGGACAGTTTGTCTCAAAGTTTGTAACGGGTCTGAGAGGGGAAATCAGCCTCATGATACAGCACCATTTGATCTGCTGGCAGAACAAGCCACTAGATGAAATTTTGCGGTACGCGAGATACTGTAGTGATGAGGTGGATTCAAAACATCGAAAGCTAAAAGACAAATTGATGCTTGTCCAGATGCAGACAGCACAGAATCAGCCTAGTGGAGGGACCTTGGGGAGAAAGCAAGGAAATTTCCAGGGAAACCAGAATGGGCAGGTACAGGGAAAGGGAAAACCAGTAGACCCCAAGACAGGAGTGGACGTGGCCACACTAAAGAAGACCACTGCGTGTCATCTTTGTCGCCAGGTCGGACATTGGAAACGCGAGTGTCCTTTGAACCCAGCTAATCAGGTACAGGAAGAGGAAGAGGGGGCTCAGGCACCCGCGCAAGAGGTGGTTAACACAATAACGAGACCTAGAACGATGAAAGGGGGGTTTACAATTCTCAAGCTCAGATTCCCCAAGCTCCAAGGTTTTCACAAGGAACACGAACGTACCAACAGATGCCCCTGTTCGAACGCTATGCTGAGGATAGCTTAGACCCTTTATCCTGACGGTGCCTGAGGGGGAGGAAGACTGCACACTTGGAGCGGTCTTGGAGGTAGACCAGAGAGGACCTTTTGTAGAGGCAGAGATTGAGGGCAATCCTGCAACACTTTTGGTTGATACTGGAGCTACCCGGTCTACTGTAAGATCTGCAGTAGTCCCTAACCTACCCCTCTCGGGACAATCAATCCAGGTTGTCGGAGTAGCGAACAAGAAGATGAGCAGCCCATTGACAGAACCGATCTTAGTAAAGATAGGTACTTTCCAAACTAGACATCAGTTTGTAGTATGTGACACGAGTCCAGTTTGTCTTTTGGGAAGAGATCTGTTGTGCAAATTGAACTGCACGATTTATTGTACACCACGAGGAGTGGAGGTCCAGACGAGAGATGATGATGCTGACTTTAAGATGGCCAATCAGCATCTGTGTATAGATCTGTACCCAATGGTGACTGTGGAAGAACTTCCACATGATCTGAGAGACGCAGTGTCGCCTGTGGTGTGGGATTTCGCAGGAGACGAAATAGGTTTAATCAGAGGGGTTGAACCAGTGCGGATTGAGGTGAAACAGAATGTTGATTTCCCCAGAACACCTCAATACAATTTATCGATAGAAACGATTGCAGGAATAAAACCTGTGATCGAGACTTTCATTGAGAAGGGTATTTTGAAGGAGATCAGAGGTAGTCCCTGTAATTCACCCATAATGGGACTACAGAAACCGAGCGGGAAATACAGGATCGTGCAAGACCTGCGAAAGGTCAACATGATAGTTGTCCCTTGTTGTCCAGTGGTACCGAATCCTTCAGTAATACTGTTCCAGATCCCATGTGAAGCCGAGTGGTTTACGGTTATCGATTTGTGTCAAGCCTTCTTTTCGATACCGCTCCACGAGGAAAGCCAATTTCTTTTTGCGTTCAGGCTAGAGAATCGCGTGTTAACATGGTGTCGTATCCCTCAAGGGTATACGGAAAGTCCATCGATCTTTAACCAGATCCTGAAGAAGAACCTTGAGAGTCTTGTGTTGCCGCAGAACTCAGTTCTCGTGCAGTACATAGATGACTTGCTCATTGCCTCAGAAACAGAAGATGCTTGCAGAATTGACACAGTAGCCTTGTTGAACCACTTAGCAGAGAATGGACATAAGGTGTCCCCGAACAAGCTGCAGTACTGTTTGAATGAGGTACAGTACTTGGGACACAGATTAGAAAAAGGCAAGAGGAAGGTGTCACCAGATCGAATTGAGGCAATAATGAGCATGGCGGTACCCACTACACAGAGGGAAGTTAGGATGTTTCTGGGAATGGTTGGCTATTGTCGACAGTGGATTCCTAGTTTCTCCTTGAGAGCAAAGCCTCTGCAGAGGCTTACACACAAGGATGTGAGTGATCCGGTACCATGGGACGAGGAGTGCTTGATGTCATTCCTGCAGTTGAGAGATGATTTGTGCAGGGCTCCCGCACTGGGAATGCCTGATTACAACAAGGCCTTTTCATTGTTTTGTTACGAGAGAGGAGGATGTGCATTAGCAGTGTTAGCTCAGAACCATGGAGGTGTCCGTAGACCAGTTGCTTATTTTTCAGCTACTTTAGATCCAGTAGCTTCTGCGTTGCCCGGATGTCTAAGATCCGTTGCTGCAACAGGTGTCAGCATTGAAAGATGTGAAAGCATTGTAATGGGACATCCATTGACTGTACATGTACCACATTCGGTTGAGTTATTAATGACCAGGACCAAGACCCAGCACCTAACGAACAATAGGTTAACAAGGTACGAGCAAGTCATACTTGCCGCAGAGAATGTGACTCTGAAAAGGTGCTCCATCTTGAACCCTGCGACATTGATGCCTATACCGAACACAGATGATGAAGATTGTGAGGACCATGACTGTCTCGATGTGACCGAACTTTGCACCAAACCGAGACCTGACATTGTCGATGAGCCATTGGATGACCCAGATGAAATTTTCTTTGTCGATGGTTCATGCTTAAGAGACAGTGTGGGGCAATTGAGAGCAGCGTTTGCTGTATGTACTATTTCAGGAGTGGTCGACGCCGCTTGCCTAGAAGGAGTACGCTCCGCGCAGGTAGCTGAGATCATTGCCTTGACCCGTGCCTGTTTGGCCGCTGATCGAATTCGAATCACGATTTACACAGACAGCCAATACGGCTTTGGCGTGGTGCATGACTTCGGGCAGTTATGGTCTCAGAGGGGATTTTTGACATCATCTGGCTCACCCATTCGTAATGGAGAATATGTAAGACAATTGTTAGAAGCATTACAGCATCCGAAAGAAATCGCTGTTGTAAAGTGTTCAGCCCATGGGAAGGGGGAGGACTTTGTATCCTTGGGTAATAACTACGCAGATGAGGTAGCCCGCTTCTGCGCAGAACAAGGATGCATATACACAGGCAGGGAGATAGAAGAGAGCCAAGAGGGAACCGATCTCAGCATAATGTTGGCCATGGCAGACACTTGGGAAGAGCTTAAGAGATTGCAAGATGAAGTCTCAACCAAGGAAAGAGAGGGCTGGATCAAGGCTGGGTGCGAGAGAGGAGAAGTGGATGTGTGGGTATCAACCGATGGGAGAGCTGTGTTGCCGGAAGAATTGCTGAGTCCGATGGCAAGATTGATACATGGTCAGGCACACCTGGGTAGAGACGCAATGATGAGGGTGTTCAGACAGACGTGGTATAACCCACGGTTCCGAGCAATGGCTGAGACGGTATGTCAGAGGTGTGTTACATGTCAACAGATGAATGCTGGAAAGAAAACTGTAGTTACACTGAGTCATATTGGAAGGTCAGGAGGGCCCTTCAATAGACTACAGCTGGATTTCGTGGAGATGCCTAGGTGCAATGGCTTGAGGTACATTCTAGTGATAGTATGTATATTCTCACGGTGGGTGGAGGCATACCCCACACGAAGGTGTGACACTCTGACAGTGGCTAAATTACTGTTGAGGGAGCTTATCCCTAGATTCGGGATCCCGACCTCTTTGGAATCAGATAGAGGTGGGCACTTCCATAGCGAAATCATGAAGTTACTTTGTGCAGCATTGAACATTGACCAGAGACTCCACTGTAGCTACAGACCAGAGGCTTCTGGGATGGTGGAACAAGTTAATGGAACTTTGAAAGCCCGGATGGCAAAAATGTGTTCTTCAACATCCCTGAAATGGCCCGACGCCTTGCCACTGGTGCTCATGAGCATGCGAAGTGTCCCAGACAGAAAGACCGGGTTGTCCCCCCATGAAATAATAATGGGGAGGGCAATGAGACTGCCAGCAGTACCAACTACAGCCTTGATAAACATCACTGATGATTTGATTCTCGATTATTGTAAAGGACTCTCTGATGTGGTCCGTTCTGTATCCCAGCAGGTGCAAGCAGCTGTGGTTCCAGCCTCGAGTGATCTGTGCCACGACTTGTGTCCCGGTGACTGGGTGCTCGTCCGGAAGCACGTGAGGAAGAGTTGCTTGGATGCCCGTTGGCGTGGCCCGTATCAGGTGATACTTATCACGAACACAGCAGTAAAGTGTGGAGGATTGCCGAACTGGGTGCATGCTTCCCATACCCGCAGAGTTCCAGCACCCTTGGAAGAAACAGCTCCTCTCGTAAATGAAAACCCAGCTGACGTGGTAGGGCCACATGAGAGGACAAGTCAAGCTGTAAGGGTCGCTGACACAGCTGGTGGTGCACTAGAGCAAGCTGAAGGGGGTTTCCACAGTTCGAACCCTGATTCAGGCACTGAAGAAAGAGAAGGTGCAGTGGGCGGAGAAGAGTCAAATGCAGCAGAAAGAGGAAGTAGTGCACTGGGCATAGAAGGAGAAGGCAGACGAACGAACAGGAGTGCTGAAAGTTGGCCTGAAAGACAGAGGCGACTGAACCTGAGGTTAGCACCTGAGAGAGACCTTGCTCCAGTGTCCGAAGTATCTGAAACCGAAGCAAGCGACGAAGACCAAGCACAAGACAGTCGGCGAAGGTCCAAGAGAACAAGAGTGCCTTGTCGCAGATACTCTACCCCTGAGTGGACTTACACTGTGTTTGATGCAGGGGGTGGTGAATACAGGGAGACTGAAGTCAGTGGAAGTGTTCAGTCGGAGCCCGAAACTGGTGGTGAAGGTGGTGCTGCGGATGCCAGGGTTCGAGATAGACGGAACACTGACACTCACGATTCCGAATCCCCCACTTCTGAGTGAAGTCCGAAAATTGCTTTTGCATCGGGTCGAATTCCCGCCTTTCGGAGCTGAGCCGTTTTCACACGAAGTGCTGCTTTTGCGTCTTGAACTTTTGTATCACGTTCTGGTCGTGCTTAATGAGGATCTCATTATGGATCAGTAATGAACTGTAAATAAAAGTCTAAAAGAAGAAGATAACCTAGGTCCAAGTGGAAGAAGAATAAACTTAGGGACTTTCCACAAGAAGAGGAACGAAAACTAGGGAAGTCTTTTTCTGGACTGTGTAAATAAGTTGTGATCGGAAAGGGAAAGCCCGGAGATTTCATGGTTGCTCGAGCTGGTTAAGCAAGTCATAAATAAAGGACAGAGACTTTTCTGAGTTCTTTGCGATAACCAAGACTTTTTGAGAACTTTCGAAATCATGGAGCCGGGAAATCCCAATCGTAGAGCAAAGTGGATTATAGGCATTCTTATAAGTAGTGTGATAATTTCAATAATCATAGTAGTTGTAGTCTCATATACTGGTTCGCATGAGCCAGAAGTAGAGGCAGTGACAGGGACACCCACACCTATCACACCTAGTCAGAAGGGGGTAGACAGGGCAGCTGATAGAGCTATGATATTAGAAGAAAGTCGTAGATTACATGTAGATTTGTCTAAGGGTGATTTTAAGCTTAATGCGTATGCTAAGTTGTTGTATGAGTATGTTGACGTGATGGATGCGAAAGATTGTTATGTGTGTATGCAGTTGCCTACTTCGGTGGATGAGGGTATTAGATATCATCATCTTCCACTGACTTATGGTATTTCTTGTAGTCTTTTGCTTAGTTTGTTTTATGAGAGAGATCAGTTCGAGTATTTCTTTTCCAATTTCGACGCAGTGCTTCCTGAAGTTCCAGCTTACAAGCATTTGAATAAGTATGACTATTATAAGACCGAGGACAGACTGAGGAAGTACTTCATACCGAGTTTGGAATTGGATACAGCATTCGCACACAGACACAATCTGACTTGTTTGATGTCGGATGTAGAGAGAAAGTTTGTAGATCAGGTTGAAGATAGGTATAGAAAGCTGACTGAATCCCGAGATTTAGGGCATCACAGGACAGATTGGACGGAGGAAGAACGGTTGCACAAGACCAGGGGAAGCTATGGTCCTATAGCGTTAGATAAGGAGCAGAGGGGTAAGTTGTGTATAAGGCGTTATCAGACTTACTACGAAAAGGTTCCAGTGGGACAGAGTACTTGTGATCACGTTTTCACCATGGCAGATGAGGCAAAAGATTTTCTCCAAGGTCCTGTACAAGTGATACCTACGGTGTATTACGTATGTGGGAAGAATGCTTACGTGAGGTTGCCTGCAAATTGGTATGGAACATGTTATTTGTCAATAATATTTCCAAAGATTTACCATACAGAAGACTTAAATCTTCTGGAGGGTGGAGAGCATTCAAGAACGAGAAGAGCTGCAAGTGCAGGAATCGTTGTGGGGGATATCTTTGGAGCTATGATACCTAGTCTAGGAGTAGTCTTGAATGATGTGAAGATCCGGAGGTTAGCGACTGTGGTGGATGAATTTTCGATGAACACAGCAAAATCGTTGGTGTTGGTGGAAGGAGAGATGTTGTCGATAAGGGGAATGGTTTTGCAGAATCGCCTTGCTTTGGATGTCCTATTGGCAAAAGAGGGCGGAGTCTGTAAAATGCTGAAGGTTCAGGAGTGCTGCACTTATATACCAGACCGAAGCAAGGATCTGGAGAAATATATAAGTAACATCACTATGATCCACACAAAGATAGCGGATTTGACCGAAGAAGGGGCCTGGGAAAAGGTCGGAAAGGGTTTTGGTCAAGTGGGAGGTTGGTTTGCAAACCTAGGAAAGGGATTCCTTGGGTACTTCCTGAGACCACTCCTTATTTTGGTGGTTTGTGTGGCTGGCTTGTGGATTATGATCAAGGCCTACAAATGGTATCGAGCAGGCAGAGTCAAGAGAGCTTTGAGGGAAAATGACATGAGATTGGCAAGACTGCAGGACAATCAGTATAAAAGGCTCAAGAGCATGGAGAACTTCAGATCAGGGAAGATGGGAACAAGTTCTGTTTAGGTCGGTTCCTTCTCCGAGGGAGTAGAATGAGATGTGATGACAGGAGTCATCAAAGGGGGAACTGATAGAGCGAAATGTTCTTGTGAATTGTAGGGGTGCATCATAATCACTGATAGGCCGCACCCATATGTATTCAGACATATATTCGTTTATATTCATTGTATACTCATGCATGTTTAGCAAAGAATGAATAGTTCACTGAGACGAAGTGAACTCAGCAGTATAATGGTGTTAGGATAATGATGTAATGTAATGCTTTTTGAATTGTGTGAACATAATGCATAGAGGAATTAGTTCGTGTATGTAATGTAATTGCAGTAGTTTAAACGTGCACCATATTAAAGTTGCACATGTAATTCATTGTTTGCATAAAGAATCGTAATGAATATGCTTATAGGGAAAAGTAAGATGTGTGTTTAAAAGTTATATGTAAGGGCCTGACTACATATATGCTTAAGGAAGGCCTGGTATATTCTTATGTTAGCTTATAATGTAGGCCGAAAAGGGTTTCTCTTGGAAAGGCTCTCTGGGCACAAACGGTAGATTTAATTAGCACAGTAGAAGGTTTCTGTTGACCGTATCTTTTGTTGCAGGTGCAAGGACACATGTCTCGTTAGTAAAGACTAACTCTTTGTTTTCAAAAGTTAGAAAGATGGGAGGCATGGTACGGGGAGTGCAATGGAATTTAGGGATGATACTTTCAGCGGAGAAGGCGCCTGGGACTCAAGGTCAACGAAACCGTCCAGGATGAAGTCACCGTTTCAATGGAAAAGCACAAGAAAGAAGACCTGGCCAAGAGGGCGTAAACAAGGCGTGTACCTTTGTAGTATGGTTTTGTATTAGGGATAGTGCCCTGAGGGAGGAGGCCAGAGAAGCGGTAGGGGAGACCAGAGAGAAGGACAGAGCTGAGCTTAGGTATATGGTGATTGCACTTCTTAGGAAGTCTTCACAGCTGACACCTTTTATTCTTTCTTGCCTGGGAAAATCGTTATGCAGGGATGTCACTTAGCGTTAGTGTAGGGACAGCAATTGATTTTAAGCTTGTTTAGGCCCATGAAGAGCAACTTAGAAATAGGAGCAATCATAGTCTGGTTGGTCCTCCTAGAACTGTCTATTCTTCTTATCCTGAGTCGGATGAGACTCCTGCGTAGATTATTATTTGTATTAGTGCCCATCTATTTCTTTAACCTCGTGTTGAGGTGCCTGCACGTTCAGTTATTTTTGGCGATAATAAATTCTCAAACTTGAATTCGGAGTCAGTGGTCCTTTCAGACAAAATGAATGCTGATATCTAACCTGATGAGATTCTCTCCTTTACACTATTCAACAGGTAAAAAGATCTTGGCGGCCAGAAGGTTCTTATAGATAATTAGATAAGAATCGGCGTTATCAGTTGGTAGCAGAGTAGGATGGTTACCTTTGATGGTAAGGGGAGATCTAGAGCAAGATAGGAGACTAAGTTGCCCCATAGAGCCCGAGTGACGCAGATCCAGAGAACCGCGAGAGACGGATGTCGGAGGTCGTGGAAAACTGACGGAGAGTGACGGTGCGGCGGAAGTAGCAGTTCGTAGTAGAGTGAGTATGAAAAGAGTGATGTTTGGTAGATTGCGGTGTTATATTGTTGTGTGATGTCTTGCGGAGTTGGAACGAAAGTTGAGTGATTGAGAAACGGACCGTGAGCGCGCGCGGGACCGGGAGATTTATTGTGGTGTAGAATACACCCAGAGTTGAGAACGTTGACCAGAGTTGTGGGGGTCACGAGACGTCATTGACAGACCCACAGAAGATAGGGACACATGTGTGAGTGTGTGAATAACCAACGCAGGTCGTAGGTTATGGTGTGCAGAACATCGAGTGATTGAATCCTATCGAGTGTATTAGAGGCGATTGTCCGGTCGTTCGTGGACAGACGGTTGCCAGATTGAGGTCAACAAGCTCAAGAGACTGATCGGTCATTGGTAAGACTGACGGTCAGAGAGGTAATTGTTCGGTAGGACGGACATTATTTCAGAGTATAATTGGGACGGATGCGAGTGAGAACAAGTGAATTAGAAAGGAGGGGAACTGCTGCGAGCGGAGGAAACGTGACGTCAGACAAGTGCCGCGCTGCGATAGGCCGGTTGGTGTGAACCGCGCTGGGATTGGAGGATTGGAATCAGGAAGTAAAAGCGGACATTTTGAGTGCAAATAACAAAGTTGATTCATCATGAAATGTTTTAAAGCTTTAAGGGAACTTTGCAGAGGTGATAGACATGTGGTTGTTCGGGAGGGAGAGGAAGCTCCTCCCGAGGACACACCAGCACATTATATGGCAAAGAATGTAGGATTGCATACTATAATTTGGCTCGAGAATTGGCATAAAATGACAGAAACAGAAGGAGATTTGTCGTTCCCTCGATATGGTACTTTCAGGTTAGAGGTGCTGTACCAGCTCAAGAGTGTAATGGCTTCATTACGACCACTACCTAGACCAACACAGTTTGAGGCACTACATGCGTGGATAAGGGCAGCGTATGATAGGAAGAAGGACAGATGCCAGGAAAGGGTGAAGAAATCGGTCAGGGCATTTCAAGATGCAAAATGGGATGCCTTGGAGAAAAGGTGGAGAGCAGACACGATCGAAGGAGATAAGTTATACCCACTGCTGATACAAAATGGAAAGATTACAAGAATTGATGAGGATGATAGTGATTTAGATGACAGTTTGTTGGATAGGATGTTGGCAGAGAGGCCACCACCATTTAACCCAGATTCAGAAGAGGGAAAGAGAACCCCAGCAGTGGCAATAGTTGATGAAAGCCAGAACCAGACTAGCATGAGAGTAGTGGGAAGAATTTCCACAGGAACGGAGGGGGCTACGGCGTCTATGATAACACAGCCTCCTGCGGGGAACACAAGATTACCGGACTCCTTGACAGTACCGGTTACCATTGGCCCTATAGTACCGGTATATGACCCAGACCGAGTGAGAGAAGGGAGCTCCGTGCCGATGAGAAGGGAAGAAGGAAACAGTGAGAGTGGGAATGGGTTTGGAGTAAGGGTGGTTCATTTCCCAAGACCAATAGACACAAGTACGCCGTTACCGGCTACTGCGGACTCTTCATGTGGGCGAGAAGAGGAGAGACCGGAAAGACCGAGGTCTTTACGGGAATCTAAGTCAGCTTTGAGGGAGTGGACACCAACAGTAACGAACCAAGAGGATAGGATGCAAAGAGATAGGGCACAAAATGTCTCGGAAGACAGACCAGGTTCCAGGAATATGGAAGGGAATAGGTCACAAGGACAGAATAGTGACTGTGATGAGCGGGACGGTTCAGGTTGTCGAGATGTACTGAGGAGTGCAGTACAGGCAAGGTTGCTAGACGTAGTGAGGCTGAAAGCAGAGGTAGACGAAATGATCAGTGGGGGTCTGCCTTTGGAAAGGATAGAAATCTATGGATCAGATGAGCTGCTGTTTGTAGCAAAAGATGTGACTCGAAAAGCTAGAATGGCACATGATAGATTGAGGGATTTGGCCAAAAGATATGAGGTGGACCTGAATAAAACTAAAGCGTTACAGGGACCACACAGATTGCATTACAGTGATCAGGAGTTGGAGGAGAAAAGAATCACAGGATTAAAGACGCACACCAGAGACCTGATCATAGGAATGAGAATATGGATTTTGTTGGACAAATGGGAAGAAAGGTGGTCCAAAAAGAAACCAGTAAAGAGAGCAGAAGGGGAAACGCCGCCGCCAGGAGGGGGGCGACGGGTGTAGGAAATTTTCCTTTACGAGAAGTACAGAATGGAGGGTACGTGCATGTGCCGTGGAATAGAGGTGATTTGGCTGCATTTACAAATGATTTTCCTCGGCTGAGGGAAAAACCGGTGGAGTGGTACAAGCAGGTTGAGCGGTTTGTGAAGATTTCAAAAGTATTGTGGATTGATTTGAACACTTTGTTTGACATAGTGGTACCAGGAGATTTGTGGACAGCATGTAAAGTCGCTATTGAGTGGCCGACTTCGGAACCGAAAAGAGAGGCGGTTACAAATGGTCCATCACCTGATGTCATGAAAAAGTATGAGCAGGTGATTACATGGTTGAAGTCGAAGATTTCACCTCAGGATATAGATTGGGTTAAGATAGATCGGACTGTACAAGAACCCAAGGAAACGGTGCATGAATACTATGAAAGACTTCTGCAAGTTTTTAAACAGTATAGTGGGTTAGATGTTTTGGACCCTAAGGATATGGGACAGTTTGTCTCAAAGTTTGTAACGGGTCTGAGAGGGGAAATCAGCCTCATGATACAGCACCATTTGATCTGCTGGCAGAACAAGCCACTAGATGAAATTTTGCGGTACGCGAGATACTGTAGTGATGAGGTGGATTCAAAACATCGAAAGCTAAAAGACAAATTGATGCTTGTCCAGATGCAGACAGCACAGAATCAGCCTAGTGGAGGGACCTTGGGGAGAAAGCAAGGAAATTTCCAGGGAAACCAGAATGGGCAGGTACAGGGAAAGGGAAAACCAGTAGACCCCAAGACAGGAGTGGACGTGGCCACACTAAAGAAGACCACTGCGTGTCATCTTTGTCGCCAGGTCGGACATTGGAAACGCGAGTGTCCTTTGAACCCAGCTAATCAGGTACAGGAAGAGGAAGAGGGGCTCAGGCACCCGCGCAAGAGGTGGTTAACACAATAACGAGACCTAGAACGATGAAAGGGGGGTTTACAATTCTCATGCTCAGATTCCCCAAGCTCCAAGGTTTTCACAAGGAACACGAACGTACCAACAGATGCCCCTGTTCGAACGCTATGCTGAGGATAGCTTAGACCCTTTATCCTGACGGTGCCTGAGGGGGAGGAAGACTGCACACTTGGAGCGGTCTTGGAGGTAGACCAGAGAGGACCTTTTGTAGAGGCAGAGATTGAGGGCAATCCTGCAACACTTTTGGTTGATACTGGAGCTACCCGGTCTACTGTAAGATCTGCAGTAGTCCCTAACCTACCCCTCTCGGGACAATCAATCCAGGTTGTCGGAGTAGCGAACAAGAAGATGAGCAGCCCATTGACAGAACCGATCTTAGTAAAGATAGGTACTTTCCAAACTAGACATCAGTTTGTAGTATGTGACACGAGTCCAGTTTGTCTTTTGGGAAGAGATCTGTTGTGCAAATTGAACTGCACGATTTATTGTACACCACGAGGAGTGGAGGTCCAGACGAGAGATGATGATGCTGACTTTAAGATGGCCAATCAGCATCTGTGTATAGATCTGTACCCAATGGTGACTGTGGAAGAACTTCCACATGATCTGAGAGACGCAGTGTCGCCTGTGGTGTGGGATTTCGCAGGAGACGAAATAGGTTTAATCAGAGGGGTTGAACCAGTGCGGATTGAGGTGAAACAGAATGTTGATTTCCCCAGAACACCTCAATACAATTTATCGATAGAAACGATTGCAGGAATAAAACCTGTGATCGAGACTTTCATTGAGAAGGGTATTTTGAAGGAGATCAGAGGTAGTCCCTGTAATTCACCCATAATGGGACTACAGAAACCGAGCGGGAAATACAGGATCGTGCAAGACCTGCGAAAGGTCAACATGATAGTTGTCCCTTGTTGTCCAGTGGTACCGAATCCTTCAGTAATACTGTTCCAGATCCCATGTGAAGCCGAGTGGTTTACGGTTATCGATTTGTGTCAAGCCTTCTTTTCGATACCGCTCCACGAGGAAAGCCAATTTCTTTTTGCGTTCAGGCTAGAGAATCGCGTGTTAACATGGTGTCGTATCCCTCAAGGGTATACGGAAAGTCCATCGATCTTTAACCAGATCCTGAAGAAGAACCTTGAGAGTCTTGTGTTGCCGCAGAACTCAGTTCTCGTGCAGTACATAGATGACTTGCTCATTGCCTCAGAAACAGAAGATGCTTGCAGAATTGACACAGTAGCCTTGTTGAACCACTTAGCAGAGAATGGACATAAGGTGTCCCCGAACAAGCTGCAGTACTGTTTGAATGAGGTACAGTACTTGGGACACAGATTAGAAAAAGGCAAGAGGAAGGTGTCACCAGATCGAATTGAGGCAATAATGAGCATGGCGGTACCCACTACACAGAGGGAAGTTAGGATGTTTCTGGGAATGGTTGGCTATTGTCGACAGTGGATTCCTAGTTTCTCCTTGAGAGCAAAGCCTCTGCAGAGGCTTACACACAAGGATGTGAGTGATCCGGTACCATGGGACGAGGAGTGCTTGATGTCATTCCTGCAGTTGAGAGATGATTTGTGCAGGGCTCCCGCACTGGGAATGCCTGATTACAACAAGGCCTTTTCATTGTTTTGTTACGAGAGAGGAGGATGTGCATTAGCAGTGTTAGCTCAGAACCATGGAGGTGTCCGTAGACCAGTTGCTTATTTTTCAGCTACTTTAGATCCAGTAGCTTCTGCGTTGCCCGGATGTCTAAGATCCGTTGCTGCAACAGGTGTCAGCATTGAAAGATGTGAAAGCATTGTAATGGGACATCCATTGACTGTACATGTACCACATTCGGTTGAGTTATTAATGACCAGGACCAAGACCCAGCACCTAACGAACAATAGGTTAACAAGGTACGAGCAAGTCATACTTGCCGCAGAGAATGTGACTCTGAAAAGGTGCTCCATCTTGAACCCTGCGACATTGATGCCTATACCGAACACAGATGATGAAGATTGTGAGGACCATGACTGTCTCGATGTGACCGAACTTTGCACCAAACCGAGACCTGACATTGTCGATGAGCCATTGGATGACCCAGATGAAATTTTCTTTGTCGATGGTTCATGCTTAAGAGACAGTGTGGGGCAATTGAGAGCAGCGTTTGCTGTATGTACTATTTCAGGAGTGGTCGACGCCGCTTGCCTAGAAGGAGTACGCTCCGCGCAGGTAGCTGAGATCATTGCCTTGACCCGTGCCTGTTTGGCCGCTGATCGAATTCGAATCACGATTTACACAGACAGCCAATACGGCTTTGGCGTGGTGCATGACTTCGGGCAGTTATGGTCTCAGAGGGGATTTTTGACATCATCTGGCTCACCCATTCGTAATGGAGAATATGTAAGACAATTGTTAGAAGCATTACAGCATCCGAAAGAAATCGCTGTTGTAAAGTGTTCAGCCCATGGGAAGGGGGAGGACTTTGTATCCTTGGGTAATAACTACGCAGATGAGGTAGCCCGCTTCTGCGCAGAACAAGGATGCATATACACAGGCAGGGAGATAGAAGAGAGCCAAGAGGGAACCGATCTCAGCATAATGTTGGCCATGGCAGACACTTGGGAAGAGCTTAAGAGATTGCAAGATGAAGTCTCAACCAAGGAAAGAGAGGGCTGGATCAAGGCTGGGTGCGAGAGAGGAGAAGTGGATGTGTGGGTATCAACCGATGGGAGAGCTGTGTTGCCGGAAGAATTGCTGAGTCCGATGGCAAGATTGATACATGGTCAGGCACACCTGGGTAGAGACGCAATGATGAGGGTGTTCAGACAGACGTGGTATAACCCACGGTTCCGAGCAATGGCTGAGACGGTATGTCAGAGGTGTGTTACATGTCAACAGATGAATGCTGGAAAGAAAACTGTAGTTACACTGAGTCATATTGGAAGGTCAGGAGGGCCCTTCAATAGACTACAGCTGGATTTCGTGGAGATGCCTAGGTGCAATGGCTTGAGGTACATTCTAGTGATAGTATGTATATTCTCACGGTGGGTGGAGGCATACCCCACACGAAGGTGTGACACTCTGACAGTGGCTAAATTACTGTTGAGGGAGCTTATCCCTAGATTCGGGATCCCGACCTCTTTGGAATCAGATAGAGGTGGGCACTTCCATAGCGAAATCATGAAGTTACTTTGTGCAGCATTGAACATTGACCAGAGACTCCACTGTAGCTACAGACCAGAGGCTTCTGGGATGGTGGAACAAGTTAATGGAACTTTGAAAGCCCGGATGGCAAAAATGTGTTCTTCAACATCCCTGAAATGGCCCGACGCCTTGCCACTGGTGCTCATGAGCATGCGAAGTGTCCCAGACAGAAAGACCGGGTTGTCCCCCCATGAAATAATAATGGGGAGGGCAATGAGACTGCCAGCAGTACCAACTACAGCCTTGATAAACATCACTGATGATTTGATTCTCGATTATTGTAAAGGACTCTCTGATGTGGTCCGTTCTGTATCCCAGCAGGTGCAAGCAGCTGTGGTTCCAGCCTCGAGTGATCTGTGCCACGACTTGTGTCCCGGTGACTGGGTGCTCGTCCGGAAGCACGTGAGGAAGAGTTGCTTGGATGCCCGTTGGCGTGGCCCGTATCAGGTGATACTTATCACGAACACAGCAGTAAAGTGTGGAGGATTGCCGAACTGGGTGCATGCTTCCCATACCCGCAGAGTTCCAGCACCCTTGGAAGAAACAGCTCCTCTCGTAAATGAAAACCCAGCTGACGTGGTAGGGCCACATGAGAGGACAAGTCAAGCTGTAAGGGTCGCTGACACAGCTGGTGGTGCACTAGAGCAAGCTGAAGGGGGTTTCCACAGTTCGAACCCTGATTCAGGCACTGAAGAAAGAGAAGGTGCAGTGGGCGGAGAAGAGTCAAATGCAGCAGAAAGAGGAAGTAGTGCACTGGGCATAGAAGGAGAAGGCAGACGAACGAACAGGAGTGCTGAAAGTTGGCCTGAAAGACAGAGGCGACTGAACCTGAGGTTAGCACCTGAGAGAGACCTTGCTCCAGTGTCCGAAGTATCTGAAACCGAAGCAAGCGACGAAGACCAAGCACAAGACAGTCGGCGAAGGTCCAAGAGAACAAGAGTGCCTTGTCGCAGATACTCTACCCCTGAGTGGACTTACACTGTGTTTGATGCAGGGGGTGGTGAATACAGGGAGACTGAAGTCAGTGGAAGTGTTCAGTCGGAGCCCGAAACTGGTGGTGAAGGTGGTGCTGCGGATGCCAGGGTTCGAGATAGACGGAACACTGACACTCACGATTCCGAATCCCCCACTTCTGAGTGAAGTCCGAAAATTGCTTTTGCATCGGGTCGAATTCCCGCCTTTCGGAGCTGAGCCGTTTTCACACGAAGTGCTGCTTTTGCGTCTTGAACTTTTGTATCACGTTCTGGTCGTGCTTAATGAGGATCTCATTATGGATCAGTAATGAACTGTAAATAAAAGTCTAAAAGAAGAAGATAACCTAGGTCCAAGTGGAAGAAGAATAAACTTAGGGACTTTCCACAAGAAGAGGAACGAAAACTAGGGAAGTCTTTTTCTGGACTGTGTAAATAAGTTGTGATCGGAAAGGGAAAGCCCGGAGATTTCATGGTTGCTCGAGCTGGTTAAGCAAGTCATAAATAAAGGACAGAGACTTTTCTGAGTTCTTTGCGATAACCAAGACTTTTTGAGAACTTTCGAAATCATGGAGCCGGGAAATCCCAATCGTAGAGCAAAGTGGATTATAGGCATTCTTATAAGTAGTGTGATAATTTCAATAATCATAGTAGTTGTAGTCTCATATACTGGTTCGCATGAGCCAGAAGTAGAGGCAGTGACAGGGACACCCACACCTATCACACCTAGTCAGAAGGGGGTAGACAGGGCAGCTGATAGAGCTATGATATTAGAAGAAAGTCGTAGATTACATGTAGATTTGTCTAAGGGTGATTTTAAGCTTAATGCGTATGCTAAGTTGTTGTATGAGTATGTTGACGTGATGGATGCGAAAGATTGTTATGTGTGTATGCAGTTGCCTACTTCGGTGGATGAGGGTATTAGATATCATCATCTTCCACTGACTTATGGTATTTCTTGTAGTCTTTTGCTTAGTTTGTTTTATGAGAGAGATCAGTTCGAGTATTTCTTTTCCAATTTCGACGCAGTGCTTCCTGAAGTTCCAGCTTACAAGCATTTGAATAAGTATGACTATTATAAGACCGAGGACAGACTGAGGAAGTACTTCATACCGAGTTTGGAATTGGATACAGCATTCGCACACAGACACAATCTGACTTGTTTGATGTCGGATGTAGAGAGAAAGTTTGTAGATCAGGTTGAAGATAGGTATAGAAAGCTGACTGAATCCCGAGATTTAGGGCATCACAGGACAGATTGGACGGAGGAAGAACGGTTGCACAAGACCAGGGGAAGCTATGGTCCTATAGCGTTAGATAAGGAGCAGAGGGGTAAGTTGTGTATAAGGCGTTATCAGACTTACTACGAAAAGGTTCCAGTGGGACAGAGTACTTGTGATCACGTTTTCACCATGGCAGATGAGGCAAAAGATTTTCTCCAAGGTCCTGTACAAGTGATACCTACGGTGTATTACGTATGTGGGAAGAATGCTTACGTGAGGTTGCCTGCAAATTGGTATGGAACATGTTATTTGTCAATAATATTTCCAAAGATTTACCATACAGAAGACTTAAATCTTCTGGAGGGTGGAGAGCATTCAAGAACGAGAAGAGCTGCAAGTGCAGGAATCGTTGTGGGGGATATCTTTGGAGCTATGATACCTAGTCTAGGAGTAGTCTTGAATGATGTGAAGATCCGGAGGTTAGCGACGGTGGTGGATGAATTTTCGATGAACACAGCAAAATCGTTGGTGTTGGTGGAAGGAGAGATGTTGTCGATAAGGGGAATGGTTTTGCAGAATCGCCTTGCTTTGGATGTCCTATTGGCAAAAGAGGGCGGAGTCTGTAAAATGCTGAAGGTTCAGGAGTGCTGCACTTATATACCAGACCGAAGCAAGGATCTGGAGAAATATATAAGTAACATCACTATGATCCACACAAAGATAGCGGATTTGACCGAAGAAGGGGCCTGGGAAAAGGTCGGAAAGGGTTTTGGTCAAGTGGGAGGTTGGTTTGCAAACCTAGGAAAGGGATTCCTTGGGTACTTCCTGAGACCACTCCTTATTTTGGTGGTTTGTGTGGCTGGCTTGTGGATTATGATCAAGGCCTACAAATGGTATCGAGCAGGCAGAGTCAAGAGAGCTTTGAGGGAAAATGACATGAGATTGGCAAGACTGCAGGACAATCAGTATAAAAGGCTCAAGAGCATGGAGAACTTCAGATCAGGGAAGATGGGAACAAGTTCTGTTTAGGTCGGTTCCTTCTCCGAGGGAGTAGAATGAGATGTGATGACAGGAGTCATCAAAGGGGGAACTGATAGAGCGAAATGTTCTTGTGAATTGTAGGGGTGCATCATAATCACTGATAGGCCGCACCCATATGTATTCAGACATATATTCGTTTATATTCATTGTATACTCATGCATGTTTAGCAAAGAATGAATAGTTCACTGAGACGAAGTGAACTCAGCAGTATAATGGTGTTAGGATAATGATGTAATGTAATGCTTTTTGAATTGTGTGAACATAATGCATAGAGGAATTAGTTCGTGTATGTAATGTAATTGCAGTAGTTTAAACGTGCACCATATTAAAGTTGCACATGTAATTCATTGTTTGCATAAAGAATCGTAATGAATATGCTTATAGGGAAAAGTAAGATGTGTGTTTAAAAGTTATATGTAAGGGCCTGACTACATATATGCTTAAGGAAGGCCTGGTATATTCTTATGTTAGCTTATAATGTAGGCCGAAAAGGGTTTCTCTTGGAAAGGCTCTCTGGGCACAAACGGTAGATTTAATTAGCACAGTAGAAGGTTTCTGTTGAACGTATCTTTTGTTGCAGGTGCAAGGACACATGTCTCGTTAGTAAAGACTAACTCTTTGTTTTCAAAAGTTAGAAAGATGGGAGGCATGGTACGGGGAGTGCAATGGAATTTAGGGATGATACTTTCAGCGGAGAAGGCGCCTGGGACTCAAGGTCAACGAAACCGTCCAGGATGAAGTCACCGTTTCAATGGAAAAGCACAAGAAAGAAGACCTGGCCAAGAGGGCGTAAACAAGGCGTGTACCTTTGTAGTATGGTTTTGTATTAGGGATAGTGCCCTGAGGGAGGAGGCCAGAGAAGCGGTAGGGGAGACCAGAGAGAAGGACAGAGCTGAGCTTAGGTATATGGTGATTGCACTTCTTAGGAAGTCTTCACAGCTGACACCTTTTATTCTTTCTTGCCTGGGAAAATCGTTATGCAGGGATGTCACTTAGCGTTAGTGTAGGGACAGCAATTGATTTTAAGCTTGTTTAGGCCCATGAAGAGCAACTTAGAAATAGGAGCAATCATAGTCTGGTTGGTCCTCCTAGAACTGTGTATTCTTCTTATCCTGAGTCGGATGAGACTCCTGCGTAGATTATTATTTGTATTAGTGCCCATCTATTTCTTTAACCTCGTGTTGAGGTGCCTGCACGTTCAGTTATTTTTGGCGATAATAAATTCTCAAACTTGAATTCGGAGTCAGTGATCCTTTCAGACAAAATGAATGCTGATACCTAACCTGATGACATTCTCTCCTTTACACTATTCAACAGGTAAAAAGATCTTGGCGGCCAGAGGGTTCTTATAGATAATTAGATAAGAATCGGCGTTATCACTCTTACCCCTGAACCCCAACCCACCAACAGGCTGCGCATACATTTACCACCCGCTGAGAGCAGGTGATACATGTATCAAGTACACGTCATGGAATAGGGGATTCCGCATGGTTATATGATTGTAGAAGTCTATCCCATATGGTAATTTCTCATTCTATGGGATTTTACTTACAAAATGCACAGTACTGGGACGTATTAACTAGGGGGACATTATAAAAGCTCATAGTTTTTTACTGCTGACACAGTACTGTGCAACTTGGAATCAGGGCCAAATGGCTTTACAATGTGGGATTCCATTTTTGACTTACTTAGTGGGCGATAGACTGGTTTTCTTTGGAAACAGTTATTGTAGCAGTAAGATTTAAATATTTTTTTGAGCTTCATTCCTGTGATCCTTTAGATAAAATGGGACAAAACGGTCTTCCCATTACAGTTCAATTTGCATTACACCTTTATGTACAGTGTTTCTATTTTCAGTTTTCGTAATGGGCAGGGGTTAAGATATTGTTGACGAAACTGTGTATTTAGAGACTTCATAGTCAATTTCCTCTAATAGTACTAGTCCTATTTTTTTAATCATTTCATGGATTGTATTACATGAGTCTCATCTACCACTTTCGATATACACTGCTGTTAGCAGGTGTTGGGTCTGGAATGTCCCTTGCATGGTATATGGCCATGTTCCCCTGCCCTCAGTGCCTGACTGTATATGGGTCAGGTATCCTGTTTGTTTGTTTTTTTTGCCGCTGACGTCATGCTAATCTAGTGTGTGCACAGAGGCCTAGGCCTGTCTCTGACAATGTGAGGTAGACAACATGTCCTGTGACCTGGAAGGGTGCACCAAGTGTGCCCTTATAGTGAACAATTGACTACTTTCTGTTCAGGGTTCATGACGTAAAGCAGTATTGGTAATATAAAGTGTGACCAACACTTTTTATCTGGCCTACTGACTACTCTCGTGTAAAGTTCCTCTGTTCTGTGAGACCCAACATCTTGTGTGTATGTTGAGTGTGTGCATGTACAGTTAGCCTGTGATACATATATTGTAGTGGTAATCTGTGTGTATGTGTGTCTGAGTACTGAAGTCAGCCAGATCCATTTTGGATACTCCTGGCTTAGCATGACACAAGGCGGGAGGGGATAGCTTTCCCAGAAAATGGAATTTTATCACCGGCATTTCTGTGGCTGGAGGGTGCAGACACAGGCACTAAACGGAAGAGCATGGAGAGTGGGCTACCTTAAAAAATTCCTTGAAGACTTTGCTAGCAGGAGGCTGTTAATTTGTTCTTTCTTTGCTCTGTGATTTGATAGATAGAAGGTTGGAAGAGTGGGACTGCAGTTTCTATGTTGTTCAAGTCACGGACGATTCTAGGCCAGACCTCCTCTTTTTTCTATCCATGACTACTCTTCAGGAAGGTTCATGACATCCAGGTGTTGAAAACCCAAACATCATTATGCCCATAATTTTGCTACTTCTGCTCAGAGACAGCTCCAGTGCTACCTTCTATGAGGAGCATCACACTAAGGCACTGTCTGGAGAGCAGCCTCAGAAGGTCCTTCAAAGAGAACTACCACAAACTAGAATTGAATTTTGACACAGTCTCAAGTTCTTCTTGACTAGAAGTGGGCGTAACTTGCATAATTCAGTGTAGTGCAATCATAAGGAACTACCTGAGAATTCTGCGAGATTATGCTTATTTTTTGAGAATAGTAATTTTGCATTCATCGCTATTTTGAATGCGTAAATGCCTCCTTGGGTCCAGAAATGGGCATGAGAATGCATTTTGCAGTAAGAAATACCACTAAATACAGTAGAACACAAATAGATAGCACGAGCAGCCACTCACACTCGCTAAATGCACTCTCGTAGTAGGATTTCCGCCTCCAAATTAGTCATAATTATGCAAGCAGGAATAATTGCGTGATTATCCGTAATTCCATGTCAAAAAGTAACACAGAATTGCAGAAATTACTCCTACTACTCCGGAATAATTGAAATTACAACCAGGCCTACTCTTGACCAAGGAAGTGAGTACTTCGCAGAGTACTCGAAGAGCTGCTGGTTAACTAGTACTGGTGTCTGTCTGACAACCTGTCTCCCAAATGTGAGAAGACATCACCTGAAGCCAATACTTTCTGCTGAGATAGATGAGGATCTGCTTAAAGAAGCCTAGAATCCTACCTATCAGAAGGAGAGACTGTCCAGTGAGGAGAGGCACAGAGTGTTCCTTGTATGAAAAGAAGCCATTGAAAGTTGGCAAAATTGAGATAGTGATTCAGGTGTGGCCCTCGCAGAGAGAGTGTCCACTTGTGTCTCTGTGAAGTATTGGTGAACTGTGCTTTCGACTGTACAAGAGGTGTGTCATCGTGAAACAACCTGGCAACCTGCTGCAGGCTGAAGTGGCTGGTGCCACTGCTGCTAACACCGACGAATAACCAAAGTGCAGCTAAAAGCAGGAAGCCTCAAAATAGCCCTTTTGGCCACACCTGTCTCATTGCCGAAGGGGACTCAGATTGAAGGTTGGAACCCCTACCTGCTGACGTGTCAGTTCACAATGCTACAGGTGGTCTGCTGCTGTTCAGAATGGGTGCCTCTGCGGGAGCCTGCCTGACTCAAGTCCACTGAGATCGTCCTGTGCACAGCGGCCACTGCGATGAACAAGCCCTAGAAGAGTCTACTCTGTATGGGCAGGAACTCCCCCTTTCACCTGATGGACAGCCCGGATGGCCATCAAGTGAGTAAGTATGTGGCCTAGCTGCAGAGACAGATGTCTACAGGTAAAACTGTTGCACTCACTGGGGCCGCGGGAACTTATAAAACATCTCAAAGTCTTTAAACAAAGTTTTCTTGAATATCCAATGGAACTTTTGAGCAATCCACACCTAAGCTTAATCCCTACCTACTCCCTAGTATACGTGACAGTAACAGCAGGAGCCCTGGCCTCAAAGAGAATGAAAGCAGTTGCTGTGTGTTGGACCTGGCATTTTTGCAGGGTGTCCCCCAGATTTTGACCTTCTGTTGCTGAACCTGTGTTTGTTAGCATTAGACCTCTGTGAACCTTTTCCTTGCTAACCGGTAGCAAGGTGCTTGTGCTCTCTCCATAAAACATGGTACAATTGGCATATACCTGATTGGTACATTTAATTTACTTGTAAGACCCTAGTAAATGCTACTACATGTACCCAGGGTTTGAATATTAAATGCTACACTCATTGTCCTACCCACTAAAGTAGCCTTTTAAAACACGTCTCAGGCCTGCCACTGCAGCTTGTACTACGTTTTTTAACTGCCCTTTTGATATGGCAAAAGAAAATCTTATACCAGGCCTAAACCTTCCTTTTTAATACTTATAAGTCACCCCTAAGGTAGGCCCTAAAGGCTCATAGAGCAGGGTGCATTATATTTAAAAGGTAGGAAATGTGTACTTAAGGTTTACATGTCCTGTGAGTGAAATCTCCTAAAGCCGGTTTTCACTGTTGTAATGCTTATCCCTCCCATTAACTAACACTGGATTACCTTATTACATTTGATAAGTGCTAACTTTGAATTGGGAGCAGGTAGAAATGTCAAGTTTAGACTCAAATGAATCATAATTTAAAATCCTCTTTTGTAATTGAAAATACTCTTTAATGCTAAAGCCGGATTTTATGTCACAATTATGAAATTGCCACTTTTAGAAAGCTGGCATTTTCTTGCCCTCACCATTTGTGCCTTTTGCCACTGTCCTGGGTCACATGACTGTGAATGGCTTCACTATTGGGGTTTGTGTATTCCTCCCTGACAGTGACACAAAGGGGACAATGTGTGGGCAGGATGGGCCATTCTGCTAGGATGACTGGGGGTGGAGCTGTGCCCTGTCTCACTTGCACTTAAAAGGGCTTGCCTCCAGCACACACAAAGGAACCTGACATCAGCCTATTGTCACCCGAGACACTGTGGAGCCTTGACAGGGGAAGGGAGGAACTTTCTAGAATCAGATGTGAGGGGTAGGAAAGGATATTCCCCACACACAAAGGCTGGCACCAGATACCAGGACCCTCAGAACAACTCTTCAGTATACTCCTACGCCTGTGGACATTACAGAAGGACTATCATGCTCCACAGAGGACTGCCCAGCTGCGATCAGAGGATTGCCCTGCTCGAGGACAGCCTTGCTCTCTGAGAAAGAAGACTGGACCTGGTCCCTTCATCTCAGGCTAATCTGAGTTACTCCAAGCATCAGTTGTGTTGGCCTACCACCTGTAAGATCTACAGGGAAACAACAACCTCCAGAGGCCTCCCTAAAACTGCCCATCTGACCTGCCTGGACCTATAACTGTGCCTTCCTGAGGCCTGCTAGTCTCTGTTGAAGTGAGTTCCTGATCCCCAAGAGACCTCCATAGACCCTGGACCCTTGGCTGGCATCAGTGAGCTCCTCCAGTTAAAAAAGGTGAAATCCTGAAGTTTTGAGCTCTTTGCTAATGGGAACAGGCCCGTTCATGTCAAGACTCTGCCTCCCACAACGACTGCCGATGTGAAGCTCTGCCAGCGACGACTGGAAATGCGAGATCTGCACTTCACGCAACAGCAACAGCAGTCTGCAGTGACCCCCAATTCAAAGCTCCAGCAAAGCCTGTCCATGGTGCGCAACCAGCTCTTTGTGATACAGCAACTACAGCCCATGCCACAAGGCCTGCTCTTCGTGCTACAGTGATGACCATCTGCAACACTCTCCGTGCTTCTCGCGGCCTCTTCCGCAAACGGGACTCTTCGCACCGGACTTTGAGAAGGTAACTTTTTCAGCGTGACTAACCTGGTCCCTGTATCCAGCCCTGCTCCATTGTGGTTGGACTGAACTTGTGCTTTCCCCAATCTAACATAACCAGATGACCGTGAGTGTCGGTTTGTGGTTTTAGGTGCTATATTTACCTAAAAGTTTGGAATTGCTCTATTGATTGGATGTTTGTAGATCTGGTTTCATTTTATTTATTGCAATGTACTCTATTTTTCTAAATTGGTTTGTGAATTTTCTTGTATTGTGTTTTCATTTTATAACTGTCTGTGTGCTGCATACTTTACATTTTGCCTCTAAGCCAAGCCAGACTGCTTTGTGGCAAGCTAGCAGAGCGTTAAGCAAAGGTTAATTTAGTGCCTTTTGTGGTTCACCCTGACAGAGATTAGGGTTGTTGCCTGAGTAGGGCTTTCACCTGCCCCTCAACCAATAATTTGATTTCTTACACTGTGGAGGAGATGAGGGTGTGGTACCTATTAGTGTAACTTACCACAACCCCAAATACTATATTGATTGGCCTGTGTAGTGTTTAGTCTACCTTTGAGCATAAGTACTTTCTTGCTTAAAAAAATATGAACTGGACTGGCCAGTATATTATTGTGTCTGTTCTTTAATTGTTGAATTCTGAGCTTTTGCCCAGTCAATTCCCAACTACTTTCCTGAGAATCCTATGACTGCTTGCCATAACTACCCTGAGGGTCAAGTGTGGAAAGGGTTATACTTGGCTCAATCTACGGGACATAGTACGACAAGCTGCAAGACACCTGTAGTAAACGAAGTCAACCACCACGGTCCAGTCCCAGAAGCTCCTGTCTCCCTTGTAGCTCCTTAAACAGGCTCGAACACATTTATACCATTATAGGAATAATGGTATAAGGCCATTTGATATAGGACAGGGGTCTCCAACCTTTTCTATAAGGAGAGCTATGTCTGTTCAATGAAAATAGTCAAGAACTACTAATGACTTTGACAGTTGTTGCAGTACCGTCCCCCTCAGAGAGAATCACAATTGCTATCACACCTTGCAGGATTGCCAGTAGTGACAACAGAGGTTTATGTAACAATATTGAGTCATGGCAAAATATAATCCAGAATATTGGCTAATACAATATCATGAAGTTGCATATATAATGTAAGTATAGACTTTAAATACTAAACCCCACATCTATGTACCCTGAATACACATATCTTCAGGATACATAGATGTGAAGTGAAGAATGCAAGGAAAACTATACTTTCCAAAACATGTTTACCTTCATGATATTGTGATATGCAATATTTTGGCTGGATGATATTTAAAAATTCTCTATTTTTCTAGAACACTGGTCACTCCAACGCATAAGATGGGGTTGTCAGGAAAAACTGTATCATAACAAAATGCCGCCACATGGCTAATGAGATAATAGCCGCAGCACCAAGTGCCCACTGGCACAAATTAAATACTAAAAGCTATAAATCTCCCCAACTCAGTATGAACTATCATTCAAAGTGCAGCTTAAATATGGTATAGATTTTCAATTATTTTGTTTTCAAACATCTGCATATTAGTTTCTGAAAAACATGGTTTCCCGTGAAATGTGCACTTTCCATTCTGGGTTAACACACTCAAAGAAAATCTTGTCTTTTTCTGCAAAAAATAGATGTTTGGCTCAAAAATCAGATTTCATGCACAGCCTCTAAATGTCACTTTGTGATTTTCCAAGTACAAATGCATCACACGGACAGATTGTGCCCCCCCCATATGTTTTACCATCATATGCCAGAAATGCTCATTATAATGTCAAAGACACCTAAATTATGCCAAGGATGCCCACCGTCACACCAGTGCCACAATTGTGCCATTCCTATCCTACCTATCATAATGCTAAGAACTCCCATATCATGTCACCCTTGACCATTATTATTCCAAAGATGGCCATGATTATGTGATGTATGGCCACAATTATGCCAAGTACACTCACACTATGGCAAGGAGAGCTGCCACTATGCCATGTTTAGTCCTAGGCAGCCCAGCATATGTCAAGATTTACCATTGTTATGCCATTGCCAAAATTATATCGGAAACAGACCTACTTGTGCCAGAACTGCAACCCTTATAATTGGGGCACCAGATACATTTGGTGCTCCATGACACCAGGAATGGCTTCCCGAGTCAGACAATTTCTTTGAAAGAGGGACACAATGGCAGACGCACACATAAATGTATACCTATACGCACACTTGCACATAGAAATATTTAAGCAAATACACATTTATACATCCACATGCTACTCCCACTGTCTGAAACAAACAAGGACACTACCTGTCTCCACTCACAGTCCAGCCTTTGCTCTTCTTAGCTACAGGATTGCCTAAGTTTGGTCTCTATGTATACAAAACAAGGGAACCCAAATAGAATCGGTCAGGGACCTTGGGAACTAACTTTTTACAAGAGACAGTGGTCCCTGAGATACTGAAGAATATGTATGCAATGAATATAGCCTCAATCAGTGCTATATTTTAGCCACTATCCAGCCGGACAAAGGCAATTTTAATATGCAGAATAGTTACAATAGAACACAAATGCGAGTCAAAATAACAGTGGGATACAAGCCTGTATCCGTGAACCCACATATCAAACAAACAAACAAAGTAAAAAGGCTCAGGCAGGTCGTGGCTGTTTCTATAAGGTAATACATGAATAGAGGAACAACAATTATGGGAAGGTCACCTTTACACAAATTACATACAAGAATCAATGTGTATAAGGTTGACAACTATGTCGACTGCGTTTCGATCCTTATCTGTAGGATATTGGATCATCATCAGGACTATCAGATAAAGTGCCTGAAAACAATTGCCTGTAATTTACTGCCGCAAAGCCCAATGGGTGAGGGCTGAGGTGACCGTGTCCAGATTGCAGGCGAGGCCCATGGACCCTGGAATATTGGATTCAATCACATAGAGACTCTTAATGAGCGGAATCGGTGTCTTCGCAATAGATGACATGGAGAGGGTTTCGTGACATAGTAGTCAGATTACAACGGCCTCAAATTGAGAGCAATGCTATGTTGGTCCCAGGTCGGCGCGAAATGGGCCTAGTATGTAGCTCGTAGCGGCGTACTGATGTGAACGCAATCCAAGGAGCTCCTTAAGAGTCTCTATGTGATTGAATCCAATATTCCAGGGTCCATTGGCCTCGCCTGCAATCCGGACACGGTCACCTCAGCCCTCACCCATTGGACTTTGCTGCAGTAAATTTCAGGCAATTGTTTTAAGGCACTTTATCTGATAGTCCTGATGATGATCCAATATCCTACAGATAAGGATCGAAACGCCGTCGACATAGTTGTCAACCTTATACACATTGATTCTTGTATGTAATTTGTGTAAAGGTGACCTTCCCATAATTGTTGTTTCTCTATTCATGTATTACCTTATAGAAACAACCATGAACTGCCTGAGCCTTTTACTTTGTTTGTTTGTTTGATATGTGGGTTCACGGATACAGGCTTGTATCCCACTGTTATTTTGACTCGCATTTGTGTTCTATTGTAACTATTCTGCATCTTAAAATTGCCTTTGTCCGGCTGGATATTGGCTAAAATATAGCACTGATTGAGGCTATATTCATTGCATACATATTCTTCACTATCTCAGGGACCACTGTCTCTTGTAATAAGTTTGGTCTCTAGCCACACCACTTTGGCTATTTCTGACACTTTTTTCTCTCTCAGTTTCACTTGCGATTTATGATAGATAGAGTGGAGACAGATAGTCATGTTGCTTGTACTTTAGACTCTCACAGTGTGTTTGTAAGTGTGTAGTCCTGCCATTGGTTTGGCTGAAGAGCACTCTAAGGCTACGGAGGTATATAGTGCTGCCTTTTCAATAAGGCTTGACCTTCTGAATTACATACTGTTTGGGGCTGCCCTTCAGGTAGCTACTTCTAGGGTATTGGTGAACTGCCAGTAGCTCCCGAGATATCCCTTGAAGATCCCTGCTCTAGACATACTTCACATTTGTTTGTAATCAATGTGATTTATTATCATTACTGCTTTTTAGCTACTCTCCATTTACATAGTCTCTTTACTCCATATTAGCACTAATGCTATTTGTAATAAATTGAATTATTATTTGGAATGGGTCAATACCCATCTCCAGGTATACATACCATTTCAGGGTGAACTACTAAAGTCACTATCTTAACCTGTGCTCACCCCATGGTAGCTATGGCACAGAGCAGACAGGCTTAACTTAAAGACAATGTGTAAAGAATTTATGCAGTACCAAAAAGAAACAAAGTCAAAACACAACATAGGAAAAATCCCAGACCATTTTAGACAAATATAAAGTAAATTTTGATAAATAAATAAAATGACAACAAAATGACAAAAGTCCAATAAGGGAAACAGCAGATATGTTTTTAAATCTCCGAGCGAGAGGAACCTGACTCTTCGACCCAGTGGCAACGCAACTTGGTCAGACCGGCTTGGCAGGTTTGCCCCATTCTCTGAAGGTCTTTGAAGCCAAAACAAGTCCTTGGTTTTCAGGGCTGGTAAGAAAGTCCAACCAGACACAGACAATGGTGTCAGGACCTCAAGTACAGCATTTGGAGGTCGGGACTCACTCCATAGGAGGCCACCAACAGGGTCCAGGACAGGTCCATTTGGAACTGGTAAGCTGGTAATCTTCAGGAAATGTCTTTTGTAGCTTGTGTCCCTGTAAATTGAACAGGAGATTAGCCTCATGACCCTTGAAGTCCACTTCTTTGTCCAGGGTACACGAGGGAGTAGGTCCAGTCCTTCAGGATTCCTCTCAATCTCAGACAGTGGGTCGAGTCTTCTTTAGATCCTACTCGGGTCCAGTATTGTTCTGAGGATGGTAGTGGGGATGCCACATTTATGTTTAACACCAACTTGTGGGTGAGGGTGACTCTTCGCTCCTGCCTAACCAATGGGGCAAATGTTCCCAGGAGTTACTGTACCCACTTTTGCAGAATTTCCTATGTGCTCTACTGTAAATATTCCAACACTACCCTTCTCTGCCTAAATCCAAGATGGTGCAAACCTTCTTCCTTTGTGCACAGCTAGTGTGCCCACCTCAGAGGTGTGGCCAGTGAAATGAGCAATCCCTCCTCTGTGGTCACTCTGAGCCAATTCTGGGGGCAGCCCCGTCCCCACAGGGATTGGTGCTTATCTGACTGGGTTAATAAAAGGGGCCTATCCAGGTGTCTTCTGACAGGGGAAGCCCCTTTGAAGTAAATTAAGTTCCTGGGCTCTGACCAAATAGTCATCCTGCCAAAGGAACAAAAACATCTCCCTACACCCATGTCTTTGTCGCTGCTACGGGAGCAGTTTCATACCTTCTTTAGGGGCTAGAGCACTCAGGGGCTGCATCTGGAGGCTAATGTAAACTTAGCCTCAAAAGGCGTTAGGCATGAAAAGGTAACTTTCTAAAAGTACATTTTCCTTAATATTTTTAAAAAATCCAAATTCACCATTGAATCGGACTTATAATAACTATTACAATGAGTACTTGTATGATGTTTCTAGGTGTTTCCAAGCAAAAGATAGCTTTATTAAATGTAATAATGCATCCCAGTGTTTTTCTATTGAACAGCCAGCCTTGCTAGAGTGAAAATAGCTTTTAGGTGCGAGGCACTGGATAGACATGTTTAACATTAACTTTCTACATGTCCTATTTTAAAATACAATGCACCCTGCCTTGTGGGCTATAAGCTCTGCTTTGGGGTGGCTTATTGCCATTTAAAAGAAAGGTGCCAAAAGGGTTAATTTTGATAGGTCAGTTTTTGAACTGCTCCAATCAACCTACAATGGCAGGCCCAAGCCATGTTTGCACTTCCACTGTAGTGGATGGCTCTGCAGGTGCTGCAGTCCAAAAGGGGCATTTAATTTACAGGTCCGAGGTACACCCTGTACCATAAACTAGGAATTTACAGGTAAGTTGAATATGCCAATTATGAGTATACTTATTCGACCATATTAAAAGGGGGAGCCCAGGCATTTTATTACTGGTCAGCAGGGGTTAAGTGCAGATAGTTCTACAGCGAGCAAAGGCAGATAGGACAAAAATCTGGGTGCATGCCATAGGAAAAATTGTAATTTAATACATTGTTTAAGTAGATTTTTTAGCATAAAACAGTAATTCAGGCTAGTTTGTTTTATAGTTAAACCTGTCCACAGTGGTGATCAACAATCAAGTAATCAGTATTCGACTTAGTGGAGAGCTTTGTTGCTTTACGCAACGCATCACCCACTACCCTCACATTGAAGATCCAATGTTATATCTCCAGGAACATGTGAAGCTGTAACAATTAAATTTTATTCTAATGAATTATTAAAGATATGAGAAGCAGGGTTTTCCCAAGTAATGTCCTCTTTCGTACTTGAGTAAAGTCTAAAGTTAGCATTTGGCACCTAAGCTATGAAATATCAAACTATTACAATGTTAATTAATTCTTAGCTTTGACATATTTTTTCTATCAGGTCTAAAACTAAGATCTTATGAAATGAAAGCTGTGGTGGTTCATATACATTAATCACTAAACATCTGCTTTGTAATGCAACCACTATCGAAATGCAATGTAACATCACTTTCATTTTAATCCCAGTACAAATTGACTAGCCACATTTAAGTCACTAAATTCCCAATTTTGATCCACCCTAAGTAGTATTGCACATCAGCATTTGCCATGCCCAAAGGTAGTCTTTGTAGCTGGCTGGATAAATACACAAACATGTTCTAATGCTTGCCAGATCCCATACTATCTTTTCTGCAGGCACTGTACATCGGGACATCTCCCCTCCAAGAGCGTCGCTACGTTACTTGCCCCCTCCTGTGTGTCTTGAAGTTCAAGCCCATAATACTGCAGCCAGGGGAGCCAAATCTTAAAGAATTTCCGCGGATACCCTCTCATTTTGTAAGTCACCTGCTCCGCACCCATATACATGTCCATCCCTGTTTTCCACTCACTAAGGGTCGGAATTTCTGGCGCTCCCCATTTCTTGGCTATATCCCTTTTGGCCACTATCATGCCTAGATTACACAGGCTAAGACTCTGTCTGGGTAAGTCTATGTCGGAAGGTATCCCCAGCAGTACATATTTAGCATCCATTGGTAGCTGAGCTCCTAGGACTTCACTGAGTTCCTTCACAATTACAGTCCAGTAATCTTGTATTCGTGTGCATTCCCATTACGTGTGTATAAACGTGCCTCTCGCAACAGACAATGGAGACACAGTGGGGATTCAGCCATTCCCATTCTGTGTAGTCGGGACCTAGTTATATAGGTTCTGTGCAGTATTTTAAGTTGAATTAACCACCACCTCAGTTTTATTGCCACCTCTCTAGGGTGCTTCAGGGCCGCCTCCCAGTCTATGTCTTCCAACTCTCCCAGGACCTCTTCCCAAGCCCCTCTCAAGGCCACTAAGTTGTCTGGGATATTGTTGATGAGAGTCTTATAGGTCCAAGATATGGCTTTCTCTGGTATCTTATCTTGCAGGAGTCTGCCCTCCAGCGGCGCAAATTCGGGGATGTCACCCACCTCTAGTCCCTCAGCCACCCACGCGTGCTGCAGTTGTATATACTTGTACCTTTGTCTCTCGCCCATCTGGTATTCCTGCTGCAGGGCTGCAAACGAAATCAGAGAGCCTTCTTTGATTAGATCCCCTATCGTGGAGATTCCTATCAGGTCCCAATCCCTGAAGCCCTTCAATTTCCCCAATTCTGGTAGTCGCCCTCCCTCCCATAGTGGGGTTTGTCTCGTAACTCTCTTGTGCCAACCCATTTGTTTCTCTGCGCCCTTCCAAGCCTCCAGGGCCCTTTGGGTCGCTGGCAACAGCCGTTTATCCCCTTTTCCCCCATAAATGTAATGCAGATGGGATCGAACTGCAAACTGGTCCTGTTTGAGCGCGTAAGCTGGATGGGATCTCGACATATGCCCCCACTCATTAACTGCTATCAAGTGCGCCGCCCTATAATAAGACCTGATGTCGGGGAGGGCTATCCCTCCATTATACTGGCTACATTGTAGCGTTGTGAGCGCAATCCGAGGCTGCCCCCATCCCACAAGAGAATACGGACCTCCCCATCTATGGCCTTAAAGGTGTTTTCCGGAATCTTATGGTATATGTTTTGCAGGCTGTACAATAGCTTAGGGAGTGTAACCATTTTGTACATTGCCGCTCTTCCCAGCAGTGTGAGGGGGCAGCCTTCTCCATCTCTCCACGTCAGCCTGAAAGTCAGTCAATACCCTTCGAACGTTGTGCAAGTGGCTGCGTGTACTGTCCATGGATATATATATCCCCAGGTATTTGAACCCGTCCGAAGCAACTCGAAGTTCTCGGGGGAGATCCTGCGTGTCAAGTGGCCCACTCACAGGGTAAAGGATCGACTTACCCCAATTAATCTTATAGCCTGCATGTTTCCCAAATGCGTTCAGTTCCCGAAAAAGAGTCGGGATTGTGGATGGGGGATCAGTGACATACAAGAGGACGTCATCCGCATAAAGCGAGATGCGTTCTTCCCTTCCACCTGTCCTGAATCCCTTTACTTGTGGGTGCGCTCTGATAAGACAGGCTAGCGGCTCCAGAGTCAATGCAAAAAGCATCGGGGACAACGGGCACCCCTGTCTCGTGCCTCTTTCTATCTCAAATTCCTCTGACATTGCCCCGTTCACCCTCACCCTGGAAGTCGGGGACCTGTAAAGCAGCTGAATCTATTCTATAAATTTGGGGCCAAACCCAAATTTCCTTAGTGTCAGCCACATAAAAGGCCAGTGGACCGCATCGAAGGCTTTTTCTGCGTCCAGTGACAGTAACATATGCGGCTCTGCTCTGCCTTGGATCGTGCTCATCCAGTTCGCTAATCGTCTCAGATTAAATCGTGTCGCTCTCCCTGGCATGAATCCTGACTGATCAGCATGTACTAAGGAAGTGATCACCCCGGCCAGTCTGTTTGCCAAGATAGAAGCTAGCACCTTGACCTCCACGTTCAGGAGAGAAATTGGTCGGTAGGACCCACAATCTATTGGCGGCTTCCCAGGCTTGTGGATCACCACCACAGTGGCCCTCCGCAAATCAGGTGGAAGCGTACCCTCCTCCTTAGCCGCTTCGAACATACCCAACAGGTGCGGTCCCAGTAATGTGGAGTTAGCCTTGAAAAACTCCGCAGGCAGGCCATTAGGGCCTGGGGACTTCCCCGATTTATGTCTATGCACGGCTTCCGTCACCTCCTCCAACGTAAACTCCTCCTCTAAAGCACCTCGGTCCTCCGAGGACAGGGCCGGGAGGTCTATACTCTTGAGATATTCCCGGATCTGTGCATCACCCACCGCGGTCTGTTGTTTGTATAAGGCAGAGTAGTAGTTCGCAAAGGCGTTCGCTATGTCCTGTGCCCTGATATGGTCCCTTCCTTCACTATATATGACTCCCACCGATCTGGACGCTATCTCCTTCTTACCCAACCATGCTAGGAGTTTCCCCGCCCTGTCCCCGGTTTCGTATAGCCGATGCCTGAGGGCCAAGTATTGCTGTTTCGCTTCCTTACGTGCAAGTGATTGGTATTCCGCTCGGGTGACTTCGAGTTGTCTAAGGATGGACGGATTGGGGCCCTCTCCCACTTGTTGCTCCAGATCCAGGAGTTTGCCCTCCAGCTGCATCATCTTTTGCACCTCTTTCTTATTCTTATGCGCAATAGCATCTTGGGCTCTGCCGCGCAGCACTGCCTTAAAGGCTTCCCAAAGGACCACGGCGGAGGCCACTGACCCCTTTTTGTCTTGGAAATAGAGCTCTGCTTCCACCCTTAGCTCCTTAGTTATCCCAGGATCCTTAAGATCCCAGGCGTTTAGCCTCCATTCGCCCGTTCTGCCTCTGATCTCCCCTCCTACCTTGAGCCAAAGGGGGAAGTGATCCGACAATCCTCTCGCTAGGTAATCTACCGATGTGACTGCGCCTAGTTCTCCTGCTGGGGCCAAGAAATAATCAAGCCTGGAGAATACTCGATGTGCTCCCGAAAAATAGTAGTACGTCCGGTCGGTGGGGTGATGTCGTCGCCAGACATCTTGCAGACCCAGGGTGTGGGCAAAGTCAGCTAACTTCGTGGTGCCCCTAAGATTGCCTGCCTGCACTGACCTGTCAACGGCAGGGTCAATCACATCATTGAAATCCCCACCCATCAAGTGTATGGGGGAATCTGCCACCAGCAGAACATCCGCCACCTACTCAAGTGTCTGCCGCTGTAATCGGGGAGGAGCGTAAACACTGACTAGCATGATCTCTCTGTGTCCCCAGACACCTTGTACCGCCACATAGGTGCCACTGGGGTCAGCCCATGTCTTATTAATATGAAAGAGAGTAGCCTTCCGAGCCAGAATCGCCACCCCCGAGAGCCAGAGGTGAATCCCGCGTGAGCCAGAGTGGTGTACATGCCTCGTCCCAAAAAAGTGCAGCGCGACCCCCTAAGGTGGGTCTCCTGTAGGAGCACTATGTCAGGTTTCAGTCTTTTAAGGTATTTGGTTACAAGGCCCCTCTTAATTTGGTGTCCCAGCCCGCTCACGTTCCAGGTCATGACCGTGTAGCCCTTGTCAGTCATATCTCCCGAGAGTATCTCTGCCATTCCTAACCGCGATGTGGAATCTTAAAATACTGCCTGTGTCTAGATGTGTAAGGTTGTGTGCCTCTAAGTTGCTCATGGTATTTCGGAATCCTCCCTGTATGCCCCCTCTGAACTTTCCCCCCAACGCCCCCACCCCACTCTCTCCCACTTCCCCCACACTTGCCCCAATGTGTCAACATGACAACTGTGTGGTAGACATTTTGATTCTTCACACCACATCACAGGATAGTGGATCAGCACAGGGCAGTGACAAGGCTAGCTTCATTCTAAGCAGCTGCAGTTTACTGGCACACATGCAGAGTGGCACTTAAAAACCAGTTAGATGAAAAGAAAAAAAAATAATGTGGAAGGCACTCGAATTTACCAATGCCCACTAGTCCCTTTGTACACTAGGGCCCAGATATACTAACATTTTGCGGAGTGTTTGCACCTCTTTTTTGGAGCAGCCATGATTCAAAATGCTCGTTGAAATTTATGAAGCCATGCAAGGGCCAATTTGCGTTGCCTTGTGTGCTTTTATTAAAAATAAAAGTGACGCAGCGCCTTGTGCTGCGTTGCTTAGGGCAGGTGTACATGGGTGGAGCATGGGTGGAGCATGGGTGTTCCCATGCATCCACCCGTGTATTTTGACGCAAACAGATTTACTAAAGGCAGTAAACCTGGGTTTGTACCAATATGGTACATCTACCCGAGACAGATGTAACAAAGAGAAATATCTTCATTGCTCCTTGTTACTACCTCATTCCATGTGGCACACATAGACAGAGAAATATGCCTTCAAGGATTGTTTTTGTGCAGGAAGGTACCCCTTGACACAAGGGTGCCTGCATTGGTGCTAGGTTACCTGAAATGCGCCAGTGCTATGAGAGAACTGAAGTGCACCGTATCTAAGCAGATATGGCACATTTCTTCTCTTTCCCTTTCATGCAACGCAGCGCAGCAACAATGTTTCAAATGCAAAATTGCCACTCACTGAAATACTACTGTAATCCTTTCAGTTTCATTTCAATGGCCCATTTTAGACAAAATCAGCAACCTAAGAAGCCACCATCATGCACTCCTTAAGGTCTCATAATTATATCTCAATGCACTTCCCAATTACCTGCTGAAAATAAATGTGGTTATTGGATTGCTCAGAATATCTAAATCATTCGAATAGTTACATAGTCCAGATAGCAATACGTGAATTTCTCAGCACACTCCTAAGTATTTGTGATGAGTCCCACTCATATGTTATTACAAAAAGATTATGTGTTAAAAAATTGCCCACAGTTATTTGAGAGTTGAGTTTCTTGGCTCAATAAATATCTTTTCCATTTTAATTCATCCAAATCCCTATTTATAGTATTCTCAATCAGTCCAGTACTCAATCCCATTAACACTTTCATACCAAAAAGTGCTTCATTCCAGAATATGTAATTCCGTGGCAAACTCTCAGGGACATCTACGGTCCATTTAGCAAATCTTTCAGGTTGTACATTGGAAAAGGATTCGAGCACTCATAACGAAAAATCATCAGCTGCATGACAGAGGCACTTAATCGCATGAACAATGAATGGTATCATCAGCCGTTGGGCGCAAGGGTTTATTTATGCCCCATCTTAGACTTTCATCCTAGATGATGAGCAACCACATGATGACGCATATGACCTTGTGTGGATGATCAGGGTTGGGTTAGGTTTAGGATAAGCAGTAGGGGTAGAGCTAGTTACACGGTAACAGATCATGATAAGGTGGATATATCTGTACAGATGATGTAGTGTTGTCTAGGTAGTGACAAATTATAATATATGCATAACTGTTCCAAGTAGTGTTTACCCTGATGCAATGGTTTCTATGTAGTAGTCGCTTGATACAGTGTCATCCGAAGGTACCGAAGAAACCTGAATGGTTAAGTTTAGACCACACAATCTCACATCTTCTACATATATGGCTGCCATGACTATGCACAGGATGTTAATATAACATATTCAAACAACTCAAAACATTTTACTAGCTTTGACATTTTAGAGGCATCATACTTGTACTGGCACATGGGGAACTCTTTTAAGTGGCCAACCTCTACCTATTGTTTTAAACAACAATGTCCATATAGGACACCTTGTGTGGATGAGGGTGTGTGTCCTTTCTAATGTCGACGAAACAAATAACAGTACCAGTTCTCCTTTAGTATAATGGGCGCTCCTCCCCTCAGCCTCTGTTACAGTTTGAAGTAGGGTTTTGAGGTTTAGTGTTGTGCATATTAAGTTATTATTCATGGAGGTTAAACCCCTTCCACTGCATCTCCTCCACGTTTGGGGCTGATCTCTACCTTTTCTCATCTCAGAAAGGGAGTTTCTCCAAACTATTGGTTATGGACGAAAAAGCTTTGAATGGAGTCTGTACATGCCCACAGACATATACGTTTGTGGATATTTTACAGACCCACCCTGTTTCGCCCACTATCTACCCGAGGAGTGGGAATTACTACAGCATATTTCTTCATAGTCCTGTTAGAGAAAAATGCTGCAGTAAACCCATTAAGGCATTTTCAACCATAAGTCTTTACACTTTTTTTTTATATATACAAAAGATATTTTTGAGATGATTGTTTTCATATACATGTGATTGACATACTCAAATGTTCTTTGTTTCTTTCTTTTCTTGTTCGATTTATCTTCAAATGTATCATTTGTATTTTATGTATGATGATTTTTATATACTGAACATAGTTTGTGTTATTTTTGAAATGCCAACAAACAATTTGGAGAAATAAAGAATAATTAAGAAAACTGAAACAAAAGAAAATGCTTTGTGAATTGCCCCTACAATCTTATAATTTTCAGTAACATACCTACAGGACAGAGATGGCAAGAAGAAAGGTGTCTTCAGGCGAAGGAATCTAGATGCTAGGGGATCTATTGTAAGGGTGCCTCTTGGCAAGCAGAATGGGTGTCAAGGGCAGGGGTAGCTAGTGGCATAGGTGTCTAGGATCAAGGCTGGCAAACAATGGGTTAAGAGAGGCATTAGGGAACATTCTATCGTGTGCATAAGGTAAAGTTATGGAAATTGAAATGTCTCCTTAGCAGCCGGTGGTATTATTGAAAGCAGCAAAATACACAATCGGACTTTATGGAAACGTTGAAGCGTGCAAAGTGAGGCTGCACCAGGAAAACCTGGGAACTGGTCTAACCTAATAATGTGATATTACAGAAACCCTTGAAAGTGTGTTACTAACTTACCACAATTTCCAAGAAAATGACCTACTTCATTAAGCTTGCCTTCTTTCCAAGTTTCCATAACAAATCCACATTAAGTTCATATGCTTCCCAAGTTGGTATAATAGATCCTTATTAACACATCCTCACTAATGGCCTGGGTCTTAAAAATCTTTAAGCACCGAGTTTCATCTTAGCTATGCAAATGTGTCATTTGTAAAGGCCAAATACCATTCCTGATTCATAGAATCGGAATTTTAAAGATTTTGCACTCATAAATGGTATTTACTCACAGAGAAGGGTGCAAGAGCGAATGTTTGCAGGGTGTGCTTGCGGCTCTCTTCACATGAAAATGTATTTTCCTTCAGTAGAAAAAAAAATCATAGGTGCAAATGAACTTTTGAGTCACATTTCCACACATCAAAATGTACACCTGTTAAATGTATGTATTTTTTGCTTGCAGAAATAGTTACACATCTAAATACTACTGTGAATGTGCAACAGTGGCTTTTTCCTGAAATAGTATGAGAATTACTAAAAAGTAATGTGTGCTACAAAGGGCGACATAAGCCTATGGCATACATTTGAGCCTATTTTTCTGGAGCTTTTGTGACTTGAGTTCTCAAGTTCACACACTTCCCACGTTTCAATAACACATCATCAATAGCTTCACACACTTCCCAGGTTTTCATAACACATTGTAAATAGCTTCACACACTTCCCACGTTTCCATAACACATTGTCAATAGCTTCACACACTTCCCACGTTTCCATAACACATTGTCAATAGGTTCACACACTTCTCAGGTTTCCATAACACATCGTCAAGTACTTCACACACTTCTCAGGCTTCCATAAGACATCGTCAATAGCTTCACACACTTCCCAGGTTTCCATAGCACATCGTCAATAGCTTCACACACTTCTCAGGTTTCCATAGCACATCGTCAATAGCTTCACACACTTCTCAGGTTTCCATAACACATCGTCAATAGCTTCACACTCTTCCCAGGTTTCTTTAACTCACTGTCAATAGCTTCACACACTTCTCAGGTTTCCATATCACATCCTCAATAGCTTCACACACTGCCCAGGTTTCCATAAAACATTGTCAGTAGGTACTCACACTTCCCAGTTTCCACAATACATTGTCTGTAGCTTGACAAACGTCCCAGGCTTTCCATAACACATCATCAATAGCTTCACAGGCATCCCAGGTTTCCATGACACAAAGTCACTAGCTTCACAGGCACCCCATGTTCCATAACACATCATCAATAGCTTCACACACTTCCCAGGTTTTCATAACACATCGTAAATAGCTTTACACACTTCCCACGTTTCCATAACACATCGTCAATAGCTTCACACACTTCTCAGGTTTCCATAACACATCGTCAAGAGCTTCACCCACTTCTCAGGCTTCCATAACACATCGTCAATAGCTTCACACACTTCTCAAGCTTCCATAACACATCGTCAATAGCTTCACACACTTCCCAGGTTTCCATAACACATTGCCAATAGCTTCACACACTTCTCAGGTTTCCATAACAAATCGTCAATAGCTTCGCACACTTCACAGGTTTCTTTAACTCACCGTCAGTAGCTTCACTCACTTTACAGGTTTCGATAACACATCGTCCATAGCTTCACAAATTTCCCAGGATTCCATAAAACATTGGCAGTAGGTACTCGCACTTCCCAGTTTCCACAATACATTGTCTGTAGCTTGACACACGTCCCTGGTTTTCCATAACACATCATCAATAGCTTCACAGGCATCCCAGGTTTCCATGACACAAAGTCACTAGCTTTACAGGCATCCCAGGTTTCCATGACACAAAGTCACTAGCTTCACAGGCATCCCAGGTTTCCATGACACAAAGTCACTAGCTTCACAAGCATCCCAGGTTTCCATGACACAAAGTCACTAGCTTTACAGGCATCCCAGGTTTCCATGACACAAAGTCACTAGCTTCACAGGCATCCCAGGTTTCCATGACACAAAGTCACTAGCTTCACAAGCATCCCAGGTTTCCATGACACAAAGTCACTAGCTTTACAGGCATCCCAGGTTCACATGACACAAAGTCACTAGCTTCACAGGCATCCCAGGTTTCCATGACACAAAGTCACTAGCTTCACAGGCATCCCAGGTTTCCATGACACAAAGTCACTAGCTTCACAGGCATCCCAGGTTTCCATGACACAAAGTCACTAGCTTCACAAGCATCCCAGGTTTCCATGACACAAAGTCACTAGCTTTACAGGCATCCCAGGTTTCCATGACACAAAGTCACTAGCTTCACAGGAATCCCAGGTTTCCATGACACAAAGTCACTAGCTTCACAAGCATCCCAGGTTTCCATGACACGAAGTCACTAGCTTTACAGGCATCCCAGGTTCACATGACACAAAGTCACTAGCTTCACAGGCATCCCAGGTTTCCATGACACAAAGTCACTAGCTTCACAAGCATCCCAGGTTTCCATGACACAAAGTCGCTAGCTTTACAGGCATCCCAGGTTTCCATGACACAAAGTCACTAGCTTTACAGGCATCCCAGGTTTCCATGACACAAAGTCACTAGCTTCACAAGCATCCCAGGTTTCCATGACACAAAGTCACTAGCTTTACAGGCATCCCAGGTTCACATGACACAAAGTCACTAGCTTCACAGGCATCCCAGGTTCACATGACACAAAGTCACTAGCTTCACAGGCATCCCAGGTTCACATGACACAAAGTCACTAGCTTTACAGGCATCCCAGGTTTCCATGACACAAAGTCACTAGCTTCACAGGCATCCCAGGTTCACATGACACAAAGTCACTAGCTTCACAGGCATCCCAGGTTCACATGACACAAAGTCACTAGCTTTACAGGCATCCCAGGTTTCCATGACACAAAGTCACTAGCTTCACAAGCATCCCAGGTTTCCATGACACAAAGTCACTAGCTTTACAGGCATCCCAGGTTCACATGACACAAAGTAACTAGCTTCACAAGCATCCCAGGTTTCCATGACACAAAGTCACTAGCTTCACAGGCATCCCAGGTTCACATGACACAAAGTCACTAGCTTCACAGGCATCCCAGGTTCACATGACACAAAGTCACTAGCTTTACAGGCATCCCAAGTTTCCATGACACAAAGTCACTAGCTTCACAAGCATCCCAGGTTTCCATGACACAAAGTCACTAGCTTTACAGGCATCCCAGGTTCACATGACACAAAGTAACTAGCTTCACAAGCATCCCAGGTTTCCATGACACAAAGTCACTAGCTTCACAGGCATCCCAGGTTTCCATGACACAAAGTCACTAGCTTCACAGGCACCCAAGGTTTCCATGACACAAAGTCACTAGCTTTACAGGCATCCCAGGTTCACATGACACACTATCATAAAACTGTATTTGGCTTGTGTATCCCGTATTTATTGACATCATACACCTCTTATGTTTCCTGCTTCATACCTTAGGGCTGCTAAGAGTGTCTGTTTTGTGGAATCTAGGGGGAGCAGTCATTGATAACTACAGAGTGTGCATGAGGAACATTGTGAATGACAGAAAAGTGTTATAACTGGAGGGGGGGGGGGGAGGTTAAATGTAAGATACACGAAAAGATTTGTGTTATGAGTTTTGTCTCCCGCATAACCGGGACATTCTGTAGAGTGTTGGGGAGCGTGGATTCCACTCACTGACAGTTGCTCCACAGCTGGCAGGAGGGAAGCCATGTATCCGGCAGGCCCCAATAAAGAAGACGATATCCTCCCATAGCGGCATGTGAGAGGTTCCTTTACCACAATTGTTCTAACCGCTTGCGGTATTTCTCTATTCCTGGTGGCGGTTTTCACTCAAAGGAGCGGCCTTAATTCGAAGAGGAGTATTTAAATGAACTTGTGCAAATTAGCATTTATAGGTTCCCGATAACTAAAGATATTTTTTCTGTACAATGGGAAAAGTTGTTCGTGTTTTTTAGACCACAACTTGGATTTAGGAGAAGTTCCACGTTTTTTCTCAAATTCCGTTGTTGGATTAAATCCAGCCTCAGCTGCCAGCAGAGTCCTGAACAGAACCCGATACCCTGCGCCTTCATGGAAAATCGCATTTATACCGTGTCTGGGCTGTGGGTGTCTTTCCTGGAAAGAGTGGGGGAAATACGAGCTCTGTGATACATTGCCAAAAGTTTTACGATTTTCCCAGATAAAGCAGAAAAAAACAAGGAATGCGTCGAAACTGGACGATCCGAAAGGTGGTCTGGCTGCCCCTCCGCCTGCACCATCACTCGGCCCCTCTCGGGGTTGTTTAAATCATCCTGGATTGGTCCAGGAAGAAAGAAAGAACATAAGATGCATTTTACAGCCTTCCAGTGCGCTGTAAATAGCAAGTGTTACTATTACTCAATATAGTGGAATGCCTCATAAGAACACACAGTGTTCCCTTTGTTTACAGTCTGCTTATAGCATCCAAGGTCCAGTTGTTTCCTCTTTCACGCACTTCGTAAATCTCGGGGTAGAGTTTGGTTTGTAAATCTTGGCAAGGCCAGTGTGCGTGGAACTGAAGTTCTCCACATCTTTGGACACTGCGGGGGCAGTGCAGTGCAGTGCAGTGCAGTGCGCGTGCAGCTCTTGCCCAATCACTGGAACCAAAGAACAGAACATCCTTTTCTCATTGGATGCAGCGCTCAAGTTCTAATAGTTTTGTTTTGTATTGTCAATGACGGAGATCAACATTCAGTCGACTACATAATCATTTGTCATGTTATATAATGTTGTAATGTGCACAGTGTTCCATTGGTTTCGCCTCGCAGCGCTGTCAACTGTTAAATTGCACAACAATGTATGTTCATTTTGTTGAATAAACATTTATAAGCTATTATTTAAAATAATTGGGCACGCTAGCAATAAGGTTGTCCATCCAAATCCTGCAAACAGAACATGCCACATTTAAAATTCAAATGAGAGCTTAAGAGCATTTGTAAACCTAAAGGGGTGCTGAAGGAAGGGGCATAAACAACAAATAGGAAAATAAAGGGTTGCTGAATGATGGGGCATAAACAACGAACAGGGAAATAAACGGGCCTAAGCAACAAAAAGGAAAATAAAGGGGTACTAAATTAAGGGGCATAAACAACAAATAGGAAAATAAAGGGGTGCTGAATGATGGGGCATAAACAACGAACAGGGAAATAAAGGGGTACTAGATCAAGGTGCCTAAACAACAAACAGGAAAATAAACGGGCCTAAGCAACAAAAAGGAAAATAAAGGGGTACTAAATTAAGGGGCATAAACAACAAATAGGAAAATAAAGGGGTGCTGAATGATGGGGTATAAACAACGAACAGGGAAATAAAGGGGTACTAGATCAAGGTGCCTAAACAACAAACAGGAAAATAAACGGGCCTAAGCAACAAATAGGAAAATAAAGGGGTACTAAATTAAGGGGCATAAACAACAAATAGGAAAATAAAGGGGTGCTGGATGAAGGAGCCTAAACAATAAACAGGAAAATAAAGGGTTGCTGAATGATGGGGCATAAACAACGAACAGGGAAATAAAGGGGTACTAGATCAAGGTGCCTAAACAACAAACAGGAAAATAAACGGGCCTAAGCAACAAAAAGGAAAATAAAGGGGTACTAAATTAAGGGGCATAAACAACAAATAGGAAAATAAAGGGGTGCTGGATGAAGGAGCCTAAACAATAAACAGGAAAATAAAGGGGTGCTGGATGAAGGGGCATAAACAACAGATAGGAAAATAAAGGGGTGCTGGATGAAGGAGCCTAAACAATAAACAGGAAAATAAAGGGGTGTTGGATGAAGGGGCATAAACAACAGATAGGAAAATAAAGGGGTGCTGGATGAAGGAGCCTAAACAATAAACAGGAAAATAAAGGGTTGCTGAATGATGGGGCATAAACAACGAACAGGGAAATAAAGGGGTACTAGATCAAGGTGCCTAAACAACAAACAGGAAAATAAACGGGCCTAAGCAACAAAAAGGAAAATAAAGGGGTACTAAATTAAGGGGCATAAACAACAAATAGGAAAATAAAGGGGTGCTGGATGAAGGAGCCTAAACAATAAACAGGAAAATAAAGGGATGCTGGATGAAGGGGCATAAACAACAGATAGGAAAATAAAGGGGTGCTGGATGAAGGAGCCTAAACAATAAACAGGAAAATAAAGGGTTGCTGAATGATGGGGCATAAACAACGAACAGGGAAATAAAGGGGTACTAGATCAAGGTGCCTAAACAACAAACAGGAAAATAAACGGGCCTAAGCAACAAAAAGGAAAATAAAGGGGTACTAAATTAAGGGGCATAAACAACAAATAGGAAAATAAAGGGGTGCTGAATTAAGGATCCTAAACAACAGATAGGAAAATAAAGGGGTGCTGAATTAAGGATCCTAAACAACAGATAGGAAAATAAAGGGGTGCTGGATGAAGGAGCCTAAACAATAAACAGGAAAATAAAGGGATGCTGGATGAAGGGGCATAAACAACAAACAGGAAAATAAAGGGGTACTAAATTAAAGGGCCTAAACAACAGATCGGAAAATAAAGGGGTACTAAATTAAAGGGCCTAAACAACAGATCGGAAAATAAAGGGGTACTAAATTAAGGGGCCTATCAGCAAACAGGACACTCAATGGGTGCTGAATTAAGAGCAAAATAATAAACAAGAAAAAAAAACAGACGAAAGCAGACACGATTTCTAATGCTGCATTGCTGGCAGGGTAAGAACAGAGCTAGAACTATACATCTGAGGAAAGGAGAAACCTGTTAAGGGCAGGATTGAGAACGGTTGAATTGTTTAGCATGTACTTTTTGACAGATGTAATGAACAACACGTATCTATGGAGTATACAGAATATGATGCAAATAAGTACCTTTACGGCAGGAAAACTCGGGTTGCAACTGGCAGAACTAAACTCTCGTGCGTCAAAGAGGTCAAAGGGCGAGTGTCATGGCGTACCGAACAAAGCATTGGCAGCACTACTGAGAACCTTCCACGGAGAAGAGCAGATGCGGTCGAACTCCTCAAAAATGGAAGCAGGCGTGAGGTTAACAGCTAAACTAAAGGAAAATATGCGGCATGAAAGAAAGATTATTGGAACAGCATGACTACAGGAGATAACTCAATTATAGCCTCATGCTTTTAGCAGGGCGCGGTGACACTAGGTCTACCTACCAGATTTAATCGAATAGGTCAGTTTCATCAGACTTACTCATTTAAGGTGCTTTGCGGCGCCTCATGCTGCTGTGAGGCAATCTAAGCACTCGAAAGAGTGCAATGTGCATGGTTACAGCTCAAGGAAACAGGTTACAGACTTAGGGGTACATGCATCAAGCCTTTTCCCGTTCCCAAACGGGGCGATTCGCAGAATCGACCCGTTTGCGAATGGAAAAAGGCCTTTTCCTATACATGTAGGTTTTGGCATTCGCAATTTAGGTAATCGCAGTTTCTTGCGATCACCTAAATTGCAAATGCATTTAGGGAATCGCAATTTGCGATTCCCTAATGCCGATGCATGTAGCCTTTCCTAAATGCGAACTGTGCATTTAGGAAATGCTAATTACCATCAACTTCAAGTTGATGGTAAAATGTGCATGCTTTGAAAAATGCACAAAAATGCATTTTTCAAAGTGCCAAGTAGCGCACACATGCCCTTAGGGCATGTGTGTGCTTCACATGTGCACACTTACCTTTTTTTGTGGGGTGCTTCGGGGGGCCTTAGGCCCCTGGGTACCCTTGTATTTGCATTCGCTATTTGTGATTACCAATTTGCGAGTCACATTACCTAATAGCGATTCGCAATTTCCAAATCGCTATTAGGTAATGTTAAGGAATCGCAAATCTTTTTGCGATTCCTACATGCATAGCATTTTGCAATTCCCAAATAGCGAATCAGTAAAATTTGCTATTGGGAATCGCAAAATGCGGGCTTGTTGCATGTGCCCCTAAGTTCTTTAAAAGCTGGAGTATTAGTTGAAGTGAAGGCTCCCACTACGCTAGAAATCCAATACCTTGTTAGGTTAAATCACAGTTTCAGTGACAAAAAAACTGGGCTTCACCGACAATAGCCTTAGCACAAAGGAGCAGGCATTTCCAAAGAAAATGAGTGTGTTTTTAAGCAGCAAACAAAAATAATATATTTTCCATCCAACTTTAGTAAACATAACTATTTTGAATTGAAATTACTTTTATTTGATTTAGTTTAAATCATAAAAGAGTGGCACAACCGCTGATACACATAAAATTCACGAGCAAGTATACCAATTTGTTGGTTGATTTGACTCTCATTAAAATTTGTAATAAAACAAGTTAAAACAGTATACAATTGATTCCTACAGTCTTGTTGGATGCTTTCCATGCTATAAAATACATTCTTCTTGTGGGATTATGCTTAGGCTGTGCACGGCCGAACTAGGTACATGATCTCTCAGAGTAGCTCTAGGACAAATAGCAAATACAGTGTTCATTTCATTAAAAAAATATATGATTCTAAAAGACTGTGTCTTTGTGTCTATATTTCCTTTATGAAGTCTTTTAAGTTCAACTTAGTGATCTGAGATAAAGTGCTGATACCGTTGATGATTTCCTATTATTTCTCCGAGGTAAAGTGCATCATGCTGTAAACTAGTGGGCAGCGGAGTGTTCGATTGCACTTTATCACCTTGCATGCCCTACCGGTTCAATTTGTCAGTCGGTCTTTTCTAGTTCATTTGCCGCTAAGCTCAGAAACTTTATTGCCGTGCATGCCAGTTGCAGTGTCGAGCCTCCTAAGCATTTTATTACGGCAGATCTACAAGTCCTTATTTGTTCTCTTTTCAGTATTGGCTGTAGGAGTACTTTCCGTATAGATAGTAGTGCCGGACAAATGCATAATAGATGAAGCAATGATTCGTCTCCTTGTCCACAGAGGCGGCATTCCATTGAGGGCCAGGGCCGTTTCCTTTTTGGGATAAGATCTTTCAATGGGTAAACTCCCAATCTCAACAAAATCAGTTTCTGTTTTATATGATTTGAGAAATGTTCCGACAGGTATGGTTGAGGATTTAGCCTTTTATATGTTGGCAACACTATCCATGCGTTGGTTTTTGAGGTCAAAGAGGCTTTGTCTTTTTCCTGAGATTGTTGCTTGATGGTATTATTGACTATTCGTTTAAACCCCGGATAGGATGATATTGTGTGCCAAGCTTCCTCCAGCTTTAGAGCTGCAATAGATTGCTTCAAGAATTGATAAACTGAATTGCTCAATCTAGATTGCCTTTCAACCTCCAGCCAACAATAATTTGCCAGAGAGGCCTCATCCGCTGCCCTCATTCTCCAGTAGTATTTAGTATTTTGTCTTGTCAGCATCTGGTTTTTTAACCCGAATTCCGTCTAACCAGGGCTTGTGGAGTGTGGCGCGGAATTGAAAATAGGTTTTTAAAGAGACTAGTTTGAGCAGTGTTTAAAATGATTGAATCCTTTGTGTTTAGGAGTTCCGATCCATACGCAATTGATGGCAAGAATTTTGCTGCCACGACCTTTAATAAGTGAGTTGTCGAACAGTCACTAAGTTCTTTTTGCAAGATTTTAAATGCAAATAGTAGCTGTTTTGCTTTGACTTTCCGCAGTTCTAAATATTGCTTATAGTTAAGATGACAATCTAGTGTTTTAAAAATAAAAAAATAAAATTATTGAACAAAACAACAGTTCCAGTTAGATACATAGTACAATACGATTCGTCATACAGTCTACTAACATCAGCTATCGGGAGTATAAGCAGGTCCATACAATGGGGGGCAGGGATTTCACAGAGTCCACATAGCAAATGTGTTTCCCTGTATGTGGGGGCTCCCCAGGATTTCATTTTTGCCCACAACATGAGTCTAGGGACCTTGTCGAACGCTGCTTTGAGGTCTACAAAACAGGCATACAAAACTTTTGAGTTGGCAATAGCTTGTTTGGCCAGGAGCGTGACAGTGGATATGTTTGTTAGGGTGCCCATCCCGGCTCGGAAGCCTGTTTGTGTATTGGGGATCAGTTTTATGCTATCGACCCACTCCTCTAGATCTTTCAACAAATTTGCTGCGTAAAGTTTTGCCTCAACGTCGATGAGGGCAATTAACCTATAATTAGATGGGTCTGAACGGGCCCCTGATTTGTATATTGGGTGCAGGATGCTTCCTCGCCAAGAATCGGGGATGGTGCAAGTCTCCAAAGTGTGCGCAAACAACGACGTTAGATGATTTGACCAAAAAGCTGGATCTTTTTTTAATAAGGCATTGGGCAAGCCATTTGGTACCGGGGCCCCATCGGACCTTTGTTTTTTTATTGCGTTCAATACCTGTTTTTGTGTGATCTGTAGATGGGAGTTTAGTGGGTTGAATCCTGATGTTTCAAGTGAAACTGGATGGCGTTTGCCTTCAATATGTTTAACTTGGGGGTTGCCATAGTATATCGGTTTCAATGTGCAGGTCATGAGATCTGTTTTATAATTGTTTCTAGATGCTAGGGCCTGGGAGGTCAATCTCGGTGTCACGGCCGTCCAGGACTCATTTTTTGAGGTGTCCATAAAGGTTGCTGTGCCAGACCGTCTCGCCTTCAATGTATCGTTGTTAACAGGTACGCCAATGGCTGTCGGGGTGTTAAATATGGCTACTATATGAGCTCTCCATGCATGTTCGGTTATGTCAGAATTATGATGCAGATTTTTTCCGTTTGATAGGAGATTAATATGAGCCCAGAACTCTTTTGAGTTTCGTTGCTGACTGACGTAAAGCATTTTCGCCCAGAATTGCTCGTTGAATGTGCGCTTTGCTGCGCGAATCTCCTTTTTTAGGTCTCTTTTCATTTGTTCAATTATTGTCAGGGACTGCCGGGTGGGTTGTAGGCCATGAGTTTGCAGTAGCCTAAGGGCTTTGTTTAGTTGTCTTTTTTTTATCCTTAGGGTGTGAGTGTACCAGGCTGCCCCGCTGATCCTAGAAGGTTTATGGCTTTTTAGATTGGTTGAGAACTTTCTGTTTAGGCTGTTGACAAAAGACTCCCAGGCCTCTACCCCTAATGGTTCTGCGTCAGTAGGGACCAATAGAGCAAAGCAGGACTCCATAATTACATCTACATTGTTATTGTTCCATATTAATCGTTTTAAATTGTAGAGTTGAGTGGATTGTGTGAGGGTGCTGGTTGGCCGGGACCTTTCTTGGGTGTTGGTTAATATAAAGGATTGAGGATAATGATCGCTGTCTACTCTTTCCTTTATTTGAAAGTTTGTTATGAAAGGAAATAGGTCTGGATCTGCTAAGGTGAAGTCGATAGTTGCTCCTGATTTAGCCGTCACTCTTGTGAAAGCTGCCGGGCTGTCTTGTAGACCTCGACCATTTAAGGTGAACAGTGAGAGTTTGTCCAGTAATGCCGCGCATTTCCTACCCGAAGTATCGCTTCTGGTTGTGTTGCCGTTCCTGGCCTTCATGTTTGTTGGTAGATTTTTTTCTCGGGCTTGCATCAAGTTCATATTGAAATCCCCGGACAGTATTATGTTGGCATGTGGGTAAGTGAGCTTTAAGGCTTTGAGTGCGGCAGCCAATTGTTGGATGTTTCTCCACTTATGCTTGTAGGCGGGATGCATGTAGATATTCAAGATTAATAAAGTGTGGGAAGGCGAAACTGCAAGTTTGATACATTGCATCCAAGGGGAGTCTAAATAGATATTTTCTTCTTTCCATAGGATGTCTGTCGAGATGTAGGTCGATAGGCCGCCTTTTGCTCTTCCGTGTGTTGCCTCCTTTTTTGCTGGATTAAGATGTTCTTTGTAACCTACAATTGGAGTATTTGTTGACTGCCATGTTTCTTGAAATAGCAGAATGTCACACTGTTGGATAAAGTCTGCGAAGTCGATTTCTTCAAGTTTGGAGGCTAAGCCATTCACGTTCTAGGAGCAGATTTTACAGCCCTGTAGTGTTTTTGGATTTTTATGGGTTTTTGTTCATGCTGCTCCTTGTTGTATGTTTAGGGATCTCAACTGCTGGTTATCCTCATGATTTGCTGTTTCTGAATGTGAAATTGTAATTGTGATTTGTCTTTTTGATTGGGCTTCGCCCTTCGCTTGATCGATATTATCTGGACCTTTCGCTCCTTTTGTGCAGTAGGGCTGTAGTAGTGGACTTGGATAACAAGGTGGTTCCGCCTTTTTTAATTCTATACCCCATGATGCAAATGCCTCCTTGTGCCTCAAGATCTGTTCAGTGATGGAATGATCTATCTAGGTGGCTATTGTGATTTCAGGCCCTGTTCGGTTTGGGTTAGGTTTGAATTCGATTCTTTCCAAATCCCTGGATTTAATGTGTCTCAGGGATGGAAGAGTTTTAAGTAGCCTTATTATTGCACTTCTGTTTAGTATGTCACGGGCTCCCCTCGAGGTGTAATGTGGGACCAACTCTATCTGATAGTGGCAATTGGAGTGAGAGATAAACGATTGTGTTTTTACTCGGTCGGTCGGGGTCCCTTTTGGTGCTTCTGTTGGGCCTTGATGGTATGATGCCACGTGGGGGATGTATCCGACTTGGTCTTGTTGTGTGCATTCAATGGTCTCTCTGCCCCTTAGGGACTGTGGGATAGTTTTAATTTCTCTGTTGATGATGTGCGCCTGTGTGACTCCTTTCCCACTAGCTGCTTCTTTCTGAGTGCAGATTTCACTTGTTTTTGTCTTTAATTCCTGTAAAGTTTGGTTTGTACCAATTTTTAGAATTTCGTTACTTATTGTATCATTGAGTTCCCGCTTAACATGAGGTTTGAATATATCATATATTTTACTTGTTGGGGTGATTTCATTTTTTTGCAATTTAGGATTTCTTGGAGCGGCAGCCTCTTTGATTGTTGAGATGTTATGGTCCAGCATGCTAGCCACGCCCTTATTACTTTCATCTCCTTTATCATGACCTGTGTGTCAATGATGTTTGTAAGCAGGATTTCTTTAATTTACTTTTCCTTGCTTTCCTCAAGCGTTTTCGTTCCCGCTTTGTGAGGGGTGTTTTCTTGCTTATTTGTTCCTTGCTTTCTACCGCTTCCTTTGGTGAATTGCTTTGGCTAGGAGTTAGTGCTGATCCTTCTGAATTTAGTAGTTCATTCATTTGTTCGGACTCTTTCTCAGTGTCTAGTGAGGTTCTACTTTCACGAACTTTAGACTTGGTTTTCTCTTTCACTCTTTTATTATCACTCCTGGGGGTCTCCCCGCTATCTCCGTCCATTTCCTTGGGGTCTCTTTCCATGGTTGTTATAGTGGTAGTTTGTGTTTCCCTGAGTTTCCCCAGCAGCTCTGACATTATGGTTGGAACCCTTGCGAGCTTATCGATTATTTGGGGACAGTGGCAGGTGTGATATGTAATGTCCGGCTCTTGTTGTACCTTTGTTATCATGGTGTTTAAGTCGTACAACTTTTGTTCTATCCCCTGAACATATATTGCTAGGACGTTTAGTAGCTCGACTTGGGTATCCAGCTTCTCGGCATGATAGGTCATGGCAGATCCGATAGTTTCCATGGTACCTAGTAGCTGTGTCCACACGGATCCTGTTGGTGGGCTTTCTTGTACTTCCATCAAAGGTTGGCCCCCTTGTTCCTTGGTATTTCTTGGTCGCGTAATTTCATGTAAATTTTGTATTTCTGAGGAACAGGCTGACGTGGGTTCTTCGACCTCATGAGGCTCCTGGTGTGCATGCCCCTTTATCTTTTGTTGAGGTGGTCCCTGTTCCGACTGCTGTGCGGTTTGGGACTGATTAGTGGCTATCTCGAAGTTGGCGGGGCTTGTTCTTGCCCGCAGGTTATTAGGGCCCCCAGCTGGTCGAATAATTGAGGGTCTGCCGGTGGGTTGGATAATGCGCAAGAACTTACGCAAGAACTTACAATGCTGTCTTGCCAAAACACAAGGTCGTCATCAGGGCGCTGTAACGCGATTTGTTGTTGCTGGTATTGTTGTTGTTGTTGACTTGATTGGACTGGACTGATCCATTGGCTGAGCATAGGCTCCCAGTTAGAGACTGGGACGGTGTGGACTAAGGCCTCTACGGCCTGAAAATGGGGTCCTTGGCGGTCCTTGAATGAGTTCAAGCGATTGCGTGTAGGACTAGCACTGCTTGTGCCTTCTATTGTGGTGGGCGTAAGATCCCCTTGTTCCGTGCCTTCCTTCTCTGCTGTTTTGATGTTGTTGTTGCTATTAGTTTCTCTGTATGTATCGTTAATGTTGATGCCTAGCCTGTCTCCCTTGGTTTCCTTGGCCTCCTTAGCTTCTTTATGAGCCTTTTGCTTCTCCGGAGATAGTCTACGGCATACTTTTAAAAAGTCTGTTATGAGTGCCCGCTTACTGGATTTAATGCTGGTTTTAGCGGGGGAGCAAGTGGTGATGGTGGGGATCGGGTTGTCTTCTTTAGTGTTATCTATATTGCTCTCCTTATCTTTGTCTTGATCTTGATCGGGCTCCGATTCTGAGTCCTGGGGTCTGCTGAGATTTTCCATTGCTTGTTGGCCCCCTCCCTCCCTTTTAGATTTTCCTTGCGATTTTCATGCCATGCCCCTGACTTTTCCTGATCTCATGGCGCGGATGCTGGCGCAGTCTATGTCGCACAGGATTTATCCTGACCTGCAAGTGCTGCGAATTAGTTAGGCAACTTAGTTAGGCCTGGTTACACTTGTGGCTTTACTTGTCTGTTGCTTGAATGTTGCCACGGAGACGGGGTGCTGTTGTACTTTGTTGTGGAGGAGAAAGGCTTTTCCCCTGCTCCCCTGCTTCCTTTTACCTTGCTCCCTCCGTGTCCCTTCCTGAGAGAACAGGGCAGTCTTTGGATGTAACTTTAGTGCGCTTTGGTCGCTTTAGGTGCTCCTGGCTGCTCTATGCCTTATATTGTGCTTTGTTCTGGGCAAATGCTTTCGCACAGCCACCCCCTTACCCCTCTGCCGGGAGGGACGTTAACTCTACTTTGTACGGTATTCACTGAGGGGGGAGGAGGGCTGAGATTAATGGCTGAGGCTGGAGTTGAAGTGGGTGGTGAGGGAGCTAGCGAGAGGGGAGGCAAGTGGGGCACACAGGGCGGGGTCGCAGGCTGCACCCGACCTAGTCGGTCCGCCTCCGTGACACCGCCAAGGGCTTGCACTCACTGCGGCCGCTGACTAATGGCGGCCGCGCTTGCCACTTACCGCAGCAGACTCCCTTCTGTTGCGCCCGCACCGGGATACTTCCGTTAGAGGCTAGCGAACGCCTCCGCGCCCCCCCCCACTAGCCTGCCAACTAACGGGTCGGGTCGGGTCAGGTCGAATCGCGGGTGCAGTTACTGGACCGGGGAAGCACCGCGGATCGCGTCTCGCCTCACTGCCCACGTGACCCTGGGGCGGAACAAACAGACTCACTTCCACTGCACCTGCTGCACCATCAACATAACTAATAATTATGGGAACTAAAATTGAATAAGAGGTTTAGGAGACATGAATTTTTGAAAACAAAATCAATGAGCACACATCTAGGAACATTGGGGGTGTAAAAGTCTATGGGCCTTATTTAGAGATTGATGAGCGGCTCTCAGTCTGCCAGGGTAGAGGAGTCATTACCTCAACACCCTGGCGGACTGTCGCCAACCATAGATCTCCACTGGCCTGGCTGAGATCACTGAGCCTTCAAAGGGACCTCAGCCATGGCAGCTCATGTGAAGGCACTAAGATTTTGCTGAGCGGCTCCAAGTTACAAGGGTCGTTTGTGTTTTACAAAAACAAACTACCAAAGTGTGAGCATATTTTTGTAACACAAAATACTAATGACCCTGACACCATGGGAGCTTGAGGTAATATTAATTTTTACAGCTCGGCCTGGTGGTACCGAACAGAAAACAAAAGTAAATAGGGAAATGGTCTGATGTAGTTACAACAAAGAAAGGCTTTCCGTTGTTGCAGCGCACATGTGGTAACATTTTTATTTACTCTTACTCTCCTTACTCCTCTAACCATACTGGGTCCTTTATGATTAGACAATCTACAGCATTTCCATTTACCATAGAGGCAATGATCCTCTGATGAATCATTCTCCGCCGTTAGCCGGGGTGGAAATTAGGGTGGCAAAAACACCAGGTTAGCCGTTCAATGAGGACCATTAATTGGCAGCCAACTCACAAATTAGAGTTCAGATTTAGGTACACCACTCTCAAAACCATGCTGTAGAAATAAAAAATCGATACCAAAGGGGATGATGGACGGAGCGCTTGAGCTAATCAAACACTCACCCCCAGTCAACTGATCTGGGTTTAATCCATCATCATTCTTTAGCTCACTCCACCACCCCAGTTCAGACATGGCCATATGCAAATCAGTCTGACCCTGTGCCTCATGGGAACAGTCCAGCCCGAACTGCCAAGCCATGTCTTCCTTGGACCGGAAACAAGCATCCTGGGACCGGTTTCTGGCTATTCAGCCGTCAAATAAAAAATAGCAGCAGGAAGACCCAGTCTCTTGAAGAAGTTAAGTCTGAATTATAACTATGCAGACCAAAAGTTCTGCAACTTCAATACAGAACAAAAGAAGTAATACTTGATGTTCTGTCAGAGCACACAGTTTCTCCCTACAAGGCATTCAGACTTCAATGAAATAGCACAGTTCAAATGGAAGAACTGACAAGACTCAGTAATAGACTCAGACTGTTATTAGATAAATGTGGTTAATATATAAAAGACTCAAAGTTCATAACAAGCAGTCTTTTGAGAATTTCAGTTAAGAATATCAAAGCTTTCATTAAAGCTCCCAACATTTAAGCATGGTCCTGTCGAACAGTTGTTATAGAAATCAGTTTTCTGAGTTACAAAGTCCCACTACCATTAAGGCAGAAGGATAGTGCGTTGTCTAACAGCTCAAATCCTACGAGGGAAAGGGAATGGTTCCGATTTATAGTCCATTAGGAACGAGTCCATTAGCATAGAAAAAAGAAATAAGGAAAAAATGGAAATAAGTTGTTTGGCAAAGAAGGCTTCAGTCCATCTGCTAACAACTGTAGCAGCAGTAAAGCAGTCCAAATAAAAAATAGTTCTTGGTAATCATCAAAAATCGATCAGCATAGCATCCAAGTCTGAAGTAAGAAAAATCAGAATGACGGAGGCCCTCCTTTGGTGTTTCTTCTTTTATAAAGTCTCTAGCATCATCCCAGTAATGTGGCATCACATCCCCATTGAAAGACTATCATGTGTTCAGATTCACATAATGTCACTTAGGACACTTGCAACAATGAGATGCTTTCACAAGCTAGTCATGAGAAATGAAAGATTCAAAAGTCCACACAGGACTAAAATCGGTGGAAAAGGAAATAAAAAGTAACAACCTATAGCGACAGCTGAACTTCTGTTCCCACAGGAATAATTCACTGTGGACATTGAAAAAACATTTAGGAATTTTGAAAATAAGACATGTACTGAACAAATCAAGCAACATCTCACTAGATGTGACGAGGACCATGGTGGAAGAGGTGTGGCGCCACGGCCAGGGCGACTGACGCTGGAATCTGGGGCTCACGGTTCAATCCCCGGCACCGGCGGCAGGTCAGCCTAGCACCATGTGACTCTGGGCAATAGCTTGCTCAATCTTCCCGACGGCCCCCAGCGCCGGGATGCCTTCGGGTAGCTGTTCGCGCTTTACAAATACTGGATTTATTTATTAGGCCAGGGGAAAGGCCAGCATTAGAGAGAAAGCATTTTAGAAAAAGCCTTTAAATTGGTATTACACATTTAAATGAAATAAACTTTAAATCAATAGCAAATATAATGAAATAGACTAAATTCAAATGAGGAATATGTAGAACTTTCACCAGGCATTATTACATGGAAAAATCTAGCGTCCACAATACCCTACTATGACAATTTTTATCAATATTCATATAAATATATAACATTTTCTAAGTTCATAGTATAAAATTTGTTTTTAATTTTTCATAAACTATGGAATCTCTATGATAATTATGTGTAAGTTCAAGATTTTACCTAGTTTCTACACGTTTTTGCACCAACATTTCAATACGGTGCTCTCTAGCAATAGACATTAGAAACACTGGGCCACTTTATTAACAACACATTCTCATTAGTAAACGTTGATAAAAAACATTTTCATTAGAAATTCATTAGTGCAACTCATTTATGTGTACTAGTATTATTTTGTATGTATGTTTTCTTCATCTCACATTTTAAAGCATGCATTTACGGTGCTTCTACTACACTTGTCTTTGTTTCGTGTGCCACTGTATCTAATGTGTGCAAAATGTACTTTCAGCCTTTCATGTCTTTTAATTGTAATAAATGTGTCATGTATTGTTATTTTTAAAATCATGCTCCATCATCCGTATAAGGTTATGCTCATGGAGTCAGCAGGGGCAGCACGGCAGGAATCTAAATAGAGCGGACGGATCATCACTTTCGTGGACAGCGTACTTCACCACATTTGTTGCAGAGTACCCTGTGAGCCAAACTCTAAATGAGGCCCTATGTTAATCTATGAGCATTACCAAAATAAACAGTAGAACATTCTTGCACCAAAACCAAAATGCAGTTACCAGCACTGTTTTGCCCAATAGATGCAGCAAGGGAAGCAAAAAAAGGCATTAGCTTTCAGGCTGGTATATTCAAATGCTTCTAACCTTCTTACCACTCATTTTGGGGGAGTCCAGCCACACTTCAACAGGAGAGACAGATGTCTCTACCCCTTCTTCTTTAGGGCCACAGCAAAAGTCCAGTCTCACCCACCTGCTGTGTTCTTCTTCACAGGGGAGACAGTTTCTCTCTATACTTTTTCTGTAGGACTACAGACAAGAGTCCTACATTATTCAGATGGTGGATATCCTTCTCCTGGTCAGTCCTAAAGACTCTAGAATGCTAGGGACAATTTCCACTAGATGGTTTGCGGTGGGAGCCAGGTTCAAACACTCAATCCAGCTAGGGCTGAAGCATAGGCCAGTCCACTGGTCAGCTGGTTCTTCAATATGATGGCTTCTTGTCCCTGAGAGTACAAGAGAAACATTTCCAAAGCTTGATACAGACAGAAAGTTCTGCTGCTTCTTATCTTCTACAATGTCAAGCTGTGTTCTGAGTTGCTGATGAGGAAAAGCCTTACGTATAATGGTCACTAGCCAGTGATTATAATAAGTCATAATACTTTCCAAAGATAGTTCCTGCAGCTCACCAAGCCCACTTTTTATAGTAACTCCAGATGCTTTGCTGCCAAGATATCCAAGCACTTAGGGTCTTTCTAGGTAGTGAGTAGATTCAGCGTAACTGGGTCCAGGCCACCATTAAAGGCATTCCTCACACCACAGCTCTCTTTGCATCAACCTGCTTGCACATTCTTCTAATGGGTCTGAGGAAGTTTTTGATAGTGAGTCTTTACCTTTATTCATAGTAGTCTCAAACACAAATCATAGAAATTCTACAGACAGTGATTTTTCAGGGTTTAAATCCTACAGTACAGATAGGGTTGGGTTGGGTTGCTTGATGACTGATTCCAACTGCAACAGGGCCAATTGGCACAATGAGTCTCACACTACTCCTGTACATGGGCAGGCACATGGCTTAGAGCAAACAGACTCTTAATCTCAAATGAAGGTTTTTGGGGTCTTGGGCCTTGTATTCTTTCCACTTCTAAAAAATCGTCCAAGTAGATTACATTTTACCAAATAGATCCTAATTAAATCAGACTATGTGGGAATTGGAATGGCCCTAGCTTTCAGCTAAATGTACACCATAGTCACAGGTGGACTTTAAATAGAAAAAATGTTTTTGGTTTTGGTAGACACAAAGATCGTTAAAGCAGTCTGAATTAAATCTGTGAAATGTTTCACGTGTCACAAACATTCAATTACATTAAAACTAGTTTGGGATGCTTTTAAGGCTCATCCTAGGGATATGATCACTTATATGTTGCTGTGAAAATCCAGAGCTAGCAATACAAAATGAGCTGCTAAGGCAGATCAAATAGGTAAAGAATATTCTTAGACACCTGGGCTAAGCTTAAGAGATAAGGAACCTTTACGTAAAAGGCTCAAGCCATCACAATGAGCAGGATCGGAATGGGACAGAAAATAGGCTCAGACACCAAAATTAAATTAGACCCCATTAGTGAATTAGAAAGCTAAAAAAGTGGCCCTTAATGGCTAATCGACGTAGTTTTGAACGTGTACAGAAACGCTGTGTAAATCTTTCGTAAGATTTGAGTTTGCTGCAGGTAATGTTTGTTTTAATTCCAGGGAAATGAACAGTACAAACCGGCCCACCAGACCATAAAATAGGCTCACAAACAGCCAAAAACTGTCCCACACACTGACCTTTCAGACCAGCCCATCAGGCACTGTCTGATTGCCCTATAGGCCACTCCAACCCTGAGTCAGTGGGCAAATTGTAGGAGGATGGAAATAAAAGTTAGAGAAAATAGCAAACTAGGAAAATGTATTATTGTTAATCTAGGAACTTAAGCGCAACTGGAACCATGGAAGTATATTGAAACTGTAGTGAGCCCTTTCCATAATGTTAGATCCACCTCCAGCAATGAAGTGAAAGTGGGTTTTCTTCAGTATTCTAGCACTAATTAAAAGGAATGACAATAATCTGTTCAGGTATCCATATGCCTTCCAAACCTTCCCAAAATGAACAAGTCAGGCTAGATAGGCCTGAATGGAGCCCTAAAACTGAAGAGGGGAAAGCTGCAGACCAGGTGGATTACCAAGGAAAGCTTGAATTTATTGTCAGATTTAATTTGCTTATTCTAAATTACCTTTTCAGTGGTACACAACAACAGGACACCACATCCCTGAGCATATGTGACAATTATTAGACAATGTTATGGATATAGTCCAATAACATTGTTAAACTGTGACTCCAAAATATTTATTAGGGTTAAGCTAATATATTAAACAGCATTAATAGATCACACTCATACACAGTGACCAGGATGTTTTTTATTTGAATGGTCTCTCGTATGCATTCCCTTGTACTGTAGATCCTGGCAGTAGCATTTTGCACCCCAGTAGCAGTTTACATGTCGAACATCACTAATACATTTGACAGGGCATATCTTTGGGCCACCTTGAAACACTTTGCTTTTAGCAGTGCTACGACCACTGCAATAGAAGCTATATACTGGATACCTCCAACTAAAAACTGATAGTATTTTAATGCAGAAATTCAGTATGGAATTGAGGGATGAAGTAGTTGTCCTCTTCTATCATTTATACATCAAACTGTTAGTGCAAAGATTGAAACAAAAGACGAATGTAATTCCTTTCTCTTGCAAGGAGCATAAAAAGTTGCTTTCTATGTAGATTAGTTGAGTTACTATATGCCAGACATTGCATATTTTGGCAATTCAGTAGAAAAGTGTGCCCATTGACTAGCTTAGCAATCAAAAATAGTGGGGACCTACTCTTTGCTATGGTTCAGCCATATAGTAAGGCAGTGTGGGGCTCTTCTAGGCCTTCAGAGTATTTGAAAGTCTCTCTAAGTACACCACTGCAAATGGTGACTTTGACCTTCTGGATGACCTCATCAGTGGCGTAACTCAAAATGATTGGGCCCCCTGCAGAATGTGAAGAGGGCCCGCTTATTGTCCCACATCTCACAGAGGCTGAATAGTGGCTTCCTGTAGGGGTTGGGGGATCCTGGAGGGATGGACCCCCCCCTGCACTGCAGCCTCAGTAGGGGCTCGCGTTATACCCCTGGACCTCATAGAAATTGAAAGACTCAGTGCTGAGAGATTGTATTGTTAAGCACTGAGAATAAGCTGGCCAAGTTTAAACATTTAGAAATCACCTCTTGGGTGAGTTCTCTCAGGTTAACTGAATAGATCAATTTTGCCCAAGAACGGAGCGGTACTTACGAAATTAACCTCACTTTCAAGAGAATATTGTGAAACAGTAGAACATCCATGATATTGTGATTACTCTACAAAACAACAGCGAACACGGTAATGGTCAAATCAGCTTCATCAGTTGATTCAGTAATATATGATCAGTCGGCTGTACTGAACACCAGATAACTAGGACCGAGTAAAATGTAAATGCCGTAGGCATAATTTGAGTAATTTTTAGAATTTTATTGTACACTTCTTACGCAAGATTCTGGAATTATGCAAGTAGCCATGTCACATAGCTTTTTTTTTTTTTTAAAGCATTTTTATTACGTTTCCAATATAATGCGATTTACAGTAATCAATTGTACGACACCTCACAAGAGAAGCGTCCAAATAAAGACAACAATATGCAATGTAAATAACAATCCCAAATCCCCCCAACCCCAGGTAGCTCAGGTAGAATACAGATGAAAGGTATTTGAATTAACTGAAAACAGTAATGCAGCTGTGGAAGGGTTACATCGAGTCTCAGATATAGGCCACGTGGCTTCAAGAAAGCGCCACTATCACATTTATTTATAAAGTTTTGTATAGCACGAACATGACCCTAATGGGTATCAGAGCGATTTACATGATGAGAGGTAGGGTATCAATTGGACTGATAGAATAGATACATGGGTGAATGACAAACACAACAATAAAAGCAATTACAGTAAAAAGATTTCTCTCAACAATAGTCAACAATAAGATGGTCAAGCATCATAAAGAGTAGTATACTGTCTTAGGGTAAAAACTTAGTCAGCAGAAAGGATTTTGCTTCTTTTTTGAAGGAGGCGGTAGAAGAGATTAGACGAACGTTCGGTTGTAGCGAATTCCATATCTTAGGTGCGACAACCGAGAACGGTCTGGCGCCCATTTTCTTTTTATAGGTTCGTTGGGGTTTCAGAAGCAATGTGTGCGCACTTCACGAGGGTCTGCAGCCCCCTGATTTTTCTAGCTTTTGAGCCAGATATCTGTGTGTATTGAAGTGTAGTGCTTTATGAGTCATGCATGTGATTTTTAGTTGAATTCTTGCTTCATACGGTAACCAGTTCAGGGATTTTAGGGCCGGGGAGATGTGAGTATTTCTTTTTGTTCCGGAGACAAATCTGGCTGCAGCGTTAAGGGAGGCTCTTAGAGGGGCCAACTTGTATCGAGGTAAGCCACATAGTGTGGCACTACTATAATCCAGTCTGGGCGATACAAGAGCTTGGACCACTTGTTTTAGATCTTCATGTGGAAGGTAAGGTTTAAGTTTCCGCAAAATGCTCAGCTGGTAATTCGCTCCTTTAGTGACTGCACTAATGTGATCCTGCATATTCAGATGTTTGTCTAATGTAATACCCAAGGATCTGGCAGAGTCTATGATGTGAGGAGAGCAGTTGAGGGCTGTAAGATGTTTCAACCAGAGATCAATCTTGGGGGATGTTATTCGGCAGTGAGATGAGAAAGAATTCGGTTTTGGCATTATTGAGTTTGAGATGGTTATCCGTGATCCAGAGATGTGTATTTTGCAAGATGGAATTGAGGGATATAATGTCCTCTGGGGAGGCAATTTTGAGATACAGCTGAGTGTTATCTGTGTATATATGATAGTGGATGTTAGCAGATTTTAAGTGATTTTCCAGTGGTTCCAGGAATAGATTGAAGAGAATGGGTGAGAGAGCAGATCCCTGTGGAACACCAAGAGCGATCGCTTGGTGCTTAGACAGGGATTGATTCATTTTGACTCTCTAGGATCTGTTTTGGAGGAATGAGGAAAACCATTGCAATACGATCCCTGACATCCTTTGTTCCAGTAGTTTCAGTAGACTATCATGTTTCACCGTGTCAAAGGCGGCCAATAAGTCAAGTAGTATCAAAAGGCATGATTTGTTTCGATCCAGCATTTTTAATATGTCATCCATTCATAACGCTCCACACTTATATGCTGTTCGGGATGGCAAGCATATATCAGATTGGTGTACACTTCTTATGCATCTCCCACTGACAAAACTGCTTCGGTCTCATCGCTATGGAAATCCAGGAGCATACGCCTACATGCATCCAAATCATCCTCCAAACGTTCATCACGTCTGACGTTTCATCCGGACCTCTTCGGCCACTGCCCATTCCGACATGTCATGCAGCCAGTCTTTATGTGTGGGCGGTTGGGTGCTTAACCATTTAAGGGCTATCTGCCTTTCAGCCAGTACCAGACCCAATAATAGAAACTTAAGGCTACATTTGTTTTGCAGGAGAGGGGAGTAGGCCCAGCTGTATAGTCCTGGGGTATGCTCGATGTCCCAACCAGTGGTCACCCTCATCGTTTGTACCACTTCCCTCCAGAAGGGCTCTATAAATGGACACTTCCTCACCACATGAATGAAGTCTGCCTCAGCCACTGAACACCACGGGCATCTGTCCGATCGGGTAGGGTAAATGACATGTAGAGTCTTGTGGGTGAGATACAACTGGTGTACTAAATTATATTGAATAAGTTTAAAACAAGCATTTGAACTCACTGTATGTGTCTCTGTATGGATCCTGCACCATTTGCATGCTGTGAGTTCTTCCCCAAGCCTCTCCTCCCATCTGGTGTGTTCTCACGGGGTGACCTCCAGGGAGTCTTCCCGGAGAGCCCTGTAAGTGCATTATTAGCTGCCGACCTCTGACCATATCTAATAACCTATTTAGCGTCTGGGAGGGTGTCGGCTCATCCACGCTGTGGATGAGATTTTGTTGTACTGTAGGAATTGGCCATGGCCCAGCGCAAATGATTCCACCGCATCATCTCTCGAAATAAACTGTCCCCCTAGGTATAAGTCGCCCAAAACATCGCAACCTCCCTCAAGCCATTTTCGGATGGACATGATGTTCGCAATATGCGCAAATCGTTTAAGTGTACAGATTGGCCTATAGCATGAGTATGGGGCCTGACATGGGACCCTCATAACAACCCACTCCCAAACGAGGCCCATATGCCTAATTAAAATTGGACATTCCTTCAGGATTCGTGCACCATGCATGAGGAGCTCGGGAAGCATAGATCCCCCACCTGGGTCCCTCAACAGGCGTTTCTCCCAATTATCTTCCTCATCAATAGTAGCGGCTCCTTTATAGGGGACAAAAGTGCGGCGACCCCCCAAACCATCACGCCTCACTCTCCAACTAATTGCTACGATATTGCAGCTTTGACATGAAAGAAATGATCTCACTGATCGTTTGTTTACTTTACATATACAAGCTGTAATACCACCCTGCACCAGAAGAGGGCTCTTCTGGGCTTTATTGCGCATGTGTCAGGCATGGGCTGTTACAGCCCATCCTTTCACAGATGCAATACATATCTGACATGCTGCAGTAGCGTCAGGCAATGCAGCATGACAGATAATGGTGAATTGAGGCCTGTCAGTCATGTGCCTTTATGACCCATCAGAAGCCAGGAAAAAGGAGAGCCTTCCATCCTATCTGTGCTTCTGATTGGGCATAAGGTAATGAGCCTCGCTCTGGCGCCCTGTTTGTTGAATCTGGGCAGTTGGCAATTGTGATTTGTGACATGCACGTTGCGGACTACCTCAGGTAAGTTTCATATCGTGTGTATGACTTCTCAGTCTATATTATTATGTGTGTGTCTGTGAGCATGCACCAGTGTATGTGTATGTGAGTGTTTGTATGCGTGAGATTGTACACAATTGTATCAGCATACTTTAAAAAAATGTCCTTTGTAGCAATGCTACCTGCGTCCCTTCCCCTCACCCCGTCACCCTGGTAGGGTGGTCAAGGTCCAAATGATCAGCTCTTCCCAGGAAGCTACGGAAAACATTTCAAACGTTCCACCACCCTCCTGTTGTGTTGTGGGCTCTAGGCCCACATGATGCTAAATGACTGACGCAGACACGGTGGCTATGGTTAATCAACTGGCCACGAGCACGTGCACCCGGGCCCTTTTATTAACAGGCTCACGTCACTCGTGACGCCTGTGAGGGATGCGTGTGGGGGTGCCAGTGTGCCCACTCCCATAGGGAGTGGCTCTAAACTCTATGCCTGTCGAGACACTAGAACGTGTCTCGCAGGACATAACATTCCTCCCAAAATTTAATAAAACAAAGGTCCCCTAGTCCAAACTGTAGGGAGAAAATAACAATGAGATGTACACCACAGGGTCCATCAGTTTCTCGGGTCAGGCATCCAGGCGACAGCAGACCAGGACTGGTGACTCCGACTGTAGCAGGACGATCTCGGCGGGCACTCATCATTTAACCTGTGTGACTCAGGACATGAACGCTTGCTTGGAGATGTCCGCTGCACTCTAGTAACGTGTCGGTGGAAGCATGCCCTTTGGTCCCAGGTGAAGCTGACCTTGAGGATGGTATGTGGTGATTAATAACAGTTCATTAACTGGGTGCGTCAAGATCATGGTGAGAGTCCATGGTGAAAGTTCACTGGATTATCTCTGTATTGCCTGAAGTCTCTAATAGGCTGTCTTGCTGTGTCCGGTGACCTGTCGGTGGGGCAATGTCTCTTCCCACTCTCCCGCCTGGGGAGGCCCTTCGTCGGGCTTGCCACGGGACTGCGGGTAGGCTGCGATGGGGCTGCGTGTGTGCCGGCTGGGGGCAGCTGCAAACCACCGATGAGCCAGTGGCCAGTCTCTCGCACAAACCTCAAGGGTGTATGGGTCTTGGTCAGGACATGCTCTCGCTGCCGCATTTCAGGTGCAGACCAGGTTAGCAGGTAGCCTCTGAGTTTCCTTGTTGGCTAGTTGGGCAATAGGGTAGGACTCCACTCCATGTGTATTCGAGATGGTGTCGGTAGACGCACTTGATGAGGACTGGCGTGGTAGCATTGCCAGCCGTGTGGTGAATCGGGATGATGGCGGGTGACGACTTGCCTTGATGGATGGAGGCGTCTAGTCTGGAGTCGATCACCTGAGGCAGGGAGTGGCCAGGTACCTCCATGTTCTCTGGGGAGGCACTTGCATTCATGTACTTGTACTTCTTGGGCTGTTGGGACTTTGATGACGGAGGAGTGATGAACACGCTGAGAAACGTAGGGCTTGAGACTCGGTTCGCGCAGGCTGTGCGGCTTACTCTCGGACTCCCGCTGTGCGGTTGCCAGTTCCTTCTCGGGTTATCCCCTCTTCCCTTGCTGTCGCTGTATCAGGACTCACTCCTGTTGTAGCTTGGGTTTTCTTCATCGTCCGGCCCTGCCACTCACGACTTCCCCTTCTGACCTCAGCTGGTTGTCCGATTCTTGGTGTAGACCCTCTGGTTACACTTCCACGTTTCTTTCTGAGTGCGGTGTCATGCACATGGCACTGGTGACGTAGCTGCCATGGGGCCTGGACGACAGGTGGCGATGGTCAGCGCGGAGAGGAGGTTTCTGGGTGGACGTCGTAGCCACATGATGGCCTCTTCTGGATCTTCTATTGCACCTCTGGCATTTGCGGTCAGGAGCAGGGATGCCACTCGACTCCGACTGCCGACACTCGGGGTTGGACGGTCTCACTGTGAAGCGATGGGAGCAACGCGGTTTGCGCGTGCTGCGGCTTACGGGTGGTTCTCCTTGGTGCTGTCGCCAGGGCCGTCGGTCCGCCTTGGTGGCTGTCTGGTGTTTTTGGAGGTGTTCTTGGCTTGTGGTGCTACGAGTCCTCGTGCTTCTCCTCTCGTTGTCTTTGATGCACCTGCGTTTGTCCAGCTCTTCTGGGTGACACGATTTCCACTCTTCTTCTTCTTAGGGTGCAATGACGTGCACCATGTTCTAACAAGGCCAACGGGGCCGTTGAACTTCAATGGTCTCCGGACCATTCAGGCGAACCTTCAGTCGCTCTTCTCGGCTGCCTGGCGAGCAGCCACTCATCTTGGGTGCTCCTTCTTCAGGCAGCTTCTTGACGCTCCTACTCCGGGTGTTCCCTCTCCAGGGAATGGCTTCCACGGGCAGGGGTGTGGCTTCTTAACGCTCCTGCTCCGGGCGTTCCCTCTCCAGGGAATGGCTTCCACGGGCAGTAGCGATCTGTCCAAAACTCTTACTCCGGGTGTTCCCTCTCCAGGGATTGGCTTGCCCGGGCTGTGGTGAGCTGTTCACTCGTAGTGTGTTACTCTCCTCTCGTCAGCCTTGGGTCACTGACGACTCCTGCATGAGACAGTGTGAGGGAGGACACTGTGCTGCGTTTGGCCCCTTCCGGGCTCCGTTACTGTTGCTGCTGTGGAGATGTTTGGGATCTCCCTGCTGGTTCCAGCAGTGCTTCTTTTCTTTGGAGGTCGTCTCTTTTCCTCCTGGGCATTTGCCCATGATGACGCGCTTCTGGGTGCCTGTGTCACGCACCTCGGACTGCGCCTGCTTCATCTTTTCTTGGGCGCCCTCTTCTGGCACCGGGCGTGCCTGTTCTTCCCCCTTGCGGTGGTGGTCGTTCACCGCCAGGGGCGTGTGGCGCCCTCTTCTCACTTGTGGTGACGTTGGGCAGCCGCTGGTGGTATGCGCTCTGCACCAGTCTGTCTCGTGCTTTTGGCGGGGAAAGCTACCTTGAGCCGATGCTCGCTCGTCTATCCTTGCTGACGATGGCGATTGTTGGCGTTGCTGCTTGTGTTTAGCTCCGAGTCTCTATCGCCTCCCGGCGGGGTTTGTCAGTCTCTCCCCGAGCTTTGCACAGGTGGCTGGTAGTGCTCTTTTTTTTTTTCCACCGACAGAGTTCAGTGATGTAGAACTGGTGAGACATTCCTCCATGTGTACCTTGTCTGCTGGGTACTGCATGCGCTAGTGTTTCTGGTTGGCTTATGCTTGCCAGGAGTAACTGTTGGGATGGATCTGTGGCATGCTGATTGAGTCCATGCAGCGCTTTCTTTGGTGTTGGGGTCGTGTTTATCCTGCTGGTTGGTGGCCCATGTAGCAGGGTCCTTGCAGGGATTGACCGTCTTTTGTTGCAGCCTGGGAACTGGAAACACTGTTCTTCAGTTTGTCCTGGGATAAGGGTAGCTGCACCATACCCTAGTGTGTGTGTGTGTGGCTTAGGCATCCTCCCGGCATGATCAGTTGTCTTTCTTGCTACTTCTGCCACTGCAGGCAGTTTAACAGTGCTGTCGACTTTCTCAGCCCGTTATTTCTTGATGGCCACTAGGTGGCACTGTCGCTTGTTTTCCTTGCAGGCTTCGGCTGTCCCGATGGTGTAGCGGGCTGGCGGCAGTAGGAGGGCAGAACCGGGACTTTCTCAGGTGCTGGAGTGTCCTCCCACTGAGCTTCAGCACTGTTAGCGGGGTTGCTGCTGTCCCAATTAGTGCCTCTCACTAAGCAGCCCAGCGTCTGCTCTTTACAGTCTGTTCTTTACCGGGAATGGGGAGAGGCTGCAGGAGTTGTGAGGTTGTCTGCGCCAGGATAGAGGGCTTGTATTTACCCTGTTGTGTAGGAGTATAGCTTGGTGTGCACCACCCCCTGCTTACATGGCTCTGTGCTGCTTTTTCCATTCGCAGCGCTAGCCGCCTCTCAGCAGGCTGATGGCCCGGTGTGGTAAAGCCGCAGCTAGGTGGCGCTGCGGTCTTTTCTACCCGGGTGTCGGCAGTCTTTTCTCCTGCTGCTGAATATGCCGGTGCAGGGCTCTTGGCGCTGTTGTCTTCATGCGGGCACTGGGCTCCACTACTGGTGTTGGGAGCAAGACCCACAGCGGCGCTGCAGGCGTTGGGGCTGTTCGCGCCAGACCCCGCTCTCTGCCCTGTGCAGCCCGTCTTCTCCCATGCTGGTGGGTCGCAGCCTTCTCGCGCCCGCACACCCCACTGGAACCGGTTGCCACTTCACGACAGTGCGGTCGGACCGCTTGTCTTCCGCCCGTCTTGATCTTGGACCGGCCTGCCGCATGCACTCCTCCCTGGTAAGTGTTACTCCTTCTCACCTGGCCAGGCAGTGTCATATGGCGCGGGCTTCTTTCCCCCTTGCCAGCGGGATGCAGCATTTGTTTGCTTTCTGCAGACGTTGCGGCACGGATGTGCCAGTTTCTTGCCGCCTCGCTGTGCGCTTTTTATGCCGGGACACCTGGTGTCAGGCTGGGGCCACTTACGGATGCCTCATCAACAGGGCATGGCGTGGCTGGCGCCTGGTCACACTCGAAGGGTACGGCGTGTTCTTCCTGTCACTGGCGCTGCTTCTCGCCAGTTCTCTTCTCAGCACTGCCTTCACCCCAAACCTCCGGAAGCGGGCCGCGGTAGGGAGGCCAGGGGTCACCTTTTATGTGGGGGCTCTATGCCGCTTCCAAGGTGCCTCGATCTCCTCCTTCCGGTAGGCGATATCAAAACTGATCCAGGAGGTGTCCTTCCCTTTTGCGACGACGGATGTCCGTCGATGACGCGGCCTATGGGGTAAGGTTGAAACAGACTAATCTTTCCCTCCTAGGGACATTAGAGTCCCCTACCGCAAGCACGCGGGGTCAGACCCGCCTCGTCGCCATTGTTGTGTTGTGGGCTCTAGGCCCACATGATGCTAAATGACTGACGCAGACACGGTGGCTATGGTTAATCAACTGGCCACGAGCACGTGCACCCGGGCCCTTTTATTAACAGGCTCACGTCACTCGTGACGCCTGTGAGGGATGCGTGTGGGGGTGCCAGTGTGCCCACTCCCATAGGGGAGTGGCTCTAAACTCTATGCCTGTCGAGACACTAGAACGTGTCTCGCAGGACATAACACCTCCCACAAAAATATTCTGACAATGGACCACGGAGACAGAACAGACAGTACCAGAGATAACGGTGCAGAGCGGACACTGGCCTCCTTGTCTAACCTCTCACCAGACACTCGCGGTCCGGCAGGGTTTGTGTGACGATGACGCTTTACCTTTTGTTGCAAAACGCATGGTGGCTAGAGGGACATCTGTAAAAACACATGGATTAAACAATTACAGAGCGGAGACAAGGTAGGCCAGTGATTAATTATTAAAAGGCAGCACGGACGACAAGAAGTAGTTAGGAGGGAGCCGGGGTTGGCCTCAGAGCAGGGCTGGACTGGCCATAGCGGGCGCCGGGCGTTTCCCCGGTGGGCCGCCCGGGTGGGGGCCGGTTTTGGGCCCCTGGGGGGTCGTTTTTGTTACCAGGACCGGCAATATCGGCCCCCTGTAACAAAATCGGCCGAAACCGGCCCTAGCAAACAGCTCGGACGCACCCTCCCTGCCCCCCAGGGTGGCCGGCCGAGCAGTTTGCCAGGGCCGGTTTCAGTTCCCAGTCCGGCCCTGCCTCAGAGCGAAAGCTGTGTACCAGAGAAGAAGGTCCTGGGTGTGACAGCCAGAACCTCAAAGCAGCTGCTACCAGGGCATACAGAGCGTTAAAATAAACACATCGAAGGCCAGTAACTAACTGAAGTCAGTAAGTGTGTGTGTGCGTGCGTGCGTGTGTGTGCCTGCGTGCGTGCGTGCACAAAAGGACTATGTGTCTTTTTTCAGCCCACGTATTGCTTGTTGACTAGAAGTGTGTCACGGTGCTGCTGCAGTGGCGTAACGAAAGTTGAGGGGGCCCCCCTGCAAGGTACACGGAGGGGCCCCGCTCCGGATTTAATCCGGAGCTCTCAGGCCTGAGTACTGTGCTGATGGGGCCCCCGTCAGCCTGTGTTACGCCCCTGTGCTGCTGGATGCATTAGTACTTACAGCCAACAATTCAGAGAATAAGTTAATGTCCAGGCAGGCACAGACAGCACACCTTGACAAAATTGAAAAGAAAACAGGTGTCAGAGCTAGTGCTGCGTTAAATCATATCAACGATATGAAATCAGTTCTTGTGCACGTCAGACAGAGCATGCTTGCATTGCCATAAATATTTTTGCCTAATGATCCATTCTAACATGACTACTTTTCTAGAGTGTCATCTCGGCTGTATTTCGCCCGAAATTGTTCTGCTATCTGCACTGATAAACAGCATTTCATGGTGAAAATAATATTAGTTTGATTTTTAGTCTGAGTCATCAATGATTTTTCTCCTGCGCACATCATCTATAATGTAGTTGTAATGCAAAATAGCTGACCCACTCTTAGGAAACTTAACAGGATTTGCTTTTTCAGTGGTCAGCTTTTTTTTCTATTTCTTATTTTATTATATTGTGATGTCATCATGCTGTTCTGCATTCTCTGTGTTCTGCCCTTCACAGTACAGAATGCTCTCTAACACAAAATATGCACTTTTTTGGCCTACGACCCCATGCAGACCCACGAGCCTTTGTACATGTACAAAGATCAGACTCCATTCAACCATATCATTTACTGCCCTGCCAAGGGGCCCCTCTCCTACTCCCAGCTCAGCCATGCTTTTAGAGAGAATATGTCTGAGGTGAGTGATAAACCACAACTACTCTGTGTACGTTAATAATGCCACATCCAAAAGTTTATCCTACTTTGGATGCCATGACTGTTTAAGGGTGTACTGCAACAGGTTAAGTTTTCTTGCTTCGCCTGCTTGTTTCAGCATGTCAAGCAGTACCGCCCTACCATTTTCAGAGTTCACCAGCCGCCACTGCTCATTAAACCAGTGTACCGTGTGCTGGAGGTGAGCTGCTATGTAGTAAAACTCAAGGTTAGGGAGTTCAATAACTCCTCGATTCCAAGTCTGCTTCAGCATGGACAGACCTATCTGTTTCCGTTTTGTGGCCCACAAGAGGTCCATGAGACTGTCTAATTCCCTGAAATACCTACAAGGGATGTCACGAAAGATTCCTGGATATGCCACTAGCCATGTCATATGCATGTCATGTCATTGCAATATTATAGCAAGGAAGCACAGGAACAATGAGAACAACCAGAAAGCCAGCAGCTGTTTTTTGCAGCAATTGCACTTTGCATTATTTGTTTAGCGCAAAATGAGTAATCACTTCAAACATTGATGCATTTTGCACCAAAATATAACTCTAAATGATGGATTTACCTTTTTTGTAACTAAGCGTAATTTGCAGAATTTTTCCCAAACTTCGCGCAATTATTTAATAGAAAATTATGCAAATTTTGTAGAACCCTACAGATAACCTGACACAGACCCGGCAATACATCAGTCACACAAAGGGTGAAAGGTGGAATGGTTGTAAATAGTCTAACTATTTGCAATTGCTCTGGGTAGTATTCCAGCCCATTGTTTTTTTGTCCACCTTGCCACCTCAGATTACAAACAGCCATATGCAATTCACCTTGATCCCGCTTCAATAGGAACAATCCAACATGAACTACCAAGCTAGGTCTTCCTTGAACCACAACACATGAAACCCAAGATTGGTTTCAGCCTCTTCAATCAGGTGCAACTTGGTTCATCTGCCACAGTGAGCATGGGACCCACGTCTGGGCATACCCTTGGCCACTTTGGGCATTCTATCGAATATTCAAAAATTGATGGGAGGACTGCTTGCAAATAGTCTAAACACTGGCAATTGTGGTAGCATTCCAACAAATTGTTTTCTTGTCCTACATTCCACCTCAGATTAGACCAAGCTATATGCAAATGAGCCTTTGTCCTGCTCCAGTAAGAACAGTCCAACTCGAACTACCGAGTCAGGTCTCCTCTGAACTCAAAAACAAACAACCCAAGTCCAGTTTTGGCCTTTTGGGTCTCTTCAGGTGAGTGCAGCTTGGCTCATGCGGGATAGAGAGCACAGAACCCACGTCAAGCATACCTGGGGCCACTTAAGGTGTTAACATCAATAAATAAAAAAGGTGATGGGAGGAATGCTTGCAGGATCAAGACTGATTTGCAAATGACTGGTTCCTGTCTGAGGTGGCATGATGGGTAAAGGTAGTGGTGGACTGGAATGAGGGTCAGAGTAATTACCAGTGACTGGGATAAGTTCAAGCATTCCACCAATCACTTTTTCGTGTTCCTCAGTGTGATGTCCCATGTGCAGTAGGTATGCCCAGATGTTGGTCCTCTGCTCACTGTGTCATAGGGCTCAAGTTACACCAAACTGAAAAGGCCCTAATAGAGCGAAACCAGTCTTGATTTGAAGGTATTCCTGTTCAAAGGGAGCGTTGCATGGTTTTGGAGGTTGGCTTCTGTGTGAGATGGAATGATGGACAGGAATGCTACTAAAAGTAACTACAAGTGGCTTGGATTAATTGAAGCATTTCACCCATCACTTTTTGGGTACCTCAAAGATGGAGGTGATTTAATATAGTAAAGTGCCTTAAATAATCTGGTTGTTGTTGGTAATCTGTCAGAAAATATGATTCTTGTAGAAATGGAGGGGTCCTGACTACAGTTTCGCAAATATGCAAATATCGGACTTTGCTAAATTCGCCCATCAGCACTACATGGATACGGGCAGCCAAAAGTACACTTAAGATGGCTTAGTGCAGTCTAACCTGGGAGACACTTGAGTGTTCTTTTTCAAATTTAATTTATAGACAATTTTGATATAATATTTTATGGTTAGTTCCCCCTCATTTTAGATGTTGGTGGCAGCAGTGCTTTGGGAGCTCACTACATAGTAAATCTCAGAAGAGTGACCAGACAATTCCTCATGTTATTACCAAAACAATAAAACAAATCTCATGAAAATATGAATACTGCGTCTCCGCTAAATCTGATAATCTAAATTTCAGAATGTCACTTTTTAACTGAGCTTTTTACATTATTTTTCATCTTGCCCCTTTCCCATAAATAGCTTGTAAGTATGCTTCTGCAATACGTTTTAAACATATCCCTTAGTTGGATCACAGGGGCAGTGCCATTATTTAATTAATAAAGCCTTATGTACCCTCAAAGATAGTTCCTTTGTGAAGTCAATATTTCCAGTGAACGTATGGTCTATCATATGTAAGTGTTCCCTTGGTTGCTGTTTTAGTCTTTAGCAGAACCAATGAATGGTGAAAAAATAATCTTGCCATGTACTTAATGTTGATTGTGTTAGAGCAGAAAGGCCTCTCTATGAGCATTTAATCAATTTTGGATGCTTGATTATGCTTTCTAGTAGGACTCCTCATACCATTCTGTAGCTGTCTTGAAATATAAATTAGGCCCGTTACCTGACACATTGGCGTAATAACAGGCCTCAATTTGAGAATATGCTAATAATAACTTTTGACCATTTGATCTAATACTGTGCCATAGAGTAAATTTAAATCACCACTAACCATATACAGGCCAGGGGAATCCGGCAGCTCCTTACCAATCAAGACAAGTCATTTGTGCAAGTAGGGGCACAGAAAGTTCCTGCGGCAGACTCAAAGGAGTTCTTTCCTAATGTGGTGACCACCAATCATCCCTAAAAGCAATGATTGAGTGTGTATATTTCAAAAGGTACTTAAGAGAAGAGAAATAACACTTCCACTCCCTAGAATAGTTTTGGGCTCAGTACACTCTTATTAAAGCAGCCTCCTCGTAAACATTTCATTGCCTCACTATTTGTAAGTTGGGTTCCTTATAAAGCTGTGATGTCATATCTAATACTATCTTAACCATTTTAAGAGAGCACTATTACCCAGACAATGAACTGCTAAACATTCAACTCCCTGTCTGGGAGAGCAATCGTTTCACCTGTTTCCCTGCCCCCTTTGAAAGCAGGCAGGGAAACATACGAAACCTCTGCTTCCAGCAAGCGAGAGCATTTTGTCAGCTCCCGCTTGCTGGAAGCAGAGTTTTTGCTCTGACTTGGCGGGAGCTGTCCCAGAAATTTGCACCCCAGGACACAGCAGGACCCGGCCCTGGGGGGGTGGCGGTCCCCAGGGCCATTATTGGCTCCGGAAGGGGAGCCACTTGGCCTCCCTCCTTCCACTTTCACAAGCCTGCACTGGGGTGGTCCCCCTTCTTCTTTAAATAAAAAGAACCCCCAGGGAGGTGGTGGTTCTTCGGGTGTGGGGGGTCCGTGCTGCCCCCGCTCACTATATTTAATTAATCCCCATGAAGGTGGTGGTCCAAGGGGCTTGGGAGGTCCATGAAGCCCCCTCCAAGCATTTTACTTTAAGCCCCGGGGAGGTAGTGGTCCCCAAAACTCTGGGGTGTTGTGAGGCCCCCAAGCATTTAACATGTAGCCCTGGGGAGGTGGTGGGCTCCGGGGCCCGGGGGGTCCTCGCAGCCCCGCCTCTTAATAAAATTAGCCCCGGGGAGGTGGTGTTCCCTGAGGCTCATTTAAGCCTTTGGAGGGGGGTATTCACGGCCCCCCTTCAAATAAAAAAAAAATGCCCAAAGAGCCTCAGGAGGGGGGCCCTGTACACCCCCCGCCTTTTTTAAATAAAATTCCCCCATGTCCTGGCCCACCCCGGGGGCCTTTTTCAAAACAAGCGCTCTTGTTTTTTTTTTTGCTGCAAATTCGCGGATTTGCCCCTTTTTCTTTTTTTTTACAGGAGGCAGGGATCCAGCAGGTACCGTGGGGGCCTTGAGGCACTCAGACACTCACAAAGTGACTCACAGTCCCACTCAAACACTCATGCACCCACTCACATACCCACTCAGACACTCATGCATCCAGTCACACACCCACAGAGACACTCACGCACCCACTCATAGATCCACACATGCATTCCCACACTCTCTCACACAGCTATGTACACCCATAGTCACTCATACCCACTCACAGACCCATACAGCCACTCACCCACCCACTCAGAGACCCATACAGCCACTCACACACCCAGTCAGCTACCTATCCAGCCACTCACACACCCACTCTCAAAGGTTACAGTTAGGAAATAACATTTAAAAAACTGAAATTCACTGAAAAAAACAAAGGTTATAGTTAGGCTCAGATTTCACTCGTACAAAACCATTGAAACTGAGTTGTTGTGTGGGTGTGTGTGGAGGTTTATGAGAGGTTGTATAGGGTTGTGAGTGGGTGTGTGAGTGGTTCTGTGGATGATGTAATCAGTGATGTCATTTGAGATGTCATCAGTGATGTCATCAGTGATGTCACTGACCATGACTACAGTGATGCAATATGTGATGTCATGAGTAATGCATTGCGGGGGTGTGATTTATAGTTAGCTCTGGTAACTATGACTGCTAAATTGCAATGGTTTTGTACAAGTGAAATTAGAACCTAACTATAACGTCCCTGTAACATTTGTTTTTTTCGGTGAATATATATATATGTGTGTGTGTGTGTGTGTGTGTGTGTGTGTGTGTGTGTGTAATACATGGAATTTTGTAATACCTGTATACACAGCAGTCTCCAATTTCTTTAAAATCAGCAAATTGTGATGCACCCAGTTGCCAATTATATAGAAAAGACGTCAGAACTTGACTATTATAAGTTATTACAGTTGAGTGCTGAGATCACAATGCCTGCTGCCAGAGCCAGTAGCCCAGGTGAGAGGCAGGTCAGGTCACAGCACATAACTGAGGCAATTGTTTAAAGCAACGAAAAAACATAACATCGCTTTTCTTGCAATGACAAGCAGAGAGAATGTTTATTTTTTGTGTTTCTTAGAGAAAAGCTACAATCTTTCTACATGTTTCTACACATTCCGAGCTACTGCAGCTTTTAAAAAAGAAAATGTTTTAACTGATTTGTATTGAACTGGTTCTAATATCTGTTTGCAACAAATATCTATCAGGTTTTTGATGAGTTAAATTTTTCACTAGAGGTTTTATTTTTGTTCTTGTTGTTTGCAAACATGCTCACTCTTTGATATGAAATAGCTATGTATGCACTAAGGTTTTAAGTGGTTTGTGGGAAAGGTGATAATGTGACCATGTGTTATATGAGCTAAAGTACCCCCGGCGTACATGATGAGGATATTGCAAGTTCCCTCTGAGTTCCATAACTTTAAAAACTTGACCTTCAGTCTCGTTCTCTATATGGTTATGGACCTCCTCTGTGACTTGCAATATCCTTAAAAAATATGGCAAGGGGTACTTTATCCTTTCTATATTACTGAGTGGCAGTCGCCACTGGGTAGTTATAGTTAGGATCATGTTTCCATAAGAAATGCATTTTTTGGTTAGTTTATATCTTTGTCGCCGTTTGATCAATCTCCACAAAAGTTTGCACATGGAAAGTTTTGCGGCAATCCGTCATGCGGGGCCGGGATAAGGGAGGGTCCCAAAGCACATTTTCCCCATTCATTTTTCTATCGAAACTTAAGACACAGCTACAACCCAAACTACTGAACAGATTTACTCCAAATTAGAAAGCTAGATTTTGGTCCAGAAAGAGTGCTTTTTGTGATTTGGTGTAAATCCGTTCAGTAGTTTTTGAGCAATTATTGCTCAAAAACTTTGTATATTTCATACCGAGGAGAATCCGCAAGCCAACAGATCTCGTAGAGAGATCAGATTGCTGCCACTACATCAACAACATTGTGGCGGCAGCCATCTTAGTCTTGAGTCCTTAGAAATAAGGTAAAAAAAAGACATATGGGGCATGGCCAAAAATGTTTTCTTTTTAATTTTGCTGCGATTTTGCACAGAAATTATGTCAAAATATAAAAAAGGCCCGGGGTGGGTCGGGGCCCAGAGAGGCAGCACAAGCTGTTTTTTTGGGGAGGGGGCATGTGGCCCCCCTCCACCAGTCTCTGTGAGGCCCAGGGACCCAATCCCATGGGGCAGAGATACAAAATGAAGGGAGGGAGGAGCGCGGCCCTCCTCCCAGAGCCTTATTGTGCCCCATGGACCCCATCACCCAGGGCTAAAAAGCATATTAAAAGGGGAGGGTGGCTGCGTGGATCCCCTCCCCAATCCTAAAAAGACCCCGGGAACACCATCCCCCAGGACCAAATTTAATAAAAATAGATGATGGGGCCTACCCAAGCCATTATAGGCCACAGAAACCGATCCCCCGGGGCTGAACAGAACACGCTGCCCCCCTCCTGGAGCCTTATTAGGCTCCCCCTCCCTAGGGCCGAACTTTACTTAATAGGGAGGGGGTGCCGTGCGGCCCCCCTCCCCGAGCCTCTAAATTCCCCTGAGACCCCATCCTGGCTGGCTCAGTTACTTTGTCCTGGGGAGCCCACCCCATGGGACACAGTAGTTTCCCTGCACGCACCAGCGTGGGCAAGGAAACATATGTTTCCTCCTGCCTTCCGGATCATTTTTAAATATTCTACCAGGCAGGAGCAAACAAGCCTTCCCTGCCTGCCGGAGTGCAGGCAGGGAAAGCAGGCCTGCTCCCAGCCAGCGGGAGATTTAAATATGCTCCCGCTGGGTGGGAGCAGACTTCTGTTTCCCTGCTGACAGGAGAGTAACAGATATTGCTCCCGCCCAGAAGGAGCAAGCACAAAAAGCTGCTCCCTCTGTTTGGGAGAAATGCCGGCTCCCGCGCCATGCTGGGAGCTGGCTTGGGCTGCGGGGCAGGGGTTGGGGCCCCCTCCCCTTTACAAATATCTTTTGGCCCTAGAGGATGGGGACCCCGTGACTCGGGAAGGGGGGCCACCTGCCCCTCCTTTAACAAAAAATTACCTTGGGTGTAGGGGTCCCAGGGGCCCAAAGTGTCTTTAGGAGGGGGCTACGCTAACGGGTTGGACTAGGCCTGGCCCTTTGGTCAACCCCCCACTGCACACAGCCAAAGGCCATGTGCAGCATGAGGTTGGCTGCCTGCGTGTGGGTTGGACACAGGGCCAGGCAGCAGGCCAGGCTCTGCGGCCAACCCCTTGCTGTGGATGGCTGTAGGCGGTGCGCAGCAGGTGGTTGGATGCCAGCGAAAGGGTGTTGGCGGCATGAGGTGCCTCCCACACAGCACATTACAAAAGATTATGCGCAGAATCTGGTTGGCTGCGGGGGGGATTGGACGCAGGGCCTGGCTGCAAGTCAGGCCCTGAGGTCAATCCCATGCAGCGCACAACCAAAGGTTAAAGTAACATTATGGTTAGGTGACAATTTCAGTGACAACGTAGTGTTTTAAACTTACAAAACCATAGAAATTCACCAGTTATAGTTATCTCTGGGAACTATAACTCATGTGCTAAGGTAACTATAACTCACGCCCTTTTCATGAACTGCTAATTACCCTAGATATTACATCACTCATGACATCTTCTATGACACCATTGATAATATCACTGCAACATTTGCAATTAAATTATTGATGAGATAACTGTGCATGGCGGGGGCACAAGTTATAGTTACCTTAGGACACAGCTTATTAGTCACCAGAGATAACTTTCCCTATAAAAACAAAGGTTAAATACACGTTATAGTTAGGTGAAAATGTCAGTTAGAATCTACTGTTTTAAACCAACAAAACCACTGAAATTCACCAGTCATAGTCATCGCAAGTAACTATAACTCATGCCCTAAAGTAACTATAAGTCACCCTCCACCATACACAGGGTTGTCATCAATGATGTAATTTCAGATGTTGCAGTTTTGTTATCAATGTTGTCATTGAAGATGTCATAAGAGATGTAATATTTCAAATCTAAGCGGTGCATGGTGAGGGTGCGAGTCATAGTTATTTAGGGCACGAGTCACCAGTTATACTTTACTTTACTAACAATAACGTGCCTGTGCTAATCACTACTTACCTCACATATTGCATCACTTATTGCATGTTAAATGACAGCATTGATGATATCACTAATAACACCATAGTCATATACAAGATAGAGTTACTGAGTGTACATGCTTGGTCCATAAAATGGAAATAGAATAAGCCATGGAAGCAAGCTAATTGTACACGTTGAAAGTTATATGGTGCACCATTTATAAATCACTAAAGTATGGGGTGTAAATATTAGTCCATGTTAAACAAGATACGGAATAAACACACCCGATGTAGATTGCAGCGGTATATTTAACAGTAGGTCGTGGCTTAAAGCCAAAGCCTGTTCTTAAAAATCTGTGAGAAAGACCACAGCTTCTGTTGACAATAGATTATCTACTAGTGGCGATCTGAGCATGTGACTGTGTTAATTTGTTGTAATACAGTGCTATAGATATATTCTATGTAACAAGGATGTTTATAAAGTATGGATGCTTATTTTCAGGTGTTCGCTGAACATTTTGAGGTATTGCAGATTGTTGAATGTGCAACAGGCCGTTGGCTGGCTGCAGATGTAATCACGCCTGATGTAAGGCTGCATAGGTAATGGTAGCATATCGTAATAAAGCTTGTCAAAGATTCTAGCTATGACTCTCACTGGTTGGTATCAACCACCTACTATCCGATCAAAATGCAACAATTTTGTATTTTATGATTTATAATTCCTACTACTCTGAAGGCAATTCACATTCTATCTGGCCAGTTCAAAGAAGCATAGTTAACCTGTGTGTAGTCCTGTATTCACACTGCTCTCCATTTTACCAATATCATTGAAATCATAACTTTATGCCTATGCTTTAAAATTACTTCGATCTCAAACACTTTTGAATGCACTCAATCTCTTCATGATTCACAAAATACACTGTAACGTTCGCTACTTACCCTTAGTCACTCTCTCTCTTGCTCGCTCTCTCTTTCTCTCTCTCTCTCCATCTCAGTGAACTTTCTCAACCTTCTTCGTCTGTTCCACTAGATATTTTGACTTTTCTTGGGCATTTTTCCCTCCAATTTGAGTATTGTCAAATTCTTCTGAGAAAGTGCATTGAAAGATAACCATTTAAAATAACAACCCATCTGATATAATAATACCCTGTGTCACCCTGTGGGCATCGGCTCTAAGTGTAATAGTGTAGACTAGTAAAAAGATATTTCCTTGAAACGCAAAACAAATGAACCAATACGTTCTTGGACTTAGATCTCTTAGGGTTCGCTCCATTGAGTACTTGGTGAACTCTTGGAATTTCCCTATGGAGATTGGGTGAATCATCATTTGAAGATGTGGTGTTTTAATAAAGCACAGCACAAATGAGTTTCATTCACAAAGATACTCCCAGATTACTCTGACTTCGTTCTGGAATTTAGAAGTAAGCCAGAAGCACTGCAAGAGTAGGTCACAGCAAAACCTATGTGAATCAGGTCCTAATTATTTAACATCAGAACGACATTGTTCTGCTGCTCTGGGATCCACACAAAACCTGCACAAAACTAATGTTCTTATGTATCCTATTTTTAATAAACTCCAGTTTTCCAACTTTTGTGGTGTAACAAAGGTACCATGCATATTCAAACGTGTCAACTAGAAGAATTGGGGGTGTGGGGAGCGAGCAGGCGAGAGAGAGAGAGGGAGGGAGTCCGAGAGGGGGGTAGGCAGAGAGACAGTAAGACAGAAAGAGCAGTGTGTGGGAGAGCAAGATAATGATAGGGGGAGAGAGAAGAGAGAAAGCAGAGGGAGAGCGGAGGAGGGGAGAGAAATGGTAGGAAAGAGAGGAGGGCCTGCAATCAGAGACAGATACAGAAGTAGAGAGGTACACAGGGAAAGAGAATGTAGAGGGAGGGAGAGTGGAAGAGAGAGTGTGAGAGAGGGAGAGATTTGAAGAGAGGGTGTGAGAGAGGGAGGAAGAGTGGAAGAGAGAGAGAGGGAGAGTGGAAGTAAGTGTGAGAGAAAAAAGAAATGGAATGGGTCAGAACTTGAGACATTAGTGCAATTTTATGCTTGACACATCACTTAATGTAGCTCAAGGACACGTGCGATGACAGCAGGAAGGCTTCCTTGATCACAGGGTGTGATGTTGTTCCCTGCTCGTGTCTTGCTGCACAGCGCCTCTTGTATGGAAAGGTTAGAAGTGCTGTAAATGCCGCAGTGCGCGTCTAAGAGCTCTACTGATGAGTGCAAGCATCGCTCTGAAAGCTGCTATCATGTGGCCGACACAGCCCCTGCATGTCTAGAGATGTAAAGCACCTCTGAGAGGTCTCTGAAGTGTGTTCTGTGTCCTTCAGCTGCACAGTGTGACTTGTCCAGGATAACAATGCGCTGTGTCTCCATCCCCTGCCATTCAAATACTCCGCAGTGGTTCCACACCATTATGGCCATGACATCTAACATTCAGAGCTGTTGCTGTCTTTGCACAGCTATGCATTGCAAAGCAATTTTTTACTGCTGTACTAATGCACTGGAGTGCAAAGTGTCCATTCGGTGGTATTTGCAGAAATGTTATATATTAATGAGGCAGGATTCCCTCTGCAAATCCCTTCGAATGGCTGTGAATGCATTGGGGACCGGCACTTATTTTGCTCATCAGACACTGACTGTGAGCAAGAGAGGGGAAAGCACACAAAGGGAAAGAAGTGGAAAGTGAAAGACGGGAAAACTGTTGCAAAGGGAGAAAACAGGAACCTGCAAGGGGCAGGGAGATTCTGATAGTGGATGGAAGAGCCATGAGGTAAATAGAGTCTACCCCGCCTTGTCATTAGGTGCACCGACATTTCAAAGCACCGACAGCTAATGTCTATGCAAAGCTCTGGGCACCGGCACTTATCGTACTACAAATTAAGTACTAAAAACTAATGGCACATGGATGAGCCCCTATTCATCCAGCCAAAGACTGGTCTACATAATCAATCAATCAATCAATCAATCATGGGATTTATAGAGCGCACTACATACCCGCGAGGGTCTCAAGGTGCTAGGGAGAGGGGGGCCGCTACTGGTCGAACAGCCAGGTCTTGAGAAGCCTCCTGAAGGTCAGCAGGTCTTGGGTCTGTCGTAGGTTGAGTGGGAGGGAGTTCCAGGTTTTAGCGGCGAGGTGGGAGAAGGATCTGCCGCCGGCGGTGGTTCTTCGGATGCGGGGGACGGTGGCGAGTGCGAGGTCGGCGGAGCGGAGCTGGCGGGTGGGGATGTAGAAGGAGAGTCGTCTGTTGAGGTAAGCTGGGCCGGTCTTGTGGAGAGCCTTGTGTGCGTGGATGAGGAGTTTGAAGGAGATCCTTTTGTTGACGGGGAGCCAGTGCAGGTTTCTCAGGTGGGGGTGATGTGGCTGTGTCGTGGTATGTCGAGGATCAGGCATGCGGAGGCGTTTTGAATGCGTTGCAGTCGTTTGATGAGCTTGGCCGGGGCTCCTGCGTAGAGGGCGTTTCCGTAGTCTAGTTTGCTACTGACGAGGGCCTGGGTGACCGTTCTTCTTGTGTCTGATGGGAGCCATCTGTAGATCTTGCGGAGCATGCGGAGGGTGTTGAAGCAGGAGGAGGAGACTGTGTTGACTTGCTTGGTCATGGAGAGCGTTGAGTCGAGGATGACTCCCAGGTTGCGTGCGTGGTCGGTGGGTGTCGGCGGTGCTCCCAGTGTCGTAGGCCACCAGGACTCGTCCCAGGCTGAGGGGTTGGGGCCGAGGATGAGGACCTCCGTCTTGTCCGTGTTCAGCTTCAGTCGGCTGATCTTCATCCATTCGGCGACGGCCTTCATTCCTTCGTGTAGGTTCGATTTGGCGGTCCTTGGTGAGGGAGAGGATCAGTTGGGTGTCGTCGGTATAGGAGATTATGTTGAGGTCGTGCTGTCGGGCGATGCGTGCGAGCGGGGTCATGTAGATGTTGAACAGTGTTGGGCTGAGGGAAGATCCCTGGGGTACACCGCAGATGATCTTGGAGGCTTCGGAGCGGAAAGGGGGGAGGCGTACGCTCTGGGTTCTGCCGGAGAGGAAGGAGGTGGTCCAGTCCAGGGCCTTGTCTCGTACCCCTGCGTCGTGGAGGCGTGTGCGTAGTGTGCGGTGGCAGACAGTATCGAAGGCGGCGGAGAGGTCCAGGAGGATGAGGGCCGCTGTTTCACCGTTGTCCAGCAGGGTCCTGATGTCGTCGGTGGCGGCGATGAGGGCAGTCTCGGTGCTGTGGTTGCTGCGGAACCCGGATTGGGATGGGTCCAGGATGTTGTTTTCTTCGAGGTATCGGGTTAGCTGTTTGTTGACGATCTTCTCAATTACCTTGGCTGGGAACGTAAGCAGGGAGATGGGTAACCCTGGGCAAAGCACTACGCTACGCTCACGTAGTTTGCAAAGTTTGCGCTACTTCGCACAATGCGAATTGCACGTAGCACAGTGCAAACACGCGTAGCGTAGCGTAGCGTAGCGTAGTGCAGCGGTCATTTTTGCTTGCTCGCGGTCCTCAACGTCAAGTTGGCGACCGCGAGTAAGCAAAATGACATCCCGGCGAGATTCTCAACGCGGGGAGGTCAGGTTTCTCATTGCGAGTGGTCGCGTATGCTCGCGACCGCTCGCGATGAGAAACTACCAGTCCGCGTTGAGAAAGCTGCTGCTCGAGTAAAAATCTACTCGAGCGGCAGTAAAAGACAGCTCGCACTGTGCAAGATGTCGTTTTCAATGATTGCACAGTGCGGACAAGCATCCGGCACTGTGCAATCATTGCGAACAGCGCACTACGCAGTTCGCGTAGTGCTACGCGTAGCTCGCGTAGTGCGAACTGCACTTTGCGTAGCGCTACTTCGCGAACTACGCCCAGGCTTAGAGATGGGCCGGAAGTTCTTGAGGTCTTTCGGGTCCGCCTTGGGTTTTTTGAGTAGGGCGTTGATCTCGGCGTGTTTCCAGCTCTCTGGGAAGGTCGCGGTCTCGAAGGAGAGGTTGATGACGTCACGCAGGTGGGGTGCGATGGAGCTGCTGGCTTTGTTAAAGATGTGGTGTGGGAAAGGGTCTGACGGGGAGCCGGAGTGGATAGTGCTCATGGTCTTGATGGTGTCGTCGATGTCCACGTTGGTCCAGGCTGGCAGGGGGTCGTGGTTGATGGTGTGTGTAGAATCTGGTGTGTCGATGCCCGTAGGGGCTGTCTGGGAGTCGAAGCTGTCGTGGATGTCGGTGATTTTGCGGTGAAAGAAGGTGGCGAGAGAGTCGCACAGGGCTTGCGATGGCGGGATGCCGTTGGTGTTGGAGCTGGGGTTGGAGAGTTCCTTCACGATGTTGAATAGCTCCTTGCTGTTGTGGGCGCTGTTGTCGAGGCGGTCTGTGAAGGCGGTCCTCTTGGCAGACCTGATGAGGTGGTGATGGTTGCGGGTGGCGTCTTTGTGGGCTGCGTGGCTGTCCGGTGTCTTTTCACTGAGCCATTTCTTCTGTAGTTTCCGGCAGGCTCGCTTGGAGGCTAGGAGTTCTGGGGTGAACCAGCTGGCTCTCTTGCTGGTGTCTCTGCGGGAGGGCTTCTTCAGTGGGGCGAGGGTGTTGGCGCAGTCGTCAATCCAGCATCTGAGATTGTGGGCGGCTTCGTTGGCGTTGGAGTGGTTGGTGGGAGGGCTGAGAGCGAGGTTTGCCTGTAGTTGGTCTTTCGGTGATTTTGCTCCAGCAGCGGCGGGGGATCTGCTGAGGGCGGTGGTGTGTGGTTTCTGGAAGGAGAAGTGGATGCAGCGGTGGTCGGTCCAAAGGAGTTCGGTGGTGTGGTTGAAGGAGACGTGGGCGCTGGAGGAGAAGATGGGGTCGAGCGTGTGGCCGGCCGAGTGGGTCGGCGTTGAGACGAGTTGCTTCAGTCCGAGGTTGGCGAGGTTGTCGATCAGGGTGGTGGAGTTGCTGTCGTTGTTGTTCTCAAGGTGAAAGTTCAGGTCTCTGAGGAGGATTTAGTCGGTGGAGGTCAGGGCGTGCGTGCTGATGAAGTCGGCGATGGAGTCGCTGAACTGGGGTCGGGGTCCGGGGGGTCTGTAGACGAGGGTGCCTCTGAGAGTGGTGTTGGGGTCCGTGTGGATCTGGAAGTGCATGTGTTCGGCGGTGCTGAGAGTGTCGTCGGTGCTGGTCGAGACTCTGATGCTGTTCTTGTGGACAATGGCGATTCCTCCTCTGACTCCGTTGGTGCGGTCTCTGCGGGTGATCTTGTAGCCGTCCGGGATTGCTATGGCGATGTCGGGTGCGGAGGAGTCGTTCATCCAGGTCAGGAAGGCGACGTCCAGGGATGATGTGTCGAGCAGGTCCCAGAGCTCGACGGCGTGTTTGCGTGCAGAGCGGATGTTCAGTAGGATGCACCGGAGGTGGTTGAGGTCCTTCTTTGCGGGTGGGTCGGTGGTTCTGAGGCTGGTGTAGCTGCAGTTCCGGCAGGTGAAGGGACCATGTGTGCGTTTCGGGGCGGCCTTGAAGCAGGTGTGGGTCCGTCCGGAGTTGAGAGCGTGGAGTGTGCTGGCGTCGTATCGGTGGCGGTCTTCGGGGCGGGGGCCGCGGGGGCCAGGGGTTCTGGCGCTGGGCGCGGTCTAGGCGCGGATGGGCGCAGACGGGCTTGCCTTAGGCGCGCCTTCGGCGCGGCCGCACAGCGGACGCCATATATGGGGAGGTGGGAGGGAGGAGCAGCGAATGGTCAGCGAGGGGGGCGGGGCCGCATGGGACACAGCGGCGGGAAACGGGAGTGGTGCAAAACACGGGGGCGGTGAGGGGGTACAGAAGTCAAAGAGGGCACAGAGGGGCACAGGCACAAGACAGATCACAGGCACAAGACAGATCACAGCAGAAGGGGGCACAAAACGGAAGGGCAAAACAGATCACAGCAGAGAGGGCACAAAACGGAAGGGCAAAATCCGATCACATCAGAGGGGGCACAAAACGGAAGGGCAAAACAGATCACAGCAGAGGGGGCACAAAACGGAAGGGCAGAACAGATCACAGCAGAGGGGGCACAAAATGGAAGGGCAAAACAGATCACAGCAGAAGGGGGCACAGAACGGAAGGGCAAAAAACAGCAACAATGACGCTACACAGACAAGAACCTACCTACGGCCTACCACTGGCCACCAGGGATGAGGCACAGGTGGTAGCCTGCGGGTGGAGGAGGGCCTCAGCTACAGCAGCGGCAGGAACTGGACGCACAGGCGGCGCTGTGCGGAGGGGGGTGACCTACCAAGAGGTCAAAGGTCGCTCACCTTACCGCGCAGCGGCCGCCATATATGGGGAGGTGAGAGGGAGGAGCAGCGAATGGTCAGCGAGGGGGGCGGAGCCGCAGGGGATGCAGCGGCGGGAAACGGGAGTGGCGCAAAACACGGGGACGGCGAGGGGGTACAGAAGTCAAAGAGGGCACAGAGGGGCACAGGCACAAGACAGATCACAGCAGAAGGGGGCAAAAAACGGAAGGGCAAAACAGATCACAGCAGAGGGGGCACAAAACGGAAGGGCAAAACAGATCACAGCAGAGGGGGCACAAAACGGAAGGGCAGAACAGATCACAGCAGAGGGGGCACAAAATGGAAGGGCAAAACAGATCACATCAGAAGGGGGCACAGAACGGAAGGGCAAAAAACAGCAACAATGACGCTACACAGACAAGAACCTACCTACGGCCTACCACTGGCCACCAGGGATGAGGCGCAGGTGGTAGCCTGCGGGTGGAGGAGGGCCTCAGCTACAGCAGCGGCAGGAACTGGACGCACAGGCGGTGCTGTGCGGAGGGGGGGGCGACCTACCAAGAGGTCAAAGGTCCCAAAAGCATGTCATATCAAATGCGGCTGAATGCTTTAAAGCCTTTTACACACAAAGACCTTGGGTATGAAGCACATTTTTCATATAAACATTCATGCAGCCCTCCTAAAAGCAAACCCTGCGGACAGCCACTAAATCAGTCACTAAGAGCGTCTGTAATTGATTTTAAAGAGCAATCTTGGATGCCAGTGGGGTTGTGATCGCTTGTAAGGTGCCGCAGAGCTCACTTCACAAACTCCGGGGTCTCCACCCGCACTCACCGCACAGCAGCAGCGGGACAGGCCTGACTCAATGTTCCGCTCACCCGGCTCTGCTTAGCCTCTTGTCCTGAGGTATGGGGTCCTCGCTCCCCTGGGGTCCTCATCCTCCTGTGCCAGGGGGCAGGCTGTATTTTATGATACTCAGCCCATTAGCCCTACGTCACAGGCAAGAACACTTGTGATGTGCTGCCTCCGGGTGTGCAGCTCACCTCCCTAAGGCCCAGTCCCACCCCTGCAACTCCAGCAGCGCGAGGATTGGCTGAGTGTTGGCAGCCCCTGACCCAGCCATTGACTCGTCGCCAGTGTAATAAAGCTGGTACACTGGATGGGTTAGCAGAAGTTGATTTATTGAAGGAGGAGCAGGAATCTACAGAGGTAACATCCTACCCACACAGCGCCAGCAGGAACTGGCCAGTGGGAGTTCTAATGATACTCAAACTGGATCAAGGCTCTAGAATGGAGAACCCCATTTTGAGTGTGGTACACAGAACATTATGACACACAGGTCATTACTCTGAGAGAGGAACACAGAACACGATGACATGCAGGCCATTACACAAGGATTCAACAGTTTTAAATACTGCACAATCTAGTCTCTTCAAGAAACTATTTTCAATTCCACGCCACATATCTCAAGCCCAGATAAGACTGGAATTCGGTTTAAAAAATCAGATACCGACAAGACAAGGGGCCCTCGTCAAATATTACTGGAGAATGAGGGCAGCAGAGGAAAATTCCTTAGCCCATTATTGCTGGCTGGAGGTTGAAAAACAATCCAGGCTGAATAAGTCAGTATATTTTGTTTTGAAACAATCCCTTTCTTCTTTAAAGTTAGAGGACGCTTGGCTCACAATATCAACCTATCCCGAGTTCAAACAAATAACCAACAAATCCATTAAAAAGGCAATCACAGCTATTGAAAAAGCATCTTTGGCCCTTGAAACCCACGCGTGGGTGCTGATGCCAACATATATAACTCTAAAATCCCAACCATATCTGCTGGAACACTTTTCAAGGCAAAATAAGTTGAACCTGATTTTATTGAGACTGGGAACTTATCCATCTAAAGACCTTACCCCAAAATGGAAACGGTCCTGGCCCACTATGGAATGCCGCCTTTGTAGGCATGCAAACAAGTCACTACTCCACTTATTATGCATTTGTCCGGCACTACTAAATATTCGGAAAACCCTTTTACGGCCAACACTGAAACGAGAACAAATAAGGACTTGCAGAGCTCCCATCATAAAATGCTTAGGAGGCTCGACAGTAGGGCTGGGCGTAGTGGGCGTAGCGGGGCTACGCGGAGTGCCACGGAGACGGAACCAATGTCCGCACACTCCGCGTAGCTCCGCTACACACCACCCGCCTCCCACCCGCGCTATGAAAATGTTTTAAAAAATCTATTTAAAACTCCTTACCTTATCGGCGCCCTCCGGGCTTCCCTCTTCCTCCATCGGGCCTTCTTCATGAAAACTGCGCGGGCGCCTGCACATGCGCATTCCTCGTGAGAAATGCGCTTGCGCGGGCCCCCGCGCATGCGCAGTTTTCATGAAGAAGTCGCGGAAGAGGGCAGCCCGGGGACGCCGCCGATAAGGTAAGGAGTTTTAAATAGATTTTTTAAACGTTTTAATAGCGCGGGTGGGAGGCCAACTCCGCTCCGCCGCGAGTGTGCGGAGATTTGCCTGCTCCGCCTACTTCGTGGAACGCGGAACAGGCAAAATTCCGCACATTCCGTGGGTGGAACGGAGTTGTCCGCCCACCCCTACTCGACAGTCCAACGGACAAGCAAGGAGATAAAGTTTCTGAGCCTAGAGGCAAACGAATTAGAAAAGAGTGATAGATTAATCGAACATGTCTTCCCAGCATTAACCTTGTTTACTCAAATCAAAACCTCGCAGCTCACACAACCATAGCAGCAGCACTTTATTTACAAATTATGAAACTATGATAGCCTGCGTTCAGCTCAACCCAAATACATTAGAAGCCCGTTTTCTCTAGTAGGGCGGGACATCATATGCTCACATGCAATTAATGAAAATTCTTTTTAACATCATTTTTAGAATGCATTTTAACGAGTTTAATGCAATGCCATATTTAAACTAGTACTACTGTTTAATAATTTTAATGTATTTTTTGGGTAAATTGTATAATGCTTTTATGATTTTATATGAAATCGAATAAAAGTATTTCTTCTGGTTTATAACACCAGAATCATTCTGACATACAATGAGAATTCCCACGACATCAAAAGGATTTTGGCTAAAAGCTGGGATATACTTACCAGTGATTCCATCATAGGTAATTCAGTACAAGAGAGACCGAGAATTTCTTAAGGGAGAGGTCGTAATATGAGAGACATACTTGTCCACAGTGACATTACCCTCTACCCAGTGAATAAGGAAAATAATCTACAAGGTTTCTTTCCATGTGGTCATTGCAAAGCTTGCAGGAATAGCTATATGCGTAAGGAATTTAGTAAGGGGAATACTGTGAAACACATCACCCAATTTATCTCATTCAGTATGACATTTGCCATATATACCTTGGAATGTCTGTGCAAACTGTGGTACATTGGCAGCACCACTTTGATGGCCAAAAAAAGGGTACTGGAACACATGAGGCCATAATCAATAAAGATCCACATTATCCAGTAGCCCATCATTTCCATGAAAATCACTTCTCAGGCATTTCTTTTCTCTCCTATTTTGCTGTTGAGCAGATACGCAGCATAGCCAGGGGTGGGGACAGGGTTCTTAATCTTAGAAAGAAGGAATCCAAATATATCATTGACCTTCAGACCAAAAGTCCAAGGGGCCTAAACCAGGATAAGGAGTTAAGAATCCATCTACGGGAAGAATAATGTTGATGTTCCCTATTGTTGTACTTTGATAACCATCTGTACAAATCTGTTTTTCCTGTACTCCTCCCAGCCCCTTTTTCATCCTCTTCTCCTCCCCCCTAGTCCCTTTATGTCCGATACATCTATATTTCTTTGATTCCTCTCTGTTTATGCAACAATCACCAGAAATTCCTCATCCTAGGAAGATGTTGTTGTGTTAATTTTAATTATTAATGCTATTAAGTGTTTACATTGGTTTCAGTATTTCATTTAATTGGTTTTAATCTTCTCTTTTTCTCTGGTTATTTTTATTTTTACCGGAGGTAAAGAAGGCACCCAGACGATTTTGGTGTTTCACCTTCACGGGTTCCCTACCCTTTTCTTCTGAGGCACAACTGGGTGTTTGCACTTCAGATAAGAGAGTTCTCTTGTTTGCAATGGCAGTATTTGTTTTGGACTTAGAGTTCTTTGATTTTGATATTTTGGAATTCCATGTGTCAATGTGAGGCTCTTGTTTATCCTCTATAATTTTGTTTTTGAGGACTTCCTAGGGCACCGCAGGGGGATCTAGCAGTCCGGGGAGACGATTTTAGGCACTTGCCAAGTATCTTCTGATTTAATTATTTTGTCGGCAGGGTTTTTTTCCTCTGTTTTTCCTCTGTTTTTCATAGAGTCCCTCTCTCTACCCTGGAATTTAACACATTCCAGACAGCTTGTACAGGCACTTGCCAATCACACCTGTTCTGATGTATCATTTAGGGCACCACACCAGCATAAAAACCACTTTTGCTTTGTTGTCTCTGGTGTTACCAGGTGCACGTCAGTGGTACTAAATTTAATACTATACAGACAGGTATTGTCTCACAGAACAACCTCATGCTCTCATATGCTTGTGTAGCAAGACTTTTTGGGATAGTGTATCGACACAAAACAATTGTACTTGCCACACGCAAGAATACACAAGTTGTCTAATTTGTTTGATCAATTAATTTCATATGTGAAATATTGCAGTGCATGTATATCTTATTAGGAGAATATATAACCAATTTGTGTATATGCTGCAACATGGTCGCCATTATGTCAACCCAGTTCTATGTTTATACTCACACTTCCTTAGGGGCTTTCCATTTCTTGTGGACACCATTATATCAGGAATTGTATATGTTTATTACACGTACCACACACAGTATAAATCTCATTACATTGTTACATGACATTCTTATATGTGTGCATATCGTAGTATACCATTACCTATTTTGTTTAGGAGACTAGTATATAGATCTACATCTAGCGTACATAAGACAATATGGCTGCTATAGAGTCAGCTCTGTTCAGTCCTTTGTTGGTTTTCACTAACACTGCATCTACATGCCTGGTTCTGAGAGTGCATATTATTGTTTTGTTTGGCAACGACATATATATCTACATATCTATATATATATATATATATTTATATATATCTATATAGATATATACATATATCTATATATATATATATATATATATATATGCTTCGAAAACTCTCGCACACAAGAGCAAACGTGGGCACTCCAGGCAAGTCAAGCAATTCTTTTATTTTCTTACATCTCCATCACCGTGTCGGTCCTGACCAGTGGCGGTTTCTCTCTTAGGGCGTCGGGGCTCCTCCCCCGTTACAGTCAACAATAAGTGCTCAGCTCATCATATCATATAACAAAAAACCTTTATTGTAGTCTAGTAACGACTACTCTGATTATGTATAATGCTAGTAGAATACGGGGCATTGTCTGCCCCACTCACCGATACCGCCGCTACCTCAAGTGACTCAGTGACTCTCACGCTGTTTGCTTGCTCCCCAGGCGGTCCCAAAGTAGCCTACGTGTTTGCCGGCTGAGAACCTCACAGCCCTGAAGGCTGTGATGTCATCAGCTCGGCAAAGACCTAGCTTCAGGGCCCAGTCTCCACCCCCTGATGGCGTGGAGGCAAAGTTAGCCCCGGGCGTTTGAAAACCAAGCCCGGGATCGCTAAGCCTCCACGTCAATCAGAGAGTGGAGAGCATTGGCACCATACCCTTTCCCAACTTGTTACAGGGCGTGGGTGGGACCCTGTGACGACTTGGGAAAGGATGTGGCAGGTGGGAAGCAGGAATCGAGTCTGTGCAGACTTGACCTGCTTCCCGCGCAAGTCTGTGCAGGGTCAATCCGACGTTGAAGGCGCCATTTAGAAAAATTCTGACTGTGTGCGTGTTTGACAGAGTCTGTCAGAGGCAATCCGAATCATCGTCTGCTGCAGTGCAGTGCCTGCCGTTAGCAGCTAGCCCCGATAGTTGGTTGCCGCTGCGCACAGCACTGACTGGCTGCTGTTGTGTCATGTACTCGGGAAAGCAGTAGGAGCCGGAGCGGGGGACTTTGTTATCTGTGAACTTGGGAGCAGTTCACCAGCACCAGGTAAGGCCCAGTGCAACCTTCAGCAGCACAGGCCAGCATTCATCATGAGCTGGACAGGATACTAAAACATCAGTTTCGGCGCCCACTTATGACCCTCTTTGTATGCCTGGGTCTGCCCGCTAATCCAGGGAGCGGGGCTCAAGAGGTGACAATTGGGTTTTCGCCACTATTTGCTCGCAGCAGGCGGGGTTATAAATCTGCATTCCTGAACACAAGCACTGATCGCAGCTTCTCACTCACTCCGAGAGGCGCCAACCTCTTGCATTTGAGTCAATTGTGCTAGCTGGCTTGATCCCACCCACATATCACTCTGACACAGGAAATAATGGATGTTTCTTTGGCGGAATCTCCAGTTTACCAGTAACAAATGGTGTGCGCTTGCTGGATTCAGCTGGTAGCATATAATGGTGATGCTATGTTAAATATCTCAGTTGATTACAATTGCCCAAGAAGCTAGTTATTGACATAAAATGGTGTATATTGATGTCATTTGACATTTGTAGCTAGCAAGTATAGCTTCCTTGTTTTTTTCTGTTGGACGTGTGTGGTACAGTAACTAGCCAAACACCCACGTATCCTAATTTGACCTCGTCCGTATTTTTGGCCAATCACACTTAGCATTCTGGGATTTGTAGGCTCATGTTGATGCAAAATTGGAAACCAGATGATCTGGGTGCAGAGGAGACAAGGGTTTGCACAGAATTTAGTAATGGTGTCGAGATGGGGGAGAGAAGGGTTGGAGGGATATGCAGAGGACAGACAGTCCACTGTGATGGGTGGGTAGCTGACACACTCCCGAAGATTCATGATTTATGCTGCACGTGCCTGATAGCCAGCAATGCCCGTTTATTGAGGGACATACACGCTTGTTCCTGAGATTTGAAATGCTTGGAGTGGTAACATGTTTGATTTAAAGAACTGCACAGATATGGGGTGTCGTGTTCAAAGGAGGTAGCAGTTTCTGTGCTTCCTATGATTTACATTAGTCAAATGGGGAAAAAAAAAATCAAGATTCCGAAATGTTGCAAGAATTTAAAATACCAACATGTGGTAAATGATAAGCGGTCATTGAGCCTGAGTTACACATGGAAAAGTGAGCAAATGCGTTTTATTATGCATTTTTCTAAGCACTTCTAATATATGCAGATAGAACTAATTGACGGAGCTGGGATTCCATGCAAAAACATAGCAGCATATTTAAACTGCCAGGCCTTGTAAGGATTTATTTCTATATCTTCTCGCCATGTTGATTATTTAAGAGCTGCCTGCACTGCTAACTAATATGTTGTCTTCTGCAAATAAAGCACATGAGCTGAGCATTATCGAGTAATAGTGTCCCTGCCTGATGAGATGTAGTCGTTTGAAAACCTTGCACATTCTGCAGAGCAGTTTCTGCAGTTTCTTTTCAATGGGAGAGCCAGATACAAAAGAACTTTTATGGGGAAGTCCCAGCGTCCGTCAAGAGTCTCGCTGGTAGACTCCTATTGTTCGTCCTCGGTGGTGCTATTGATCGCTTTTCGGCAGAGCTGTGCGATCACAGCCCTTTTTGAAGAATCCCACAGGTGACAGAGTTCGAGCAAGAAGGCAGTGTGCGTGGGGTGGAGTTGGTATGGGTTCATACACAGCAGGATGGGTAGTTGCCTTCTGGCCGGGTTGCCAGACCTGCACCTCGGAGCTTCCCTCACAAGTGCACAGTTAAGGGGGATGTGGGAAGGGGGATGTGGGAGGAAAGGGGTGATCTGTTTGACGTGTCCTGTAGGGGCTACCACCGAGGGAGTACACACCAGCTGCTCCTGGGGTTTTCAGAGGGCCTGTTTCCGTTGGTTGGATGTGCTTGGCTTGGGGGTCATTTTGCAAGCAGACCAGTTTGAGGATTGGGCACATTTTTTGATTTGATTCTAATGTTTTCTTCACACTTGTGCTTCAAAATGCTATATTTGGATCCCCCTTTTTCCAACAATTTGCAGTAAATATGTGGTGTAAAAACCCTCCATTTGAATCCATTTTTTTCAAAATTTTCTTGCAGGGGGAGAACCCCCCCGCACTCTCCTTTTGCAGTTCTGGCTCGCTCGCTTCGCTCGCATATTACTTTAGGGTTCAACATTTTTCGCCTCCCACCACTTTTAAAACCCACCAGCCGCCACTGGTCCTGACGCGTTTCGGCTGACCCAGCCTTTGTCGAAGTCACATTGCATTACAAATCAAACATTTTTAAAGGCACAGTCAATCCTAGACATAGAAGAAAAAACCTTTGTTACCCTCTATGTCATAATCTTCCCAAGACTGTGTTTTTTAGATGGCTATTGCATATTCATTCCTGTTTCTATAGTCGTTTTTATATTTTTATATTTAAACTCTTTTTTTAAATAACATTTATAAAAATTATTTTATATAAAATAAGCCAGCTTATCATTTCAATACATCTTGTACCTCATGCTTGGATGTTGGAACCGTGGAGGAAAATGGAGCAAACTCTTGGGCCAATGCCCTAATTAATACCAAACACGTTATATAATCAAGGGAATCGTACTAATAGCTTATTCTGAAGAGTCATGGCCAAAACAAAGCGTTTAGAACATCCTAAATACATTGCATGAGTCATGAATTATAAAAGCTATATATAAGAAAGTTTTAGTTACCAATTTGATAATGAATCCAACACAATATAAATCAATCCCTATATGATATTTCTTCTAAAAGTTGTATTTAAGTGTATCCATATCAAATACATTATATAAAAATAATCTTTCTATATATATATAAATACAATAAATAGCTATAAGTTTATAAAACACGTGAAATGCCTAAAGTGTCTGAGTGCAACAATTTGCCCATATTTAACACCTCAATTTAACATTAGAATCATGAATACCTAAAGTGCCTAAGTGCGAGGGTAAACTAATATGTCATTACTCAGCCTTTCATCCAAAGCCTTTTAAATCCCTCGGGTGGATAAAAGGACAAGACAGAGACCAGGGGCGAGGAGAATGGATGATCCTAGATCATCCAAAATGTACTTCTAACTCCTCATTCCTGTGCAACCCATTTGGAAATTTCGTGTTTAAATCCAGAATATACCTTTTCTAGGCATCTCAGATTCATGATTCTATTGCCTCCTCTTATATTGGGGGGGATTCTGTCCACGGCAAAGAACATCAGCAGCCCAGGATCTCTTTCATGTTTATCATAAAAGTGTTTAGCTACAGAATATGTAAAATCATGATTCCTGATCGCCCGCTGATGTTCTAGTATACGTTTTTTAAGGGGGAAAATCAAACTCCCCAAATACATCAGGGGACAGGGACAGCTAAGTACATAGATACAATAATCCGTATTGCAATTCTAAAACCTGTTTATCTTCCTCATTTGGAGCCTTGGGGGCTGCGGCAGCAATCACCCGGGCTCCTACATTGCAGAGCCTGGCGAGGGCTCAAGTGCGCATGTCGGGCTGGTCAGTGCAAGGCACCCGTCCAACCCAATATGCGCACTTCACCCGAAGGAGGACTGGCACCTGTAATGTAATGTAATGTAATGTAAGCACTTCTTATATAGCGCACTGCGACCCAGCGGGTATCCTGGCGCTGTGAGACGGGAGGCCTGTGACAAGGGAGTAAGTTAGCCTGATGCTCTGGGATAGAGCCAGGTCTTTATTTTCATTCTAAACGGCAATAGATCATTCATTTGCCGCAACTCCGTGGGTATGTTGTTCCAAAGCCTTGCTGCAGCAACACTGAAGGCTCGTCCTCCCCAGTTGAGCTCTTTTAATCGGGGGTACCTTCACCCAGTTGGCCGAGGATGACCGGAGACAGCGGGTAGGAGCATACCAGCTGAATTTTTTCTGCAACGGTAAGGGCCCCAATCCATGCAATGCCTTAAACACGACACAGAGGGACTTAAAATGAATCCTCTGCAAAACAGGGAGCCAGTGGAGCTCCGTCAGGGCCTGGGAGGCAGAAGACTGGCGAGGTCTCATCAAGGCCAGCTTAGCTGCCGCATTCTGGATTCTTTGTAATCTTCCAATTAAATACGTTGGGGATTCCAATAGTAGCGCATTACAGTAATCCAGTCTGCTCATGATGACGCTCCTGACTACCAATGCGCGTGTCTGAATCGGAAGCATGGGGAGAATTTTCCTAAGGGCCCTGATAAGAGAGAAGCACCGGCAAATCATCAAGCAGGCTTGGAGCGGAGGCTTCTCCCTCCACTCCTCATGTAACTTCTTTGCCCGGGTGACGGTCATGCCGCGCACTGCGGTAAAAAAATAAAAATAAAAGATGAAATCATCTATTGATTTAAGCGCTCCATCCAAACCATAGAACCCAAGGGAGGGGGTGCATGCACCGGCGGAGCACGTCGACAGGATCAATGACGTCGCCAAAGAAAACAATAATATGCACTCTCAGAACCAGGCATGTAGATGCGGGAATCCGTTTACTCATACATAAGGCGTTTCGGCTGCCCAGCAGCCTTTATCACATGTGCAAATACTACCAATCATGTGCCCTATAAACAGTGTTAGTGAAAACCAACACTGAACAGAGCTGACTCTATAGCAGCCATATTGTAGTATGTACACTACATGTAGATCTATATACTGGTCTACCAAAAAAAATAGGTAATGGTATACTACTATATGCGCACACATAAGAATGTTATGTAACAACGTAATCGTATTTATACTGTTTGTGGCATGTGTAATAAACATATACAATTCCTCATATAATGCTGTCCACAAGAAATGGAAAGCAGTTCATAGTCATGTGCCACTAAGGAAGTGTGAGTATAAACACAGAACTGAGTTGACATAATGGCGGCCATGTTGCAGTGTGTGTGTGTGTGTGTGTGTGTGTGTGTGTGTGTGTGTGTGTGTGTGTGCGTGCGTGTGTGTAAGACTGCTGAGACGTGTTACAATGTAATTTAAATAAACTGTGAAGAATAAATATCCCCGCAGTGTCAGTACCTGTCCATTGACGGACTGGTGTTGGAGTCAAAATATATATGTGTGTATATATATACATATATATGTATACACACATATATACATGTGTCCATGCATCCAATGCATAATTCAAAATAAATTTCCTAACTCAGATTAGGTATATAGGTGAATTTGCTTTACCTTTTTGATCTCTTGTGAGAAGGACTGGCTCTGGGCCTAACCTTTAGACTCATTTCATTGTTGGTCTTAATGTAAATAACATCGTCCTTATTTTAGATCTTGGCTTCTGTTTCTTTCTTTATCTTTCATTCTAACTAAGGTGTCCTCTGTATATATATTTTTTTCAGATTCTTTGACTTTGCTCATAAACTGTTTTTGGTCCTGATGTTGACCCTTTGACTTTCACGGATCAAGATACCGCTGATGCTTTTGGCACTTGGGAAGGGATTAAAAGCTACAATCTTCCATTTTCATTTATGGACTATTCTACGAAATGATGGTCCCTTTGCCATTGTTTGTTTATCTGTAATACACTATGTACTGTCTAAAGTATTTGTTTGTGTAATATGTTGAGCAGCAAGAACTTATGTACTGCATTGTTTATGTTGTGTTTTTGTTATGTGCTAAATTTGTTAAGAATAACAATTCACTATATTTTTTAATCTTTGTGTGGGCACCTCACTTTATTGCATTAATATGTATTGACTGTGAAACAGGAACCCTTTTCCTGAACCATTTCTGTTCATACAAATTTCATTGGCTCTGGTTCTGGGTCAGACGGGCTGCCCTTGTTGTGATTAACCTCTACTTCTTCTCCGACACAAACAGCTGTTTTTCAGAATCCTGATGCATGACACATTCAATGAGTCTGAGGTAAGAGCCTGAATGCATAACTTTTAGAGTGGAAGTTGCCTTCATGAACATACTTTTTATCCATCACCAAACTCCCCCTGGCTTTATGTTGGGCTACATATAGCTTACAGCGAAGGTCCATGATAGTACTAGCATCAATTAGTATGTTTGTGGGTTTAACCAGTTTATAAAGTTCAGCCTATAAGTAGATTGTGCTCATCCTTCCAGCAAACATTAGGTGATACCATATTAGTGAGCTGTGCATGTTGGTGCACTAGTTGTGGTACTAAGATCAGGTTAACAGTGACTTATACAATGCTGCATGCTGTGTGCAATGCCAATGGAATTTCATTCAATCTACTACAGCTCACCAAGCACACACATCCAAGCACACACCACATTTATTGAAATGTCCACAGACAAGCAAATAAAGGGTCTATCCTCTTGGATTCGGAGGCTAGGACAAACATGACATATAAATTATGCAGCCATTTAAACAAATAATAGAATTTGTACATGTTTTTCTAAATCATTGAAGACAGGACATCTACCTATCAAAAAGGGTTCTTGTGATAGAAGATCAATTGAAACCAACTCCCCAAAAGCGATATTCTGACTGCTGAAACCGATTGGCTACACAGACTTTACCATATCAGTCTTGATGAAGGTTCATTGAAAATGAATCTTGTTAGATTTGAAACATGTTAGCAAATGATACATGATGGAACACTGTACAATCAAAATATACTAAAAATTGATCCTTTTCGGTAAAGATTAATCAATTCCATTGAATAGAGAAAATAATGACAACACTAAAATTCAAATATTTTTTTTTATTTTTTTTTATTTGCAAAGTTTTATATAGCGCTGGCTAGACCCGGAGGTATCAGAGCGCTTTACATGAGGATCAGTGAGTTACAGGTTCCATAATTACATAGACAAGTATAGACATAGGAGAAAAGAAAAAAACATGAGATTACACAATAATGTGAGATTATTAGCGCGTACACATGTCTTATGGGGAGTGAAGAGGTAGGGGGAATGGTAAACGGGGGTAGGGAATGCAGGTAGGAAAACACAACGGGGAGGCGAGGAAAACGATGTCCGGCTGGGTAGGTGCCGCCGAGGGGTGAACCAGAGCCAAACTCCTCTATAGCTGCATATGACAGCTCCACCGGGCATCAGCCAAAGTTGCTCGGGCACCGCGAAAAGTACAGACAGTTTTGGTTTCCGCCCAGGGGGCATCGTTAAAGTTCCAAAAGTTCAAATAGATCAGGACCAGAAGTGAACCTGCGGGCAAGCATAGCAGAGAAGTCCAAAACCAGTGGTAATCCAGTACCGTTCCAAGATGGCCACCGTGATTGCTTAACCAGTGTGAAGGCTCGTGGAAGTCCATCCTTTGTTTTCATGGTTAACTTAAACTACGATGCAAGGCCCAAGTCGCCACAGCCTATGGATAACTCGCAATAGCTCATGGCAGCCAAACCCATAACAAATTCCTGCGACCATTCCAAACGCGCCATAGTTTCTCCCCCTCAAATATATTATATCGTTCACCCGATTGGTTGTGTGCACCAGGCGTCCAAGTTCTGCACGTTAGTGAATACCCAAGAGACGCAGCAGGATCTGGGCGGCGATGTCCAGGCGACCCGCACTCGGGTCACGGTACGAGTTGAAGATGGCGTCAATGATGAAAATGCAGGGAACCCGCAGCGCCACGTCCAGCACGGCGCGGATCCGGTCGCCCAGTGGCACGGCCGCCATGGGAGCGGGTGGGGTGAGGAGAGCCGCAGCGACACGACTACTCCCCGGTGCCGCCCACCTCCCCCGCCAAATAAAATATTAAGTTTGACAATACTCACTCCCCACTTCACAAAACCCATCTCAGTATATACTTCCTTTGCCTCTTTTTCTGCCTTTACACACAAATAAATTCCTATCTGGCTCCTACTAGAAAGGCATTTAAAGATTCTATTTGCTGTTGTATAAAGTTAGAGAGTGTATTCAAATGAACTATAGATGTGCAGAAATATGCATAGCCTTAAAATGAGACATGAGGCCAATCGAGCAGTTTAAGTTAACTTACATTATCATTAAAAGTGATGGGTCACATCGAAGCAAGTGCTGAAAGGTTTGAAACTTAGGGGTCCATTACGATGTCGGGCGGAAGCACAACCGCCGTGCTGTCGGAGGCAAAAACCGCTAGTTACCGTCCGACAGCAACGGCCCACACGCCCGCAAAATTAGGATGTGAAAAGTCAGGCAAACACCGCCCGCAAGCCTGCGGCGCCGCCCGCCATCAAAGTGCGCCCGTCTACGTAGCGGCGCGAGCCAATGGAGACACACCGTCCGACGAAATGACGTACCGCCCGGCGTACAAATTACGATGCCACAACCAAACAGCCCCACCGGCAAAGAGACACTGCACGAGATACCAAGGCGGAAACCCGACTGTTCAGTACGGAGATGAAAAAGGCGGCCCACCCAGAGATGAATCCTGCACTCCAGGCCATCCCCATGCTCTACCTGATGCACCACCTAGGAGTGAACGCGCCACGACGACGCGGGTAGGCAGACACACAACAAGGGTACGAAAACACTGCACACAGTGCAAGTGCGGGAAAACTGTACATGGCCCCCCCAGACACCCCTGTGTGGACAGGACACATCCACCACTATACCCACACATGTCCCACCTGTCAAAAATAAACAACTCGCAACATCCTGGGCACCCACTACCCAGGACCAGGAAGTGACGTCCCCGTCACGGCACCGCAGCGCAGCGGTGATGACGCAGGTACACATGCGCACAATGCAGAGGCCAGCGACAGCGCCATGCATGGGCTGCACACAAACACCACAGGGTCACAACTACACACCCCACACACCAGCCCCACCCTGAAGGCACATGTCACGTGGCCTTCCTGCATCAGCCATGTCCCCAACCGACAACTCACAGTTGTCAACCTGATGTAACACAAGTGTCCCGAACAGGGGAGTAATGTGATGGCAAAATAGGACACACCCTTGTGTGCAAAACATGGCGAAGCACACAGCGGCTGCTACATAACAGCGCAGAATATGGACCTCGTCCGCAAAAGGCACGCCAGTCTCATCCAAAAATACCCATACCATCCTGCTCACAATATCAAGCCATGCAATGTACAAAATCGAAAAACCCTGCTGCCTGAGAACAGGTGTTTCCAATTACTACACCCACACAGAAGCCCAATGTATAGCGGAAACGCAGTGTCCCGCCCACACACGGGAGAGCAGATAGCACTGAATGGCCTTCCATTCCTACTCTGAAATCACCTTGCAACAATTTATGCAGGAGAATGGAGCCATTGTACCAACAAGAAGCCAAACAGAGCCATGCAGAGTAAACCGTACACTGGCAGATAGCGCCCAACATGAAAGAAAGTTAATAACACAAGAAAGAAATTATACCACTCCTCCATGAGGGTCAAATGCAAGTAATCTGGAAGGAGTCAGACACCACTGGCCTTGACCATTCATTGAAGCATGTGGGATGAGGGCCTGTGTCCTCCGCACAAGCTATAACCCAAGTCCTGCCTCCGTACAACCATTCCAGAATTCCCAGCATCGTCGGAGGTTGCACTCTGCTGACTGCACAGGCAGCCGGAGCACGTCATCACATCACCCTGTAGCAAAATGGCTGTTGCACCACTGCTTCCCAACTACGCCGGACAGATGCAGCTGTACATTAAGAGCTTGCTACAGATAGTGGGCTGTGAAAATCTGGCTATGCTGAACGTAAGTTACCGAGTAACTTACCGCATTGCAATGTTCAGCTGCGTCATCCCCGTTTTCTACTGTCGGAGGTGTCCGTTCCACTGTCCTGTGGATTTATGTCTCTCCAACCCGGCATGTCCAAAGGCGGACTTGGTACACTTGTTTGCACCCCTGGACGCCCACGACAGGATCTGTTCAGTGTATGGGGGCATGGCGTATGTGGCTGCAATCGGACACACACTGCAATGGGACCAGTGTGCCTCCACACAACGTATTCTGGATCACAGTTTCATCGAATGTCATCCAACATGTCCCATCAGGCTTCTACAAGGGACAACATACGATGAACACGTTGCTAGCCACCATCCGCTTCATTGGATGGCATCCATGTTTACCACCAATGCCATGGATGCCCTGCTGGAAGGTATTGCATACCTGACAACTTGTCAATTCATCGGGCCCCGACTCAATACCCCCAATTGAACAATGATGTTCAACACCGTACCTATGCTTGGCTTTCGCACGGAGTGGGCAGTTAGCTGCACAACAACAATACCATACAATCTGCAACAAACACCTCACCATCAACTCCACTACCATGACATCGGACATTTTCGGGACATGCACTCTGTTCCTCAGCATATCCCGTGTCTCTGCATGAACAGGGGGAGGCAGAGGTATGGGACTTGTGTACAGTAACCACATGGCCAATACTGCATGAACAACTATGCCATAATATGTATTCTGCGCACCTGAACACATGCACCTGTCAGTGCACACTTATCTGTCTGCTGTATTACGTGAGAACTGTCACCTCACCATCGTCTGTACTTCCGTGCCTGGACTTTTGCATGGACAACAAATGCAACCCCTACAACATGGCCCTAGTCATTGTGTCATGTTCAGTAGCCACCACATTGCAACAACTAGTGAGACGCTGCTGCATGCATGTAGGCTCATGCTCTGATGTCACCTCTGACGCAGGTGTGTCGGAGTTACTATTGTAGTAAACCTGTACCATGGAACTGAGATGTACTGTGCCTATGATGTCAAGCTGTCTGGTATGCAAAATGAATACTGTCTGTGTCAAAGTCTAGAGCTCATCAGTAATTAGCTGATGTACTTTAGCATAGCAAGGGCAAGGCAGTTGTAACTCTGAAGCAATCATTCCACAGTCAACAACTAATCACATCTACCCGTACCCCCTTTTGTATGTGTAATCATGCTAAGTATATCCTCCACATGCATTTTGCTGCCAGTAGTGTCCACTATACTGCATCACAGAGGAAGTAAGTCCAAATACATGCCTCGAAGCAAATATGTGACTCTGTAGAATTATTAATCGAGGCAAGTACGAATGAGAGAGGATGAGAGTGTGTGAAGTACACGAGAGTCGTGAGATGACCATGTAGTCTAGTGTCATTGGATGTCAATGCATGAGAGTTGCTGCAACAGTGGACCTAGTGAAATACTACAGCTCGTGGGCCTGGACTTGTCAGACTCTGACGTGGCCCAACAGATCATCACATGAACACTGACAGCCTGGGCACTACAAAGCACAGTCCTACATATGTGTATAATTACCTTCACAGTCTGACATCACACTCATCAAGCAAAAGTATGAGCCACGCAAAAGCATGATCCAGCAATGCATGACAAAACACACACACGATATCAGTGTGGGTGGGCAGGACTGCACAGTGAATAAGAACTGCAGAAATTCACATACATGCTCAATTGAACAAGGCACAATCTTGACAGTCACACACCCTGCAGACACACAATGTCCGAAACATATCAAGTAGGAGTCATCCTGAACTGCAAGGACACACCCACACACTGCACACTGTGCAACATACAACACACACATGTGAACACATTCGCAGACCTGAACACGGATACAAACATCCACCATGGGCCTGGGTAACACGTGTGTAGTCGACATTGCCAGAGCGCACACACACACACCAACACTACCCCAAAGTCACACCACTCACAACACACACACCTATACCTCCCAAATGCACACATTGAAAGTAAGCCATGTGCCCAGGCCCAATGTTCATCACAAGACTAACATACACCTACACTGCTGGCCACACAGCAAGTAAGCTCACACATACCCGCATACTCTGCACATGCTACCTGTCATCCTGTGGCTAGACTCACACCCTGTGCTTTGCTTGCACGCAAACATGACACAGATACATTCTCCCTGAAATACCACCAAATACATGCAGACAATCCGTGTCACAAAAATACATATACATCACACACACAAGTAGCAGAGTCTGAAAGAAGTGAAGTCCCTGCCACGTGTACAACACATTGGATTGTGAGACCAGACATTGCAATTGTTGAGGTACCATACACGGCATGTGCCTCACTTAACCATGCACACACAGCAACAACTGCAACAATCAACTACACAGACACAACCGACTACAGGAACAACAGCATCCAGTAACAGATTACATAGACAGGCGGCAAAATTGTTCAACACCAGGGACAGTGGCCAGTCCGATGTGCAGAGTAGTGACACGAAAAGCTGCATATGCAATGTGTGTGAGTGTACCCTGACATGGCTACCAACACTGCCATGGCAGTCACAATAGCCATCACAGCCACCACTGTGTCACAGGTAGATGTGTGAGTGTGCCTACCATTCAAACAGGATGCCAGTTAGACTCGGTGCTGTCTGTGTGCTACGGGACAGTTGGAGGTCCGCCCCTGAGAGAGAAGCACAACTGTGGAAGACACACATGTGTCATGTGAAGCGGGAGTTCCGCTTGGGCCAGGTGGGTGGGTGGCACGGGTAGGTGCACACATGCATTGTTGAAACAGACTGTGTGGGGAGGATTCCGGAGCGCTAGATTTCCACTGTGTTGGGTATTTTGAAAGCCCACCTGTCTGGGGATGAATGTGAACTCATGTGGGCACAACAGGCGGGCACACGATCAATGCTGCATCAGGTGTAGACGTTAGCCCTCCTTCTGGGGACATGCTGGATACTGCTGTGCATCTGCCAGGCCCTTGCCAAGGCACTCACATCCCCTGTCCACCAGGTGTACCCCCTACATTGTCCGCCTGCACAGGCTACCCAGGGCACGGGATGGCAGTGGAGCTTGGTGGGTGGGAGGTCATGGCGCCCTTCTCCTGGTCACATCTCGCAGGCAACACATTCTCAGTGAGCAGCAGGGCACAAGTCCTAAATATGTAGTGGGGGGACGCAGACGTCACGACAGGAAGTGACGTCACGAAAGGTGGCTTGCACCATCAGACTTATTGCCTCCCTTCGCCCACCCCTTACATGCGATTGCAACAGAGAAGCCAGCGCGTGCACAAGCAGCTCCGAGCTCGCCCCAGAGAGGCCAAAGAGTGAATGTGTGGGTCCATTTGCTCCAGTTATCGGGCTCGCGGTAAAATCAGTGGTGGGACGCCGTCCTCCAGCGTGGTACCCCAAATCGAAACCTGGACAACAGTGACAATGCATGACAGCCTCCGGACTCCGGATACACCACATGCAACACACAGAGGCTGTGGCTGCCCTAGCGGGCCAGGCCGCAAACACAATCCCAGACGAAAGTTAGACCCACCCCTGCGCGCATAGTCATTACAACCGCTGCCATTGACAAGGGACCCATGTGGTGAGACATGGGCCTCAGGGTGACGGGCCTCCGAGCCATCCCCCGCCAACGAGTGTCATGCAACTCACACATATCGCAAAGCCAATAGGACACTTTGCCTGCACACCAGGTCTCGAGTCAGGGTACCACGCGGGTGGACGGCGTCCCCCACTTATATTACTGCGAGACAGATAACTGGGGCAAATGGACCCACACATTCACTCTTTGGCCTCCCTGGGGCGAGATCGGAGCTGCTTGTGCACGCGCTGGCTTCTACGATGCAATCGCATATAAGGGGTGAGCGAGGGGAGGCAATGCGTCTGACGGTGCAAGCCACCTTCCGTGATGTCACTTCCTGTCGTGACATCAGCGTCCCCCCACTTCTTATTTTAGGACTCGTGCACTGCTGTTGTCAGATGTGCCACTGCCCAGGGGGTGGAGAAAGGGTCAGGAATGTCAGCCTGAGATTGGCCCAGTTGAAGGCCCACCTTGACTGGGGGGACAACCATTGGACAGTCTGGTGTAGCCCACCCACTGCGTACATGTGGGCCCTCCATGAACTATGTCACCTGCGGCAAAGTGATGTCATGGGCAATGACGTTATTGAGGAGAGCTGTCTGCCCCACGCAGAGATGGCGCATAAGCTCAACAGACCCAGCACTGAGGGCAGCAGGGGTCACATGTGCAGGGGCAGCTGTGCCTGGTGTGAAGGAAACTCTACCCTTCATCCCTGTGCCGACACGTGTTGCACCAGTGGAAGTAGATGGGAGGGCGGGCATTGGCCTCCGCGTGGCTGAAGAGGAGCCAGAGTCCACGTCCCCTGTGTTAGCAAACATGGATGCATCACCTCTGTCCTCAGATGACTCAGAAATTCCCGTCTCGGCCTGTGATTCATCCAGCACACGTCTGGCCCCTCCGAGGCGCTGGTCACATCTGTCACACTCAGCACCTGTGCAGCTGCTACATCCGATGCCACACCACTGTTGACCGTCCCCTGTCCCTCAGCACCCATGGGAGATGCCACATGAGAGAGAGCGAGGTGGCCTCACTCATCTGGCATCAATTAAACAGACATGTGCAAGGGAAGCAGCACAGAACATCCACAAATCCACATGTTGCACGATACCTGTGCAATTGCATACAGCCACCACAATCAACACGTAATGGCTGGCGTACAGTAAATGAAGCCGCTAATAAGTGGCACATGTGTTGTGCACATAGCACTACACCCGGCCTGTGTCACCCTTCGACCATAGCCCCAAATCGCGGTGTGCACACCCACTGTCCTGATGGTGGCAAGGATGACCACTACGTAATTAGGCCACAGACATACCTGCATGGAGCAGAATGGTAAACCACTCACACAGACTGCAACATGACAGGCCACAATGGCCATGAGCCCATGCCATCCACCTGTCGTTCACACGAGCACAACTGCTGTTGCACAGTGTGCCGGATGTGTAAGTACCAGAGACATGAGGTGAGGCATCGCACACATATGACCGAACGAAATCAGAGTAGGCACAGTGCCTCAAACATACATGTGAATTGCCAATCCAGCCTACTACAGGTTGTTCCTGAGGGCTGCGACTCTGAGTGCATTGAGAATGCAGAGTGCTCAAATTACATCTTGACCCTCAGGAATCGCATATGCATGTCAGATGCACACAGCACAGAGTACACTTACAACCCACTGCATCACACAACAAACATCACATTACCCAGATTATGGGTAGGCTGTGGACACATGCTGCCTCTCACCGCAAAAAGACACCATCCCACAACTCTGTACACTTGCTTGCTGCTGATGCCCCTACAAACATGCATCCGGCACAGGCTGTGTGACTGTCAAGAAGCAGACCATTACTGGTGAAATGCAGCGCCGTGCTGACCTGACAATACGAGGGGGCATCCCCCGATTCGTTATCGCAACGTAGTAGCTCATCCGGCAGATGACGTCACACCCTTTGTGGAATTGGCTGCACTGTCGGTCACACATACACAGAGGCATCAACTTGGATGCAATGGCTCATCACAAGCCCTTGGGCTGGAGGACTTCAAACTGCAGGGATGGTACACAAGAGCCTTGGAATGTCACTCATACACTTCTCAACATCACCCACATCCACCAATCACAGTGGCATGCTGCTGACCCATCCCAAATACTCAGAGACGTGCAACAGAGCCAGGAAGTAATCGTACATGGCCTAACAGCATGTGTACCCCACACGTGAATGCATGCTGCTGGGAGTGTGTACACAGTACCTGTCCATCCCATTCACATGCAGGTTGCCAGCACATTGAGCAATGTGTAGTCTGCCCACATCTACTGTCCATTGTCAGGTGGACCAACACATAGATCACAAGGCAACACATCTTTGTGGGTGGACTCACTGTGTCCAACACTGCGCAGCCCTCAACGTACTCGCCCTGTGAATGGCTCACCCCGCAATGGAGGTCACATTCAGTGCCACTATCTCTCACACACATCCCTATCACAAGGCATGGTGTGTCCAATCGACAGGGCTGAGTTTGTGCATTTCAGGAGAGTCCTGAACAAAAGACACATGTAACCCACTGTACAGTCAGTGTTGTCCCCTTCTAGGATTGTGCGGTCAATGTGCAGCCCAGGTCTGCTGCGACTGAGAAGGCCAGCAGGGACCCAGCCAGCCATTCACACAAGCAATGACTGCCCTAAGTCCTGCATTGCCAAGTGGCTGCGTGACTGGATGTGTGACATGGAAATGCCATGTACCACCACTCGTGAGGGACATGCATGGGAAAGCGCCAGAGAGCCTACATACCCATTACACCTGTAGTTAGCATGGTAAGCAGTGCATGTTGGAACCCCACAGGCTCAGAATCATAGTGCTGCGGATCAACGACATGTGTGTCCCCCACATGCACTCCCACACACACTGTAGTTGTCTTACACACACAACTTTTGCTATGAATAGCCTTGGGCAGTGTGCGTGGAGCTCGGAATCCATGATCTCCAGCTCCTCGCTGGTGAGTGGACCTGGACATATCTTCAGAGTCGTCGACATGTAGGTGGACATGTGGCAGCAGCGGCAGGTGTTGTTGAGGGATGCCAGGCAGCAGTCCCTGGAAGCTGTGGTAATGCCGGTCTCCCTCCCACACTCATATAGCCCCCTGGGGCTGTTCCAGTGGGTCCAAGCTGCTGCAATTGGTGTACCATGTCTGCCTACTTCAAATGCACACAATGGCCTGCACCGAGCTGTCCCGGTACACTTACCTCTATCGTCGAACACGCAGGATGCAGTCGCGAGGGCCATTGGAGTTGGCCTCAAGGGCCTGGTCCATGGCGGGTACAGTCCGCTGGTGCCATGTGGAATCCACAGTTGAATGTGCGCCATGCATTTGCAGGTGTGGCCATGATTTGTGTGTGGGAGCATGTCCACACTGGACAGGGCCACTTCATGCTGTGTGCATAGGCATTGACGGCCAGTGCTCAGCCTCCACATGTCTGTTGGCACATCATCATGTACACATTAGCATGGGAGCATGGGATGTGCATATGCACACACATGCCATATTTCTCAATGTACATCTCCCACTTGGCACGTGCAACGTTACGTGTCACTTGTGATGTGTGTTTGCATTCACACAGCTGTGTTGTCATGGAGTTGTCAATGTGTACACCTGTCAATGTGTGTTGGAGGTGTGATACGTACAGTGCTGTACATTGGGTGAACTAGGGACATCATTGACTGTCTCATATCCCATTGTGCAACAGGACCCACTTGTTTTGGCCGCTCAGCCTGTGTACATTGTGTTGTTGGTGTGTGCCATACTCACCCAGCCTCGGAAGCTGTGTCTGGCACAGCAGCTAGGTATATTGCCGTGGTGTTGTCGCCTCCCACCAATGCAGTCTGAAACCATTATGATGCCTTTCAAGCTATTAGGGCCTAAATCCCCATGTGCATGCTCATAGCAATGGTTTGTGTCAGTAGCCATTGCTATTGGTAAGGGACCTGTGTAAGAGTATTGTGGCTGTGCTGTCCCTACTTGTCAGCTGTTCTGTGATTCTATTGCTTTGTCAGTAATTTTAGTTATGTGTATGTGAAAGTGCCATGTGGTGTGTTGCATTGACATGTGTCCACTTCCATCTGTCCTAGGAGGAGACCAAACATACATCGCCCCTACCAATTGCTGTCAGACATGGAGGATGTGGAGGTCATCCGTAAATTCCGGCTGGACCGACCCACCCTGCATCACCTATGTGCCATGTTGGAACCCCACCTTCGTCCTCGCAGGGTGTATCCAACAGCATTCACCCCCACGGCTAAGGTGATGGCTGCACTGCATTTTTTCGCTACCGGATCATTCCAACACACGGTAGGCAGTGGAGGTGGAATGTCCCAACCCATGTTCAGCATGGTGCTACGGGATGTCCTGTCAGCTATGATGCTGTACAGGAACCGATACATCCGATTCCCCAGGGCTCGTGATTTGGCGGCAGTGAAGGGTGCTTTCTATGCCCTTGGACGCATCCCCCACGTTGTTGGTGCAATTGATTGCACACATGTTGGCCTTGTTGCACCACAGGCCATGGAGCACATCTATAGGAATCGGAAACATTTCCACTCCCTGAATGTGCAAGTGGTGTGCCTGGCGGACATGATCATCACACACGTGTGTGCGAAGTTTCCCAGTTCCACCCATGACTCGCACATCATGCGCCACAGCATCCTCCCACGAATGATGTCCAATCTTCGACCGGACCGTGCATGGATTGTTGGTGAGTATGCATACTCGTGTAGCGTGCTGGGTGTGACATGCTGTCTTGTATCCTGTTGGAATTGCAATGATTCTCTGTGTTTCTCACACCCAGGTGACTCGGCATATCCTAACGGGCCTTGGCTGCTGAGCCCACTTTGTAATCCCAGGACTCCAGCTGATGTCAGATACAATGAGGCACATGGGAGGACCAGATGTGTGGTGGAGCGGACTTTAGGACTCCTGAAGTCCAGATTCAGATGCCTGGACCGCACCGGGGGTGCACTGGCATACTCCCCACAGAAGGTGTGCCAGATAGTTGTGGCATGCTGCATGCTGCACAATCTCGCTATTCGCAGGCAGATCCCCCTGATAGTGGATGACGGTGATCAGCCAGGGCCCCTGCCTGCAGACCAGGCCGTGTCCAGTGACGAGGACAGTGGAGAGGAGGAAGCAGTGAATGAGCGTCAGCAGCTCATCGCCCGCTACTTCACTTGACGGTGAGTGACCATGTACGTCGGATGATGTTGCTGTAGTTGAGTAGGTGTATGTGTGCATTGTCACGGCGGCATATTGTTCACTGAGTGCTGTGTGGCAATGGTCCATGTCCAGGGTAGTATGCCACTGACAGTGGCTGTAGCATTGTGCCCTGTTGCTCTGTGAGATGTGTGTACATTGCTTAAACTTGATGACAAGTACTGTGTGATGAGTGTGTGACACACACATTCAATGGACTCTTGTTCTGTTTTTCACCCCTAGGTCCCTACAGCCTCTCCTGGCCTATCGACATACCACACTCCTGATGCATTACTGATCATGGTGACGGTTGCACATACTTGATTAAACACAGAGCAGATACAACAGAATGTGATCCAGGTGTATTTATTTTGAACAGTGACATGTGATTGTGGGCAAGGTGATGACAAAAGTGGTGCATGCTGGAACAATGAGTTGACGGACATGTCCGCGTGATGGTCAAGGTGTACCCATGTTGTTCTGGGTCCACAGTCCGACAGACACATGCCATTCACATGGCAGTGTGGGGTAGGATAGTAGTCCAAGTGAATGCAGTAGATGGCCACCGTGGCTGGCTGTCTCACTGGCGTTTGGAGCGTGCAAAGTCATCTCTGGACACCTGTTTCCTCTTCGGACGACCCCTTCCACGTTTGAGAGGGGGGTTGTGTTTGTGGGCTGCTGGTGGCTGAGGATTGCCCACTGGCTGTGGACGCAGGGGAACTGGATGTTGCACGACCCTGCGCCCCAGCAGGTGGTGGCGGAGGTGGTGTGGTTGGCCTTGATTGGGCCCTCACCGCCACCACTAGCTGGCCCATGAGGTCGACAAGTTTGCCCATACGGGTCACGAATTGGCCCATATGGGCATCCATGGACCTCAACACCCCAAGGACTTCCCGCGTATCGGCAGATGACCGGGCCCATTGTCCCTGGGTCTCTTCATAGGCCCCAATGACTCTGGCGATTTGCGGCAGGGCTTGGCTCCCAGGATCTGATGGCGTTGGCCTGACCCTGCTCCTCCCACCTGAACTGCTGCCACCGACCTGCCCACTCGCCACAGTGCTCACCCGGGGCCTCGTTGTGGCTCCCAGGGTCGATGTCGACGTGCGTGCAGCCCCTTGCGCAGGGTGAGTGGTCAGGGAGGCCCTGGTGGTGGTGGTGGTGGTGGTGGTGGCTGCGGCGGTGGTGGTGGCCGCAATGACCGTGGCAGCAGGGGCCTGGGACTGGTCAGCAGCCCTGGGAGATGGGTTGGTGGGTAGGAGGGGTCCTGGGGAGCGGTTGAGCCCTGCCACGCCAGATGTGCCTGGTCGGGAGTCCTCGTCCGAAGAGGTGTCCAGGTCTTCCACATCCGTGAGTCCGGGTGGAGGGCTTGTGGACTGGCTGTGATGGCTGCTGTCTCCCTCTCCAGCATCATGCTGTTCGTCACCTGTGGGGCGGAGATGAAAGGTTATTGTGTTGCACCTTGCAAGGTTTGTGTTAGATGTCTGACATTCACAGTTGGTGCACAGTTGTGCACTGATTTCCCAGATGCGTGTGTATGGCTCTACAATGTGTGTGCGTGATCAAGGCAATGGAAGGGTGTGATGGGTGCACATGGCATGGGACGGATTTGGATAGCCAATCGGTGTGTGTTGCAGTACCCCTACATTTTGTGGCTTTGGTGGAAACAGGGTACAGCCCCCTCAACGCTTTTGAGGTGAAATATGGTTTTGGGGTTCAAATGGAACGCTTAGAAACGCAGATGGCAAAAGGGGTACAGCCCCCTCAACGCTTTTGAGGTGAAATATGCTTTTGGGGTTCAAATGGAACGCTTAGAAACGCAGATGGCAAAAGGGGTACAGCCCCTCAACGCTTTTGAGGTGAAATATGCTTTTGGGGTTCAAATGGAACGCTTAGAAACGCAGATGGCAAAGGGGTACAGCCCCTCAACGCTTTTGAGGTGAAATATGGTTTTGGGGTTCAAATGGAACGCTTAGAAACGCAGATGGCAAAAGGGTACAGCCCCTCAACGCTTTTGAGGTGAAATATGGTTTTGGGGTACATACTGTGACATATGGGTGCAGGAGGGGACATGTGTTTTGACCACACGACACTGCAGAGACAAAGGTGTGTGTATGTCTGACATACCAAGCATATCTGCTCACTGTTATCATTTAGGGACATTACACTGCAAGCATTGTAGTGATTGAGCAATGGTTGTGTGCCACACAACGTATTGCAGATGGGACAATTCCTTGGTGTGCGTGCTACCCTCAGCCATTTGCAGCAATGCAGTGCTCTTGGGGTGTTGACTATATTAGGTATGTTGTAAATCACAGTATGACGTGCGCTTCAGACACTACAGACACATTGTTGGTCATCGGCAGGAATCTTGGCTGAACTACTGTATATGGGACAACTGATTAGATGATATACCTTTCATGACACTGGGGCTGAAAAGATGTGATGGATGAGATATTGAATGTGCATTGTGTAGCTGTGTGGTTCATGGGTCCAGTGGTGTATGTGACATTACTGTGGTTCCACTCAGTTACATTGAGACAAGATAGACTTACATGGGTGAAGTTGTATGATGTCAACGGAACAAGCAGACACGACTACATGGCCAAGACTTCGATGGTGTTGCTGATGTGTGTGATGACTGGCACAGTGCACGGCATGTGGGTCAGTACTCCAGTGAGACTTGTGCATGCAGACGTGACTCCTTACGTGTTACTGTATTTGTGATGGCTCATGTGGGCTATGACTCTGTAATTCATGTCCGTGTGCACATTAGTCACATGATTATGACAAGGAGCAGTGCTACCTGTTCATCTGCTACGTGACATGTCCCAAATGTTAGTCGTAGTACAGTCCTCATGCCTACAGACACCCCGCCCTGTACAGTAGTCTACCTACTTGTTGGTTTGGAGGAGCAATGCAATGGCTACCACATGGTTATGAGAGGGAGGGGTGCTCCATCTTGCTGGTCTGTGGGAGTGGGGGCCGTGTTGTGAGTTGTGGTGATGGCTTACCACCCACAGACACCCCTCCATGTAGGGAAACATATCTACCTGTCGGGTGAAGGTGTGAACTGCAATGGCTGACACATGGGTGTGGGGAGTGCTCTATCTTGCTGCGCTGTAGGACTAGGGGCCTGGTGGGGGTTGTACTTCTGCAGTCCCCCTCCGATACACGGACTTTGTGGTAAGGCTACTTACCTGTTACTTGTTGGTTAGTGCAGCTATGGCTGACACATGTGTGTGGGTGTGGGGAGTGCTCCTTCCGGCGCATCTGGGGTACAAGGGGACCTGGTGGGAGTTGTGGTGCTGGCTGACTGTACACATGCCCCCATGGTTTTGATTGTTGGTACCTTTGGGCTGAGTGTGTGGGAGTGTCTGTTGCATGTGTTAGAGATGTCTTGTCTATTGTGTACTGGACATGGGGGTGTTTGGCCCTCGGTGCTATGGCATTCTGGTAGTGCATGACAGTACATAGCGGTGTGCTGGTATACATTTGTTTGTACTTACCAGCCTCCACTCCCCCTGGTATTCTGGTGAGACTCTCCGGATGCAGAATGCCTCGCACCTTCTCCTCCCACGCCTTGAAGGTCTTGAATAGCGCGGGATTTCCGCCGCCAGTCGTGCCAGCCAGCTCACGATTCTTGGCCTCCTTCTTCCTGACCACGCTTTTCAGGTCGTGCCACCTCTTTGTGATTTCACCCCGGTTGCGTGGCACGTTCCCAACTGCATTCACCTGGTCTACGATCCTGCTCCACATTCTGTTTCTGGTGGCTACTGGTGTCTGTTGGACCTGGTTCCCATAGATTTGTGGGTGCACCTTGATGATCTCATCGACCATGACCGTCAACTCAGTGGCAGTGTACTTTGGCATTCTTTGTGTTGCCATGGTGTGTGGTTTGCTATTTGTGGAGCTGGTGTGGTGGTTGTGTGGTGTGTGGTGTGTGATGTGCAGGGGGTTCGTGGTGCCGTTGTTTCAGTGGTGATGATGGTGGTGGTAGTGGTGGTGATGTGTGTGATGTGTGCGTGTGTGTGGTGTGCTGCTTTCCTTTGTGTCTCTCTGGGTTGTCTGATGGCGTCTTCGCTTTGTCGTAGTGCAAGGGATTGTGGTCTGTGAGGAGGCTGCTTTTGTACTGACCTATGTGGGTGTGTCATGATGGTCTGTCGTTTTCAGGTGTGTTGTGTCTGTTGTCCTGGGATTTGTCGTTTTTTAGTTTTGGCAGGGGGCATGTGTCATTGGGATGTGTTCTGTGTTTGGGTATTTTGGCGTAGTTTGCTGTGTGGACTTGTTGGCCATGTTGTGTGTATTTCTTTGTTCCGCAAATGATTTCTGTGCATGGACGTGGCCGCCAGGCCTTCCGCCGTGTCAGTTATTCATCGCTGTTGTTAACCATGGCGGGCGGGGAATATGTGGATTTTCCGCGCTCATGTCGGGGAGATCATAATTTGACGGTCGTTGTCTCGGTCGTCAGAGCGGGCGGATTTGGGTTTTCGGGCGGGATTGCGTCCGTGGCGGACGGTTAATATTCTACTCGGACATGGACGGGCCGAATTTTGTGTGTTTTTACCGCCGCGGGCGGTGGTTGCTTCGCGACTTCATAATTGCTCGGTCGGTATTCCCATGGTGCAGGCGGGCGGTTTTCTCATACTACAGTAGATGGCGGATTTTTTACCGCCGGTTATCGTAATGGGCCCCTTAATTTGGCAAAATGCATACATTTTACAACATCATGGGATACATGGAAATCATGTCTCCAAAGATGTATCTGTATCTAAAAGATAGTTTCAGAGGTTTACGTTATTTGGAAAATAGTAAATACCCACTATTCAGAACTACATACCCCTAAGAGAGTGTCAGCAGGCACGCAAGAGAAAGATTCAGTAGTGATAACAGATCATTATAACTATTTACTCAGTGCTATGAAAAATAAAAAAGATGTCACATATATTTAAGAGTCAACAGTAGAGCACTAACAATAGAATGGTCCCATCAGAGGTGTATTCCAAGAGAATTGTATATGATATGTCTTATGCACCATGGGCATGCATGTGGTTGTATTTCAGCACAAAATGTGGCCTAGCCTACCTGGATCCCAGTGCCCCAGCCTCATAATAAGACAGCATGCCTCCGCTTTGGGCCCGCACTCTAACTTTATGCAAGGTATGTGGGTTGTGCCCTAAACACCCTTCCGTTGCTCATTCCTCCTTTATGGAGAGTTGTTTCTCCCGCTGCTAGCTTTGCACTGCATAAAGATCAATGTCCAGGTTTACTATTTTTTACCTCAACACAGCAAAACATTCAGCTTTGCTGTACTGCATTGCGCAATGAGAAAGACACGGCTCAGAGCCATAGCTAGTAAGACTGGCCTGGCTCTGCTGTCATCCCCTGCGTAAGCGCTCAAACATGGCTGCCTTGCGTGATGCACAGCCTCACACCATGGCAGAGGATTTGTACCCTTGTACACATTTCTTTGTGTAGACAAGCTGAGAAGAATCACAAGTACTGGATGTATGTTGTGAACTGCAGCACACATGCATGCAATGCTTCATTGTTCGCGCCTGCAGTATGTGGTATTTTTTTATGCAAAGCCCGGTCCTCCTATCTTAGTCGATTAGGAGTTGCCTCAAAGCTTATGGCTGTTTCTCCCGATACACACCAGTAATGCCTCTTTGATGCAAAGCAGTTTTTTGTACTTAGAAAATAACACCTTCCCAGCTCAAAAAACAGAGGGGCTTATTTATGAGCCCTTGCGTCACTTTTGCGCCGCCGGTGCGTCACTTTTTGTGACGCACCAGCGGCCTAAAAAATGTGCAATGTTGCGGCATATTTACAAAGTGACGCATCTAGGTAGATGCGTCACTTTGTAAACCCCTGCGCCACATTATACTTGCGCCAGGTATAATGTATGCAGGGTGGGCGTTCCGACGCAAGTAAGCCTCGTAGAAGTGACGCAGTGAAATCTATGAGATTTCACTGCGCCACTTCTAGGACACAAATGCGTCAATATCTTACGCCTGCCTCACAGCAGAGGTGAAGATGGCCGCCATGCTGGAGCTCTCCAAAGAAGCTCCGGGTCTAGGGATCACTCTATTGTGAATTTCCCTGCTTATGCCCCCCAGCCATCCCTCTACTCGACTCCCCCGCATTCATAAACTCACCTGCAACGCAACTATCGAAGATTTGGGATGAAAAACATACCTGGGGGCCTCTGCGACGAAGATGCACCCAGGAGACTGTCTCTGACTCATAAGGAGATCGGAGAGTCCAGAGTCCAGACCGGAGCCGCTGTCGAGTCCCGCTGCCTCAGGCTGCTGGGTGAGTCTGGCCGTTGCCTCTCACCTTGCCCCGAGCTCGCATTATATTGACGGTGATCTCCGGGCAAAGCAAGGAGAACACCTCCCGCCGTGATCCTGGATGTGGGGCGGGTGGGAGGGTCCGATCTGCCCTTCCCACGCTGCCTCCTGCCACCGCACTGTAGGGCTGTGAACAACACCTCGCCCCGCTGCCATGATCCTGGATGTGGGGCTGGTCTGAAGGTCGATCTGCCCCTGCGATGCTGCCTCTCGCCACCGCACATTGGAGCTGAGTGTCCGAACCTCATGAGTCGCGGTCGGAGGCGTCTGCTGCCGGTGGTGACTCCCGGAGGGCGCTCCGGTCCTGGCTCGAGGGCTTGAACCGCCCTTTTTCTGACTTCCTGACACTGCGCTGGGGTGCTGATTGCCAGAGTGCACGTACCGCCTGAGGTAACACAGAGGAGCTCACTGTCCCGGCGGCGAAATCCGAACTCCGCAGGAGGGCCTGAAGGAGCGGCGATAGTGAAGAGGTAAGCGGAGGTCCCCTTCCGTGAGACACAATCACGGGGACCCCGCGCCGGCGAGGGGGAAGCTTTGGGGGGAGTCGGGGGTCACAAGAGGCACCAGGTGGATGGGGGGAGGATCCATTCCCGCCCCGCCTGACCCCAAAATGGCCGCAAATCGTGGCAGAGTTGCACGAAGGTGGGCCAGGCAACGGCTGTGCCTGTCCCAAAAATGGCGCCTGGAGCGAGATTTCGTTGCTCACATCAGGGTCTCCACAGCGCAAAAGACTAGCAATGGGACTGTTTTTTACACTTAGTCCCACGACAGCCTTCACTCACACCGAGAGAATTGCGTGGGGCAACAGCTGAGTGCCCTACAACCCTGGGCCTACACATTCTAAATGCCTGACCTTAAGATGGCTGTCCTGGCCTGTCCCCTGGAAGCATTGCTATCGAGAGCATATCAACACTACAGTAAGTCTTAGCTTCTAGTAACTCCGGGATGGGTGCTGCCAATTGATCTATGACGACGCCCCGGACTGAAACCTTGAACATTGTACTCACCTCGGAGCCGGATCAACATGGCCCATGCCCGGTGGAACTTTGATAGAACTTTTGATGGACCTTTGACGATGCCCCCTGGGCGGATACCTAAACTGTTTGTACTTACCTCGGTGCACGAGCAACCTTGGCTGATGCCCGGTGGAGCTGTCATATGCAGCTATAGAGGAGTCTGGCCCTGGTTTCAACCCCTCGGCCGTCACCTACCCAGCCGGTCATCTGACATTGTTTTTCTCGTTTCCCCATTGTGTTTCCTTCCCTCCATGATTCATTGATTTAATTGATGTAACTATGTAACCTGTAACTCTGGGCGGATACCAAAACTGTTTGTACTCACCTCGGTGCACGAGCAACCTTGGCCGATGCCCGGTGGAGCTGTCCTATGCAGCTATAGAGGAGTCTGGCCCTGGTTTCACCCCCTCGGCCGTCACCTACCCAGCCGGTCATCTGACATTGTTTTTTCTCGTTTCCCCGCGGTGTTTCCTTCCCTCCCCCTCCTCCTCCCTCTGTGATTCATCGATTTAATTGATGTAACTATGTAACCTGTAACTCTGGGCGGATACCAAAACTGTTTGTACCTACCTCGGTGCACGAGCAACCTTGGCCGATGCCCGGTGGAGCTGTCACATGCAGCTATAGAGGAGTCTGGCCCTGGTTTCACCCCCTCGGCCGTCACCTACCCAGCCGGTCATCTGACATTGTTTTTCCTCGTTTCCCCGTTGTGTTTCCTTCCCTCCCCCTCCTCCTCCCTCCGTGATTCTTTGATTTAATTGATGTAACTATGTAACCTGTAACTCGCTGATCCTCATGTAAAGCGCTCTGATACCTCCGGGTCTAGCCAGCGCTATATAAAACTTTTCAAATAAAAAATAAAAGTAAGACTGACGCAGGCACATTTAAAATGGGATTTGCCCATGTGAAATGACCCATTGCTGGAATTGCGTCACTTTTGTGATACACTCCGGCAATGCGTCACTTTTGCGCCTACAGATACGTCAGAAATACTAACGTATCTGTAATTCCTTGCGACATGATGCGTCACACTGTAAATATGACGCATCCAGCATGTCGCAAGAAGGGCGCAATGAAAAGTGACGCATCTCTGTTTTCACGCAGCGATGCGTCACTTTTCATAAATGAGGCCCAGAATGTGCTGAATAGTAAACAGCATGCGCTGACTTGGTCGCTTTCTGTTGAGCCGATGTAAAGCCTTAGTGAATCTGGGCCCAGGTATGATAGTAATAATTGACAGGGCCGTAGCTTAGTCAGTAAGAATGGGGGGGCGATGTGGGGTGAGTATAAGATTTCCCGACCATCAATACATTATATGACAAGCAGGGTGCATGAGCGAGGCTTAAGAGGCAGTGGAATGGGAGAGGAATATGAATTAATAGGAGTACTATATGAGAGAAACACAATAAGTTGTATGTAAAATAAACATTTTTTAGGGCTTTCAAAACAGAGATGAGAGAGAGTGCGTGTGTCTTTTTGTCAGTGTGGGCATGCAAAAATCCCAGGTGAAATCTGACAGACACCTCACTGTACCCGACTGAAAGCACCTGGACCCAACTATTCATCTGAAAATACATTTATTAGGGTGGGTGTAACACCCCAAACACCCCCCAGAAGCTATGCCCCTGATAATTCAGAGCTCTTTGTGTTTTAGCAGTTGCAAGCAGCCTGATGTTGCTTTTGTTTATACGCAATGCTATAAAGAAAATAAAAAGAAAATGACATTATGCCATTTTATTGTGAGTGACTGCACTCAGATGCTCTCTGCATGCTTGCTGGTTTGGCAAGAGATCTTATTTCGACCTTCTCTGTTCATTTCTTGTGTTTTCTCTTCCAGTGTGCTGCAGGGAACGAGCTGCAGAGCTGGGCGCAGTGACCTGGTGTAACCTGCAGTGAGGCTGTTGAACCAGGTGATGCTGTGAGTGACAGATCTGAGGGCGCTGTCAGCGCCTTGGGCAGACTGCTCAGGGGCGTCGTTAACATTCTGATGGGGTCATACCAGTTTACAGGAAGACATGGGTAGAAACAACCTGATGTAGCCCTGTGTCCTGCATTCCATTACCTAGCCCGGCTCCTCCACGCACTGTGACATCTGTCCCAGTAGAGCAGAGATTGCTATGAGTGTGCTCTGTGTGGCTTGTGATGCTCTCTTCTTCTTTATTAAGGCAACAAGACTGAGTGGTGGACTAATCCAAATTGGATTTTACTGGAGGTCATATGTTATATGTCCAGGTGAACTCATCCAGCCTTTCATTCGTCAGAGGTTGATGAACTACATCTTTCATAATTCAGAAGTTGATAAAATCATTATCACCGTGAGACACTTAATAATTAATGCTTATTCTCAGTGCTTTAAATGGAAAAAAATAAGTGCAGGTACTCACCAAAAAAAAGCAGTGGATTGGGGGTGGAGTTTGGGGCGGGGCAAGGGGCGGGGCTATGTTTTTTACCTTTCTATGCTTTGTACGCAAAAAATATGCATGCATTGTAAAAATGTCTAACCCTTTACATAGTACTTACTACCTAAGTTTGTGGTTATAACACAAATGTTTATCAATAAATGGCACACTGACGAAACAGTACTAGTGCTGCAGTTTTAAAAAAAGCATGAATGCATTGATTTAATCTAGAGGGCAGGGATTTTGTTTCCTGCAAATCCCTTTCATTTAAATTGTTGATGGGCGAAGATTTGCGGGCGTTTAAAACAGTGGGCGTGCTAACAAGCTGCATGCCCTGAACAATTGGCCCAGACTCGCGCCTATTTGGTTTTATGGATACCTTCCGACCCCCTCTGAAAGATACCCTGCAGTGATACTCCACCTTTCACTCCAGAGAGGCACACACCTGTGTTCTACTGACGACCAGCTGCTTTTCTGGCGCTTTTGAACCAGCGCAGGCCAGGCTTCAGCTCCGTTTCAAAGGCGCTTTAACCCATTGCAGGCCGTGCAGAAAGAGCTGCCAAGGATGGAGCTCAGGAGCGCAGCACTAACCGCATCAAAACCGGGCCGTCATGAGTACCGGTACTCTCCTTTTCCGAGGAAAGGTCCCGGTACTCAAGGGGCGAAAATATAAAAGTGCCGGTACTCAGTACCGGTGAGTACCGGCCCATTTAAAGCACTGCTTATTCTTAATAAATAACAGGCAGTGCAGTTTGAGGCGTGGTCAATATAACAAGGCGAGTAACTGCAGCACAGGCAATGACAATGACCGGTCCGGGGCCCTAATTGTTATTGTTCTGGAACTCCCCTCCTATTTTTCACTCTTTTCCAGGCGCTCTTCCTTGGCCCTTCTACCCAATTTTTATCCGGTCAGGCTTGACAGCGCAGCTGTTTGAGCGACACCTAGCGGAAAATACCACTGTCTCAAGCCATGCTATTGGCTGTAACAGTTATTGTTCCACCTCCTTGCATTGCTCGGTATGTGGGACTATTTTATATCTCGAAAGTACACTCAATAATCATACATTGAATTTTTTCTCTTATAGATGCATTGAACAGAGAAACCGATAGTTATTTTTTTTTCACTGCAACACACTTTAATGTGTTAGAGCTCAAAATGCAAGCGAACAATTGAATTTGCCGGTGCTTGTTATAATGTACAATCGATCGGGCTTCAGAAGTAAGACACTCTAAAACAATTAGACTTTTTGCAGTTTTGTATTTTACTGTAGTAATTTTTTCTTAGTTTGTATTGCTTCATTTAAAATGAGTCAAACTATTTTTGTACTATTCATATATCATCCCGGTCTTGTGCCTTGTAAGGGATGTCTGCTAGAATAAAAACGTCTGTTTGAGTGTTGGTGCTTGATAGTGGATAGGTGGATTCATGTCTTTGTAAGGTCTTCCTATTTTTCAGAAGCTATTTCTACTTTTTCTCGCGATTAAGGGCGCATTTGGTCTTAGGAGCACGAGTACGTGTTGTGTCAATACCTCCACTCTCCTATAAAGCAAATCTACATTGCTATCAAGATATAAAATCAAGGACTGTAACACTTCACGTGGTCACATATGTAATCACTGGGCCTGATTCATAAAGGTCGCTTACACATTTCAGTAAATTTACACTTTTGAAGAAGTTACCTGCTTTTCTGTATTCACAAACTCTGAGTGTAAGTTAGTACAAAAAAACAAGTAGTAAATCCAGAACTACACACGGCCAATGCCTGGTACTGCAACACCCTCCCATAGAAAACAATGGAGGTAGTGACTTAAAATAAACCCCAGGCTTTCTTTCAAGGGATCTACCAAGATATAAAGGACAAACAAAACACATCACTATTGTGATAACAGCTGCAGTATGCCACGTCCTAGCAGCGTCACACACAAAATGCATCTCACTGGCTTCTGTTCCTCACACAAAACATCAAGCTTTGATCTAAAATGGGAGAGAGAATGGCATACCCATGTAGTGGTTGGATTGCACAAAAATCTTGCATCAATCCCGGCTTCCACTTCACCACGTTTTGTGCTCCTAGGCAACCTTTTCACAATGTCTCCTTTTTCTTCATCATCACATGAGAGCACCTTAAACTACATCAGTTCAGGGGGTATGTTCCACAAAAACAAAAGAATTCAGGACTTCAAGCCAATTACACCATGTTACAGAATGTATTGAGCACTTCCTGACACCGCCCTGTGCTTTCAATTTGCCTACTTCTTATACTGAACCCAGCCCTCTCATGTATTTGTGCCTCATGAATATCTACCCAGTTGAGAAACACTCCGTAGATACCCATGCCATCCACTCTGAATCCAACTGCCAGACATTTGGCCCCACAGAAACGTGGTTGAGAGCCAAGTAATCCGCAATGCTCAATGTCCTCTTTCGCTGGAAACACAAGATTATGCTCAGAAACAGAGTGCATTATAGATAGGAAGCAAGTAACTTTAGTGTTCTCAGTTGGTTGAAGCTGCTCAGAGCTGTCCAATTTAGCTATACTTTATTTTGAGATCACTGCTGCCCATTGCAGAACTAACACCATTTGCTCATTAATCACTGCAGTAAACTATTGCCCTACAGGAAACCATCCAGCATTCCTGGATGAAATCATCAAACTAGCCCTTCACCTGGAGACCATAGCCAAAGAATTTGTGATCATAGGTGCCTTCAAACATTGCATTGACAAACCAGACTTCACTGAATCAGTGAACAGTCCCGCACATTCAATCAATCACACACTCATCTTGTGTTCACAGACAACTGCATCGATTCAACCACAGATCTGGTTGGGCCATCCCTATATCTGTGTTGTTTGTGGGACACAGACACACAGTTCTGTGTCCCATTGAGGAGCTGGATGCAATTTTGCAGACTCTCCTGCCATCGACAAGCTAGATGCTGTCTGGATTCTTTCTTAGCCTCATACAGAATCCAAACAGCATCTGGCTGCTGGGGGGCAGACACACACATCTGCTCCCCAGCAAGGATCCTGGATGATGTTTGAATTTTTTCGTGGCCTCAGAAAAATCCAAATTGCATCCAGCTCTATGCAGTGGCATGGACCCACACGTCTGTACCCCAGTGATAAGGCCAGATGCCTTTTGGATTTTTTTTCCTAGCCTAACAAATTTTCCAGCTCCTTACTGGGTTGTAGACACATATATTTTCCAGTAAGGTGTTCAGATGCTATTTAGATTATTTTCTTGCAATTTTTTAGGTCTCGCCTAGCAAATGCAGCGCGCATGCGTTGCTCGCTCTGCGATGTTCTTGAAATCTGGATATTTTGGAAGTGGAGTTTAAGCTCCGCTCATTATTCTAATTGGTTTGCGTCACCGTTTACGCTAAATGCTGGCTTCCCATTGCATATGAGGCTTTTTGGTTACCGCCCTGTCTGCTTCTCCGACGGCCGCCCATCTGGACTCGATCGTTTACTTGCGGCGTTAGACGGTCTCCTTCAATTAGTTGGTAGGCACTTTCTTTTTGTCATTCGTCCACGAAGCTCGATGCTGCAGCGCTATGCCCTCTAAATTGTATGTTTATTTTATTTCTTTAATGAGCACGGCGCCCTGCTAGGGACACCGCGCTCACTTTATTTATTTATATTTTCGCGGCGTCCACTTCAGGGACACCGCGCTCTGTGTTTTGTTTTTTTTACTTTAAAACTGAGTGCGGCACCGCTTCAAGGACACCGCGCTCGGTTTATTTATATATTTCTTAACTTTAACACTGAGCGCAGCGCCCGCTTCAAGGACACCGCGCTCAGTGTTAAAGTTTTTTTTTAAAACGAGCGCAGTGTCCTTCAAGCGGCGCCGCACTCAGTTTTAAACGTATGCATTTGCAATGCAATCGGACCTATTGCATTGCAAATGCTTATTTTTTTTGTTGATGGGAACTTGCGATCGAGTTTATTGTTGTCTGATTTCCCTTTCTCTCCCCTTACTATAGAACCTCGACCGACTTGGGGTGGTTTGAGAGCTGGGGGGAGCTTAGCCGCTGTCGGTCCTTTTAAGAGTGCAGTTTAAATGTCAGGGACGCATCCTCGCCGCCCCCAGGGGGCCGTCTGGACCCTTTTGTGCTCCGGAGACTCCGTCTCAGACCCCCGCCATTTTTTTCCTTCCACGTTTGCTTCTGTGCTCGGACCCCCGCTGGAGACAGACCGGCAAAGACACGTCTTCCAGGCCCTCTGAGGGCAGAGGCTGGAGGTCACACAAGTCCAAGAAATGGGCAGGAGGTCACACGGGTCCAATAAATAGACAGAAACTACAGACTCTCCAGCCCACTGAGGGCAGAGGCCGGAAGTCACACGTACTAACAAAATGATCTCCTCTTGAGGGCAGAGGGGACTGACAGGAGCCCTCTGAGAGCAAAGCAGGGTTTCAGTGGGCGGGGCTTCAAAGAGGCTCTTTACAGTTCTTTCGCAGCCTCGTCATCTCAGAACTGAAGCATTTGTAATATTTTAGAAAACGAAGCCATAGTTTTTGCTTATTTATCTTATGGAACTAAGAATCATTGACAAAGCCAATAGTCCTGAATTGTTGTAGGTGAATGTTACGTGTTGTATTATATATCTGGATCCAGTGGCAGAAGCAGCACTCGGGTGGCGCACTATACTAAGCACAGATTTCTAGCTTATGTGTTTTTAAGCCACGTCCTTAATTACGTCAGCCACGCCCTTTGAGAGACCCCCCATTTTTGTCATCCCACTTAAAGCGCTGGAGGTCACACGGTGGGAGGAAGGACCCCTCTCTCAGAACAGCAGTAATAAAGTCGCCAACTCATGATTTCCTGCTACTCACTCACCTGCGCTGGCCCCCCTCACAAGCACCTGTCCCCGGATCCCTAAATGACTCTCTCCCATCCAGGCCGGGGTCGCCGTCCCCAGAGGCCGGGTTCCGAAGCACCCGTCAAACCGCCCTTCCCACGTTCTTTTCTGTCAGTCACCAACCTCTCCACCCAGCGCCTCTCTACCTCTCCACCCAGCGCCTCTGTACCTCTCCACCCAGCGCCCTGTACCTCTCTACCCAGCACTCTGTACCTCTCCACCCAGCGCCTCTGTACCTCTCCACCCAGCGCTCTGTACCTCTCCACCCAGCACCTCTGTACCTCTCCACCCAGCGCCTCTGTACCTCTCCTGCACTTTGCCTCTGCCTTTCTCTACCATTTGCATCTCTCCCACCCCCACCCCTACCTCTACCTCCTTTCCTCCACTGCCCCGCTACTCAGTCACCTGCGCTAACCCCCTCTCAAGCACCTGTCCCTGGACCCATAAATGACTCTCCCATCCAGGACGGGAAGTGATGTCAGCATCAGAATACTTTGTTGTGTCAGCGGCTTGAACAGAGCCAATACAATATTACACATTTGATAACCTACCACAATAAGTTGCATGCCTCTCCGCTGCCAAAAGGTCCAATCATAACTATAAACAACCAGTGGTAAAGGGCAGCGCTTCGTCTTCGCCGACGTCCTGAATGAGTGCATCAGCGGCAACTGGCCGGAGAGTTAGTTACAAGAAGACCGCAGAGGCGCCATACAAGATCATCTAGGAAGTAATGCTTTAGGAACTCAGTGCTACTATGGTCCTCTGGCGATGCTTCTGGACAGAAGCGCTGCACCATCAACAACAAGCATTTGCAATGCAATAGGTCTTGCATTTACGCGAGTTTAAGCTGTTGGCATTGTAAATGACAATGCCTTTTATTTATGTTTTAAAAACCAAAACATAAATAAAAGGCATTGTCATTTACAATGCCAATAGCTCAAACTCGCCTAAATGTGAGACCTATTGCATTGCAAATGCTTGTTTTTCTTAGCCCTGAAAAGATCCAGCCAGCATCTGGCTCCTTGCTGGGGTGCAGACACACATGTCTATGCCTCCACGAGAAGTCCGAACTGTGACTCAGTGAGGAGCCCAGACGCGTCTACGCCCCAGAAAGGAGCTGGACGCTGTTTCCATTTTTTCTTACATGTCTGAGCCTGGAGGTGTCTGGTACCTAGGAACACCTATCAGCCTTAACCCTTTCTCGAAAGTAGACCCCTGGAGGAGTTCAGAATGGTATGGCATGCAAGTATGCCAACACTTTTTTTGCTCAGAATTGTTATGATGGAATGCGTCAGAACAGCAAAATTCCCACCACCCAGTGTTCTGACACTTTTTCCAATAAAACAGTACCTCACGTGCGGGCGGACCTATTGTAACTGAGAGGAACAGGCCAAATACGTGTCCATGTGAAGACAAGATTCTGTCAATTGGAACATCACTTGGTCGCAATTTAGACCTATTCCTTGCCCATGCAATAGGCCTACCAACAAATGTGGGGTATTGCTTTTATTGAAAGACACATAGTAAAATTGGATGGTAAGACTTTAGCCATTTACCTGAAGCTCTGGATTTTCTGTCACACAAAATGGAAGAAATTTACGTTTTTTGCCAATATTTTGGCATGTGTAGGAGAACCAATTCGGGATTCATGCAAGTCAGACCATCCTGGATTCCTCTTTGTATCTAGGTTTCAGAAATGTCCACGCAGGTTAAGTTAATTTGGGTACAAGTCGACCCTTGGCCCAAATACTAAATACATCCCCACAGAGGCAGGCACCGCCATCGAGATTACGATATTCCTTTCCGATAGCCTTTTCATGGTGGGAAGACCGCCATGAAAAAGCTGTCGAAAGCAAAATTTAGGGGCCCCAAACAGAGCCCCCGTCCATCGTGGGCCACTGTAAAGTGGCCCTGGGGACACATGTAATGCCCCCACGCACCATGACACACGGTCCATGGGCATGAAGGAAGTGCTTCTTTTCACGGCAGCTTGTGCTGCTGCCCTTTTCCTGTGACGCAGCACAAGCCGACAGCCTTTTCATGGTGGGAAGACTGCCATGGAAAAGCTGTCGGAAATGGAATTTGGGGGCCCCAAACAGAACCCCCGTCTGTCGTGGGCCACTGTAAAGTGGCTCTGGGGGCACATGTAGTGCCCCCACGCACCTCCATGCACCGTGTGCCATGGCACATGGTCCATGGATGTGCAGGAAGAGTTCCTTTTCACAGCGGCTTGTGCTGCTGCCCTTCTCCTGGGCTGCAGCATAAGCCTCCGTGAAAAGGAGCACTTTGCGGCTGCCAGCCCAGTGGTCGCATTGTAATGCAGTGGTCGGACCGGCACCTGCTTGTCAGGTGGTCTCCCGACCATCGCAATAGCGGGTGGCGGTCCGACCGCCCACTATCATAATCAGGCCCTATATGTTTTACTCAGTGTAACACAAATCTTACATTTGATTTATCCAGTTATTGGTGAATGAGAATATTAGCAAAGAAGCACACAGAGTTAAGGAATATCACTGGACCATAGCCCAAAGTCCTAAAGTTAGATACACATTCTGCTTGACATACATCCATAAACTTGAAGTTAAATGACATTCTCCTCTGCAACACTGTTGTAAATGAGCAAATTTAATGGGCATAAAACAATATGCATCGAAGAACAACAGAGATGGGATGGAGAAAAGTTCTCTTTGTTTGTTAGATCAAATTAAATAAAGGCTGTGCTGAAATCTATGTTAGAGGCCAGATTGGGGGATGTCGAAAGGCAACAGGATGCTACATTCTCTCAAAAAAACGTGGACAAATGTTTTAGCTGTCCAAGCCCAGCACAATACACTAGAGATGGATGAGGTGGAGTGCTCCCATCTCAAAATAACATAAAAACAAATTCTACAAAGGGATATACAGTCAGGCAGTATAACCACTGCCAAATTAAAAGTCAGAGTAGCCAATTCGATAATTCCAGAGCTAAAAGTTCCTCGAGGCGACAAAGTGGTAGAGATCACAAGGGCAAGACAACTATTCAGGGACTTTTATCAGTTGCTTGATGTGGAGGATTATTTGCATAAAACTGAGATCACCTGTTAAAAATATATATATATTTTTTTTAAATGGAGATCGCAGATCGCCTGCATCTCCTAGCAACAACTGGACACTCTGGAAATGCTTATTGGAGTAAAAGAGATATTGATTGGTATCAGCAGGATACAAATGGCAAAGTCATTGATGCTAAACTGTTTTACAGCAGTCTCTTATTAGAAATGTAGTCGGTCTTATTTGTAATGTTAGCAAACCTTTTTAATTCCTTCCCGCTAATTGTTGTAATGAGGACAATGTGTCATGTCCTGATCTCTGTAATCCCAAACCCAGGAAAGAGTCTAGGGGATTGTATTGCTTACAGACCTAACGCTCTCTGAAACCTGGTTGCCATGCTTTTTATGGCTGGTATTTATTGTGTTGCAGTAAATTCAGTGGATCTATCAGGATTCATATGACTTATGCAGGGAGGTGACATTATTTACAAACTCATGCACAGAATACATGAATTTCATCATACATGCAGGACTTTGGTCCTCATCACGATAGATGCTACAAATGGCTTTGACTACATTTGCTGGCACTTTCTTTATGCGTAATTGAGCTAGTAGGTTTATGTGCTGGCTGCTGACACTCCACAGCTAGAGTGTTGATCAGTTGCATGGCTTCTAAGTTGTTCCATTTAGAGCCGTTATGGTTAGATGTAACAAGGCCATCAAAGTGGTTAAAAAAGTCAGGAGGAGTTTGATTTCTCAATGTAAATGGATAATCTGCAGATTTCCTAGGGAGATTCAATAATGTATCTCCCCCACTTGATGGAGGAGTTGATAACCCTTAACTTGCCAGCTCCTATGGAACCGGGGGACTCAGAAGGCAAAGAATTCCTCTAAAATGGGCTGGGAAGACCAATTGTTTCCTGTGCCTCTGGCTAGCAATTTAAGTTAAGTGCTCATCTACCTCCACTGTTCAGGGGAGTCCTAAAGGATCTACAGACTTGGCACACTAGAACACCTCTGTTGGTGAGGTGGATGACGGCCATCAAAATGACGATCTTACTTAAGATCTCATATATGTGTTGCACTCACTTCCGGTGGAGGTTCCTGCATACAGTTGCTGGAGACTTCAGAGCACAATCAATGAATGTATGTGGGTAGCTAAAACCCCTGGAGCCACCTTGAGGCAGATTGTGCTTACCCCTCACAATGGAGGTCTATGAGTTCGTACATCCTTCGTTATTTTCAAGTTGCACAATTGTAGTATGCCGTGGAAGGGTGATGCAAAGAGATTGACATTCAGCTGTACTTTGTAGAGCACACAATTTCTACTTGTCCCGTATAGACGGCTCAATGGTTACCCAGACTAGTTAGTCATGATGGCACTCACTTACCCTTTGTTACTAAGCTAACCTTGGCAGTCTGGATAGTTAGTGTAGCAAGAGGGATCACCTCATTCATATCCGCACTTATGGAATTTAGACAAGGTATGAGCTGCACAAAAATAGAATTATTAAACCCATTGATCAAATGAAGATGCGAGAACCAGATACTATGACAGTGGGTTTCTAAGCCTGTGGCAAGGACCCTTTAAGAAGTGGGTCCAGAGTAAAGAGCAGAGTACATATTTGATTATGGAAATCACCAAGCTAGCTCCTAACTTAAACAAGCATTTGCAATGCAATAGGTCTCGCAGTTACACAAGTTAAAGCTATTGGCATTGTAAATGACAATGCCTTTTATTTATGTTTTAAAATGAAAACAAATATAAAAGGCATTGTTATTTGGAATGTCAATAGCTCAAACTCACGTAAATGCGAGACCTATTGCATTGCAAATGCTTGTTTAAACTAACTATATATATTTAAGGAGACCGGCCACCATTAAGTAAACTTTCGTTTCAGTGCTCGAACTTTTGAAAAGCTTTGTAACGGCTGGAAACATGCATATAATTTGTTTTTTTTAAAACGTTTTATTTTCCTCTTATTTGTACTCGCAAGAGTTCGTGTGTTTCTTACTAAATGGTTCCCCAGTGGACGAATGCATTCCAGCTAAATAGTTTTGGTTTCCTGCTAATTAACTTTGCATCAAGAGTTTACTCAAAATATAAAAAGCTAGAACTTGCAGCTAGATAAAAACTGCACATCCCGTCGTTACATGCTATGATGTCCTACACAGGTGCACGTTGAACGCTATACAAGTTACTTACACGTGTGCCTTTTATCCTAGTGTGCTGTTTTTTAAATCAACAATTCCACGAATGGCCCTACATTTGATATTAGGCTGTCCGGCTTTTATTTGCTTTGCTTCCACATTTGAAGAATTTAGGTCCGAGTCCCAAGCAGTTGCAAACCCCAGGAGGAGAAGGAATAAACGTATGTCCTGGTGGCTAGCCCTTACACGCGCCGCCTTGGCAGTAATCCGCCCTCATTTACTCCTGCCGACCGGTCTGTCTAGACCGGTGGAGCTTTTCAAAGCAGTATGTAGATTTCATTGTGAACTCCCCATTCTGCTAATTCGTAAAATTGTGTTTTTTTGCCCCAGCTGACACCCAAGGGTAGAAGAAAGTTAAAGAGCAGGCACTCACTGTCTCTAGAGCAGAGGTCTTCAACATGTTTTGTCCTGAGCCCCTAAACAAACTGTTTTAAAGTCCGGCCCTCTCCAAAAGTTTATGGCAAGATTTCGGGTAGCGGGAGGGGCAGGGCCGATAGCAGGTGCTGGGATTACGGGGTCCTGTTATTCTGTAGGAGCACACATGCAAATGCCTACAAAAAGATTTTTTTTGTTGCATTTTGTTTGCCGTTCAGAGTTTGTTAAGTAAACCAAAAGAGAAAAAAAAGATAGGCTGGGTGGGGAGACATAACAGAGGGGAGTGGGAAGAAACACAAAGGTGGGTGGGGGACCAAGCAACATGGAGAGCAAGCGACAAGAGGCCATTGTGGGGTTATTTATTAACACGGAGGACGAGGTTGGAGAAGTGACACTGAAAATGCGGGAGGGAAGGAAGACGGAGGGCTCGGGTGGGTTGGGGAGCAAACGGATGAGTGTGCACAGCGTGGAACTGAGGGGAACTGCACATGAAAAAATACATTGAGGGAGTGGGGGGGATAAGCAAACGAGAGTGATGGAGATTTATACAGGGAAGGCAATAGCAACACAAGAGCGGCAGAGGGGAAAGAGTACACGAGGGAGACTGGTAGAAAAGATGTGCACTCAAGCTGATTGCAATGAAGCCAGACCAACTGACCTCACTTTTCTGACCAAAAGTTCATGTGAAATCGCACACAAGGCACATTTACTTATCCGTATCATGGACATTACAAAAGTAGACTACTACGTCTTTCACAAATGTTCTGCAATGCAAGCCAGGAAATAGTTCGGGCCTCACCCTCCGTACATTTCCTGCACCCCAAACACAACATGCCGGTCGGGCTAACAAGGCGAGGCACTTAGTTGCCCTTCTCACCTTAAAGTCGTTACCGCTCAGATCAACGCCTCCGATGAAGGGAAGCACCCCGGTGGAAGCCATCTCTGCGTCCCGGCACCCAGTGCTGACCGCCGCTGCTGGAACTGCATGTACAGCTCTCCTCCAATGCTCCGCAGCTGGCCGCCCTCGCTCACCTGCCCGCGCACATTTAGGCCGTAACCCAAGTCCGACTTTAGGATGCGGACTACGCGAGGGCCCCCGCCACCCATTCCCCCCATGGGCACCAGCGGGCCCTCCCCGTTCCTCTGCAGACCCTCCACCTCCTCGTCCGCCATCTTCACTTCATCGGCGGCGGCTTGAATCTTCATTTCGGTGGCGGCTTGTTTCAGGGGCAGACCGGAAACGAGGCCGCCAGACCTACACCCGCCTGAAACGCCGTAAAGAAAGTCACAGCGTGCCGAAGCGCCGTGCCCGCACAGCAAACACGTGCACAGCTTGTGCTGAAAGGCCGCAGGGAGGGAAAGTGAAAGCGAGCCATGGGCCTGATGGAGACAGGAAGGGAGCGAGCAAGAGGGAACGCGAAAGCACACCATGCCGTGAGCGTGCACATCGGCTGTCCGGGATCCCCAGAAAAGACACGCCGTGAGCGTGCACATCGGCTGTCCGGGCGCAAGCTGAAGACACGCCGTGAGCGTGCACATCGGCTGTCCGAGTGTCCGGGCGCAAGCTCAGCATTGTCAGCAAAGACACGCCGTGAGCGTGCACATCGCCTGTCCCCCTTCCAAACTCAAGTCGACAACAATAGATCTCGCTAGCGACAGCGCTTCGCGCTGCGTCGCTAGGCGAGACCTAAAAACAGGGAACATACTGAGCTCTGCAAATGGTCTGTGATAGGATCAGGTGAGGCAACGGGTTCAGGAATGATGAAAAGGTAATTGGGTCAATACTTTTAAAATGGCAAGGAGTGCACTGTATTATGCACATGCAGAACACCTACACATACGTGACAATACTGAGTCTGATAGATGCTGCCTTGGGTGAGCGGGGATGAACCTTGGTATAGCTTCTTTGGAGGTGACCAAAACTCTCTCTAATTTGGGAAGAGGTAATGGTAAAACTCAATAAAATATGCAAAGTTGCTCTGCCTCGAAATCCAGAGATAATAGTGTTGTGTGGCCTGTTCCTAATCCTCTACACTCAAGAAAAGGAAACAGCTCTCACAAATCTAGAAGGCCTACCTGTCAGTCTCAGCCGTCTGTAATTGGTTGCTTTTACTATAGGGAATAGTGGAGATGGAGGAAAGGAACCAAAATATTGAAAATTGTGCTTTAACCTTTGAAATGAAGTGGGGAAAGTTTCTGTTTTTTAGATGTACAATATAGGGGACTTTTCTATCCATTATGTATAGCTGGTCAATATGGTCATCCTGCAGGAGTGGTCAGAATTCTCCTGATTCTCCTTCTTCTTCAGGAAATGGGTCCTTTCCCAAGGACCAATGAGCTGGGATCGGGCGGCCACCCGAGGGAATGACACGTTCAGGGAAGTACTGATGTCCCTGTTTGAGTTCTGTGGCAGATAAAACTGTATGAAAATGTGAAAAAATGTATTTAAACCTAAAAATAGCAATCATAAAAACGTTCTGGGGAGTATTGGATTTGAAACAATAAGAGCAGAACGCTAGATTTTATGGCTTTATTTTTTTATTTTTTATTTCAACATTTCCAAATTTGAAGAAATCATCAACTAAAAATAAAATGGCTCATGATGCAGGTGAATTTATTTACCTTTTCAATTGCTAGAGTGCCAGGCTGAGGGCCAGGCAGGAAGCACGAGTGATAGGCTTAACAGATTCAGGTCAGCCTTCCATGGGATTAGAGGATTGGGTCAATTTCTCTAGCAGGCTTTGACTCCCCAGTGGGTGGAACGAAGGGTAGGGTATGATGATGGCAGCATACTTCTGCTCTGTTACTCACAGCACACTTTACTGGATAAAAAGGGGAAAAAAGTTAGAAACAAAAAAAAAAAGAAAGAGAGAAAACTTAAAGGCAGGAAAGAAATAGTTTGAAAAGAGTTTGAGAAAATGAAAAGAAGTTGGATAATAGATATGAAGAGGTTATGAATAGAATATAGAATAATGTCAAGTCAAGAATAACTTTATTCGGCACCAAGACCACAAATGTTTGACAAGCAGACAGTACATTTAAAAATATAAAAAATCCTTGTTAATAAAAAAAATCACATGTAAAATAGATACATCATCGGCCATAGAATTTCATATTGGATAAAATTAAACCATAAGAAGTATTTCTCCTTCCCCTTCGATTACTGTATTTCATAACGTTTTCTAATAGCCATAGCAGTTTTAATAAAGTTTGACACCGCACTACAAATAGCAGGACTGGTCAGCGATTGCAAATATCTGAACCCCTCAGCATATGTACATGGACGAATGTTCTTTAGTAGTGGTGCCAAAAATCTTCTCCTTGGTTCCTTGAAAAGTGAGCAAAAAAGAATAAAGTGCTGCATGCTTTGGGTTGCCATGTTGTCACAAGGACGGGGAATGAGATTGTCCGTCCACCCAGATTGTCTAGGAAATGCCACTAGAAAGTGTATAAAAAAGCCAAAACTTTTGATGAACTGACATCCTTCAAAAATTATAGATTGATAATGCAAAGTAGCAAGGGTTGGTAATTTTTCATTCCAAACAAGCAAATATGGCATGCTGCAACAATAAACTGAGCCACAGTGATAAAAACCATATGCGAAACCGATTTGCATGATAAAAGTGTTTCATGTGTATACTCAGTATCAAAATATCTAAAGATTGGTAACAGACATTTTTTTTTTTTACAAAAGCCAGTGTAACCAGGACAAAAAATAAAATAAAAGTGGACCTCAGCTTCCTCGCTGTTGTATTAAAAATTAACGGAAAATAGGGTAGCACATGTCCCTATATTTTTTTAACATTAAAAAAAAACTGGAAATCCGAAATAAAATTTCACAGTCAAGCTTTTGATGTTCAAGGGGGACATCGACTGTAAATAAGGCTCGGCATCCCATTCCGACTTTAATACAAAATGCAGAGCTGCTAATGTACTTTTCCTCATATTTTATATCATCTTATCCTTTGACCACCAATGATAATCTTCTTTAATGTGTGGGATTCTTGGTCCTATTATTGCTGGAAGGGTTAAACCCCGCCTTCATTTCACAATACATCTTCTCCTGGCCAAAAACCATGGGGCAGATTTACGAGCCCCCTGCGCCACCAGTACGTCACTTTCCGTGACGTACTGGTGGCGCAGAGGCTGCTCCATATTTACAAGGAGAGGAAAAGCCACCCTGCGTGACTTTTCCTCTCCTGTAAATACGGCCCCTTCACACGCAGCACTTTGCGGTGAAGGGGCGTTCCATGGGTGTTGCTGTGGGTGTTCCCACGCAACACTCATGGAACAAGACACATCTCCAGAATTACGAGAAATCGTATCTCTGGAGATGCGTCTGAAAGCTACGCCACCCTAGAGGTGGCGTAGCGAGGCGCACCGAGGAGAAATCTCCTCGTTTTTTCCTCTTTCAATGCGTGCTGCATTCTGCAGCACGCATTGAAAGAGGAAAATGGTTGTAGTGATTGTTTTTGTGCAGGAAGGTTCCCCTTACTGCACAAAAACAATCTCCCCACGACGCAGGCATCCTTGCACCATGGTGCAAGGGTGCCAGCGCTGGCGCATGGTTGCAGTTTGTGCGCCAGCGCAGGGGGAAGCACAAGGATGCGACATATTCTTGTAAATATGTCGCATCCCTGTGCTTCAGAACTAACGCAGCGTGGCGCAGCAAAATGACTTGCTGTACCCCGCTGCGTTAGTTCAACGTAAATCTGCCCCCATATGCGTAAACCGTGAGAGCCTAATTGATTTTCTGACATCTCACTCCTAAAAAAGTTTTATTCTGGAGAAGACCGGATCCTAATCCAAAATAGGATATGTAGCTCCAATGCTTTTAATCACAGAATTGAAATATGGTGCAACACGAGGCAGCCTTGAAAGTTATTTAAAAAAAATATATATATTTTTTTTTTCCAGGTAGGGATAAGGTAGCCACAGGCCCTCAGAGCCATGAACCATATATTCTAAATGCCCAATTTTCCCTTAACATGGAGGAGCAGTGCTTTATTGCTCCTGCTCTAAGTGCTAAAAAACTCTTGGAAATTTGTTTTTGCATCCTTATATTTTCAGTGAGGTGAACCCCAATAAATAAGTCCTGTACCATTTCCAAACTGATAATTGTTATGGATTTGCCTTTGAAATAATCATTCCTGTTTCAGCACAGAACTCTGAGAAACTTTCTAATAATTTACACAATCCCATAGGGGTTTTGGAAAAATCTGATGCGGCATCAACTAAGATGCGGAATTTGGTGGCCTTAGCGTGCCTAGATGACATAAACTTCATGTCATAAGAGAGGTACTAAGGAGCCCTCCGGGAACTGCAATATTTAGGTCCCAAAGTATTGAAATCTAATGATGAAGCATGCCATGTAAATTGGGTGCGGGTTTTTAAGATACATATACACAACACAAAGGGATACACATGGTCAGAAAAACTATCATTGGTACTAGTGATCTATTTCTGTAACTCAGGTTTAGAAAAAAAATATTTTTAGGACGAAACACATTCTGGTCATCAAATGTTCCCCAGATCCTCTTGTGGACATATATTTTTAAGATAGGTGCCAGGGACCTTCGATGGCTAGCAAAAAAGCCTTAAAATAGTACAAGGGTTCTCAACCTCAAAATTGACATCTTGCTTACCCTCACTTTCTTTAGTATTTGACTGATAACTTTAGAGAGGCTAAATTAGAGAGTTAGCTCTACCTCTCTTTCCCTTTGTTTGTTCTACATAACATTTTTCATAATCATTTATATTTAAACAGAATAGATTGAGAGCTAACACCCTGTTATGGCTGACTTGCCATTTCTCCCACATCACACTTAAGAAAAGTGCCTAGTAATTACTTAACAATTACTTAATCATTAACTTCTGAAGGGACCCCTATCTATATTAACACTGACCAGAGTTTGAACACTAGAACAATTCATAATGCACATTTCTATCTTATCATCTGTAGGTACACTAACTGCCTCTCTTGTCAGACTAACATATTTTGTGAATAGTAGGTGTACACAAAAAACTTAATCACAGGTGCTTTGAACTTAATGAATCCCACTATGAATAGGCCTTTCAACCAAATTTAAACTTTTGATAGCAATACTTTACCATACATCCTTTCGGCTGAGTCAGTCAAGCAAATTGGTTAAAAATTAGCTGGATGATTACGGCAACCTCTCTTGAAAATCTGTATAATTTCTGCTCCTAACCATGAACCATGGATAGCCACAGATGCTGTGACAGCATCAGCATTATTTAAGAGTGTTAAACACAGGTCCCAAATGTTAAGACTTGATTTGTAGAGCTCAACTTGCTCTCAATAAAGGCATGGGCCTTACTGCTTTTTTGAGAATTTATGGTGCAATTTACTTCCTCAAGCATAAGGGGAATATGATACCTTGATCCAAGACATCCCCAGTTAGACGATCCTTCAGTATATGTTGCTATACTATCCCAAGGAATCAAAACAATGGTCAAACCACATGTCTGCAAGAATGTGTGATCTGGGCTCAAGGATACCTCATGAGACCCATGAGCTACAATCCTATGGAACGATGTATTGTCTTGTTCAGCGATAGCTATTAAAATAGTTTTCCAACTGCTATCATTCCAATCCTGTTTCATATTTAGGTTTTATATGAATTCCTGAACAGCAATATTTCTAAATCAGAATTCAATTTCTTGTATTTGAGATTTCAAAGAAGCTGAGCATTGATGTCATTGTCTGCTTGTATTTTGAATATGACTGCTTTCTTCTTGTGCTGGACTTATTCTTGAGAAAGCCTAAGAGAAGGATGCTTTAGAGGAAGTGTGGATCATCTGCCCCGGCAGTGGCTATGCTTGGCCACCCGTGGTGTTCATCACACCCCAGGTGCTGTCTCAGATTGATCCTGTAACTATAATGTGCAGTGCCTCCTTTCAAGTGAAGGGTAAGCAAAAGGGATGGCCCCACCGATATTTTATGCTTTTCTCTGCTGAAAAAGAGGTTGCTTGCTGCAGCTGCCGTCTCCGCTGAAGCGTGACTGGATACACATTCTGACACCATTCTATAGATTCTCCCTCAAAGGTGATTGTACCAGCTGAGCAAGTGACCACCATTATTGCGTCTATTTTTTTAAAATAGTGGACACGTAAACATGTCGGGTGGGAGTGATGTGATGCTAAGTGCCCTCCCAACCCAGTGTGTTCTGTCGAGCTGAATGTCCTTTAATGGCGGGCAGGATGAGTGAAAGAGATGCTTGACATAGTTCTCAACATTGCCCCTCTCTGCATCAAGATGCACACTTCTGATTTAGACGCTGGATCGGTGCAATCTATTTTCCATAAGCTCGAGATGCCTCTGCATGTCAATATTTTGGTCCCTCAGCTCCAGCCTTTCTCTCCAGAAAAAGTCCAACTCCTCTTCCCTGGCATCCCCACATTCTCCAATGCAGTGACCCTGTGGCCCAACTTGGGGAGGTCATGCTTTAACTTCTTCATCTCAGTGGATACTATCACAGATATGGTATGTCACCGCAAAGTTTGCTGAACAGTTCTTCAGTGAAGGTGCGCGTGAGGGGGCCTCAGCCGTCCTCTTTGTTCTTGTGCAAGACCATTTTGGGTACTAATATCACTGTTGCGTAGCTGTTTGATTCAGGTGCGGACGTAAGGTGTTGTTGGCCCCAGGTCTGACTAGAGCATCCCGCCCGTACCCTTTAGTGCATGCAGAGACCGTGGCGATGCAGAGAGGCCAGCACCAAAGTCAGGCAGGCTTGGTGATCTGCTCCGCCACTTGCGGGCTGCTCCAAGTGTCTTTCGAGCAGCTCCCCCTGACGTCTCCCCCTTTGTTGCTATATTGTGCGGGGTAGGCTCTTAATAAGGAGTGTCTAGTCTGGATTTAGGGTGTAGTGCTTGTGGACTGCCCTGTTTGCACTCTCCACTCTAAGACCACTAGGCACCTGTGTTGGTGATACTTGGCTGAATAAGTACTCACTGCCTTGCAAAGTCTCAGGCCACCCGGCCTACTTTTGGGCCCCAACGCGCATATCGTCTCCTGTGCACAGCCCATGCACCCACTCTTGACTCTTCTAGGGGCGAAACTCACCCGCTGACGTCCAGCCTCGTCACTGCCCTCAGGCTGATACTCACCCGCAATCAGTCCTGTTGCCTTTGCTCATTAGGTGCTCAGGGCATATTCTTGCTTTGCTCCTTACTGCTTGTTTACATCTCAGGGGATGAACTCGCTTTAGGCCCTGTGTCCTTGCTCGATTAGTGCTGGGGGCATGAACTCACTCTTTTAATACAATTGCTCATTCTTGTTTTAGGGGACAAACTCCCTTCTAGCACTCACAGCTGGTAATTTGTTGCTCTGCTTATTTGGTGTTGGGGTTATGATATTGCTTTGCCTGCTCCAGGAATTTCCAGGGCGTAATATTGTCCCCGAGGCCCAACAACAGGCTCCTTCTCCTCCATACAAAGAAAGGCCTCATGCCGCCATGTTGCGCTTGCCCGCTCGCCTGGCCAGCGGCCCCTCACTCAATCCCTCGCAGTGGCGTTGGGCACCAGCACAGGCCTCGGCTTGATCCCAGTGGGCAGACTGCAGCTCAGGGCAGTAGCAATTCTCAACCTCGGCACTGTATCCTCAAAGGTCAGCTCCACAGAATGCGGCTCCCATGTTCTCCCTTTGCAGCCAGGTCCCAGGAATCCTCGCTGAGCGGTGCTTTAAATAATCCCCTTCAGGGGGGCAGAGCTTGTCTGACTCCAAGATGGCCACAGAAGAGTGTAGCTCCGATAACCCGGCCAACAATACGTCAACATCCTGGCACCCAATGCGCTACATAGATGCCAGTGACCTGCTGCATACCTGATGCAATAACGGGCTGACCAGCCATCCAGAAAGCGAGGCTCATCGTGAGGCAGGGGAACATTGAGGGGACGGACAACGTGCGGCAGGCCCTGAGTTGCAGCGGCGGCCTAGCACTGCTCACGCAGCATTTCTCCCGAGCGATGAGTGGCTGACCCGGTGTGGTGCGGAAGGGGCGGAAGTCCGATTGCAGCCGAGCTGGTGTACCTGGGGTCGGTTGCCGCCGGACCGAGCACAGAGCCCCTAATGCGGTGAGTCTCGCCGAGCAGGAGGCATGGGAAGGGAGTTCCCGAACAGCGACGCCACTCGGGGCTGCGGGTGAAGTACGGTTCTTCCCCGTAAGGAACGACAGGGCGTTGAAACCATACGAACGAAGCAGAGCCCAATCTGGACAAGGGGAGAATAAGCAAATGACAAACAAAAAACGGAAAAAAAGAAAATAATAAAACGGGACCCAAGTGGCAGCTGAAGACGGCGACTGGGGATACGCCCTGGTGGACAGTGGAGGCCCCGGGAAACAAAACCTGGACGGACGGTGGTGGAACTCAATGCTTCGCATCACCCCCTTGGCGGGAGTAGCCTTGATGGGGCTGGCGGAGACACCATTACATCCAAGCCTCCCGAGCAGCACAGACCTGTGAGTAAGAAGCAGCTGCGGGCATCTTGGACAAGCTGGAGCCCTCAGCCCAATAACTCAAAAAGGACAACCATAAAAACGGCCTGTAGGACACTTTCCACGTAGCAGATATATGAGACGCATGTGGATGAGGTCCAATTGTCTTTTAACCAAGTGGTTGACCAAGCGCTGACAATGGGGGTTCGCTGGGCCCTAGATCCTTGACCTAAGACAAGGCCTATATCTCGTGATTGAGACGCGCAGCAATCACCCCTACATGCACAGCACCTATTGCTCAGCCTCGGTGAGGCCCCCTTTCTGCCCAGTCCAGGAGAATCTATGGGGGTGCTTTACACAGCCTTACGGGCACCCGGCGATACACCAATTGCCACCAGGCAGTCAAGACACAATATGCGCAAGCCTAATAAAACCCAACCCAAAATCGAATTCGAGTCCCGCAAGATCCCTAGACCGAAAGAGGTGGATATGAATGCCACAGAGTCTGGACCGGAGACTACTGATCCTGCGGAACTGAAACAGATATTGACAACTATGCAACAGAGCCTGACAAAAATTGATGGCAAGATCGATGGGCTCACGTTTAGAATGGACAGGATGACGGAGCGGAAAGATAAGCACAGTGAGAGGCTGGACACAGTGGAGAAGAGAGTGTTGGATGTAGAAGATTTGCTGGCTGCGGAATCAGCAATGCAGAAGAGGGTGGACAACCTACTTCACACCCTATAGGTAAAAACAGAAGATTTGGAAGCAAGATCCAGGAGGAATAACATACGTATAGTGGAGGTGGCGGAATCCACCAAAATAGAAAACATGGAACAATATGTGGAGAACCTCCTCATCACTCTATTTGGGAGAAACACTTTTTCAGAGATATTTGTGGTGGAGCGTGCCCACCGCTCACTGGCACCCAGACCGGTTGCAGGGGCTAATCCCTGCCCAATAATCGCAAGGCTCTTAAATGATAGAGACTGAGATGCCGCTCTGCGCAAAGCACGAGAACTGAAAACCTTGAACCATGAGGGCTCTGAATTGTCCTTATACCCAGACTTTACACAACAAGTTCAAGAGGCATGAAGGCTATTTGTCCCAGTTAAGAGGAAACTTCGCGAACTCCGCTTGGAATACAGTATGTTGTACCCTGCTAAGCTGCGGGTAATGTCGTAAGGAAAGGCGCATTACTTCACCGGCCCAAAACAGGTATTACTTTCTCTCAAACAAAGGAAGGAATTGGAGGCAGACGACGATCACCCCATCATACTTCGAATGAGGAAAATGATACACCGGTTACGGAGGAACAATAAGAGGTCGCCTGACACTATGGATCAACTCGGGACATGTTGAACTGCAGTGAGAAGAGCCTGTTGTTGGAAAATCTGGCCATAGGTGGCTGGCACACCTATTATATCTTAGTAATGTACCCTGCTAGAAGATTGCCACAACATTGGGACTCGGAGAGGGTTGGGATGTTACCCCATTATGAGGTCCTTGAATGCACACTATTGGTAAGATAGTTCCTGCTATTTCGGTAATGGCCCAGATGCAGTCATGCGACATGCAAGAGTTATGATTTATAGTACTTTATGTGAGTAAGACATTGGGTACAACGCCAATCAGGGCCTGATGTATAATATGACGATGAGAGGTCCGAATAGTTAGATACTTAAGGTTACGATTTTTGCAAAGAGTGCATGTTAAACTATACTGTCATTACCTCTCGGTGTCAGTATAAAAGAGGCATAAATGGTCGGGTAGCTTCATAGCAGGTGACATCCACCCCCATGTGTTTACCACCAAATGCATACCATAGTTTTTGTTTCTGTTCAGTTTAGGGATTACCGGGGGGACGACAAAGTTTTGCTATGCAATATTTGGGTGTACATAGCATGGGAGGGGAGTTGAGGGGGGTTGTTTTATCTTGCAAATTATCGAAAACAAGTGAAATGTGTTGTTTGACTGATCATGACCAATACTCGCAGACCATGGACACAAGCAGAGAGACCTAGGGCGCATGGATAAAGACCAGTCTGATTCTTCACGGATCCGCTTCCTCACCTGGAATGTGAGCGGTCTTAACGACCACAGAAAGATCCAGAAGGTGGTAGCATACTTTAAAAGGCACACATACAAGTGGCGATCCTACCGGAGATCCACTTGGGCCTGGGGAGTGGCGCCCGCAACGATTGCGGGGCCATTTTTGTGCAGCAGGATTTTCCTCACACGCCAGTGGGGACCTAGTATGGGTAGATTCCACATCTGAAATTCAATTAAACGAGGTGTGTGTGTGGACCCAGGAGGCAGGTATGTGATGGGCCTTTGCTGTAAAGATAATCCGGAAATATTATTGGTAGGAATATACAGTCCCAAACATGATGGCCCACAGTTGTACAATACCCTCAGTGCTCATCTACACCAATGGGGGGATCTACCTCAAATATGGGGGGGGGGGGAGATTTCAATTGTATATTGAACCCTGTGTTGGATCGCTCAAGCGGTCCACCCCGACGTCCCTCAGCAACTGCCTGGGAACTCCTCGAGATTGCAGAGCTGGTGGGATTAGTGGATATATGGAGGTATCGTAATCCCTCAGGCATGGGGTTCACGCACTACTCCGCCATGCATGACACTCACTCTTGCATAGACTACTGGCTGGTGTCCAAGAGTTTGGTGCCTTGGGTCCTGAATTGCAAACCTTTGCGGTGCACTTATTCTGATCATTCACCCGTGGCTTTGGAATTGGAGCTCTGTGACCAGAGGGCCACTGTGTTTACATGGCGTTCCCCCCTGCTCCCTGCTGAACTCTGTCTTTAAGGCAGAGCTAGCGCAGTTGATAGAAGATTTTTTCACTGACAATGTGGGTTCTGTAGACAGCTTTGCCACAGTGTGTGAGACATTTAAAACTTACATCAGAGGCATTACAATCTTAAAGCATGCAGGAGTGTTTCAATCCCTGAGGGACAGATTGACACACCTGGAGGCGGAAATAGCTGACCTGGAGTCGAGACACCAGAACTCAGGTGATAACAGTATACTAGGAGATTTTAAGGCTAAAATAGGGGAATACCATGACACAGCCATTAGCGAAGTGGTACACATGGGCAAATACGCAACAGCCAGGATATATGGAGAGGGGGAATGCCCAGGGGCCACTTTAGCTGCTCTGATGCGCCCTAAGCAAGAGGGGGGGGGGGATTGTGGAGTTGCAAGATGAGGAAGGGCGACCAATATATGACACACACCACATAGTGGATAGATTCTGCAGATACTATGCTGAGCTGTATCGTATGTGTGTTACGCCAGAAGAAGGGGCTACAGTTGACTATTTGGAGCACACAGCCATGATGGCTCACAACAGAACATAGAGAACATTTGATGGCACCGCTGCGCCTTGCTGAGATACGCGCTGCACTTGTAAGCATGCAATCTGGGAAGGCGCCAGGTGGGGATGGGCTCACAGTAGCCTTTTAGATGGCTTATTAAGACTTACTTATACCACAATTGGTTACATTGTATGAAGAAATGGTACAAACCGGCAAGATGCCCCCCTCAATGCAAGAGGCTATGATTGTTGCTCTCCTAATACCGGGCAAACAACCCAATGAGTACTCCTCGTACAGGCCTCTTTCACTATTAAATGTTGACACCAAACTGTACGCTAAAGTATTAGCAAACAGATTGGCACCCTTGATGCTGGAGTGATACGTCCAGAACAAGCTAGATTTGGACCAGGTCGTAGCATTACCTATAATCTCCGTGCACTGTTTGGAACCATACAACAAATAACCCAGAGGTGAGGGCTGCTGCCATTTTCTTAGATTTATTTATTTGAAAAGTTTTATAAAGCGCGAACAAGACCCAACCGGGTATCAGAGCGCTGTACAAAGAGGAAAGCTGACGTATACGTACAGAGACAATATAAATACTAGACTAGAGAAAGTAAATGAGGGTGCTAGGGGAAGAGTAGGTAGCAAGTGAACAAACAGGTAACAGCCAACCTAGATGAGGCCAAGCAGTTTCATCATCAACTTACTTCAAAGACAAACGAAATAAGTTTAAACCCCCAGTAGAAATGATTGTCAAGCAGTTTCATCATCGACTTACTTCAAAGACAAACGAAATAAGTTTAAACCCCCAGTAGAAATGATTGTCAAGCACAAGTTTCAAACATAAAGTGAAGGTAAATTGTTAAGCATGCAATAAAACACCCAAGCACACCCCATAAGGTAACATGAGAGGAACCTGAGGCATAAAATAAATGAGGACGCTAGGGGAAGAGTAGGTAGAGAATGAACAAACAATAAACAGCCCACCCAGATGAGGCCGAACAGTTTCATCATCGCCTTACTTTAAAGACAGCTGAGATACGTTTTAAACCCCAAGTGAGAATGATTGTCAAGCACGAGTTACAAACAAAGAAAAAGTCAATTGTCAAGCATACATTTCAACACAACAAAGTAAAAATGCTTGTCGAGAATGCAAGGTAATTGACTAGCAAATGACATGGAGGCTATTGTTGATGCAGTTCTTCCAATAGTAGCCATTTGACCTGTTTTTTGAATGAGGCAGTCGAAGGGTTGGCTCTGATCTCTGTTGGTAGGGCATTCCAAATTCTTGGAGCCAGCCCTGAGAAGGTACGATTGTAGGTTCTTTTTTTATTGAATTTCGGTGGTTTCAGTAGTAGGGTATTGGAGCTTCTTAGGTTTCTTCTGGATCCGGAGAGCTCAAATTTTTTGCCAGGTAAACGGGGCTATTGAAATGTATAGCTTTATGTGCCAGGCAGGCTATCTTGAAGCGGATCTTAGCTTCAATGGGGAGCCAGTTAAGCTGGATTAAGTCAGGTGTGATATGATCATGCTTTCTTGAGCCTGTGATTAGTCTGGCAGAGGCGTTCAGAGTAGCTCTTAGCGGCGCTAACCTAGATTTAGGAAGACCAGCTAGGGTTACCAAGCCATATTCTACTCGTGATATAACTAAGGATTGGACTGCTGATTTCAAGTCTTCGGGGGTAGGAACGGTTTGATTTTCCTAAGAGTGTTGAGCTGATGGTTGGCACTCTTAATGGTTGCACTGATGTGACCTTGCATGTTTAGAAATTTGTCTAGGGTGACCCCTAAAGAGCAGGCGGAGTCCACCAAATGCGGGGTGCAGTTGAGTGCTGAGATTTTTTGATCCAGTTTTGCGTGGGAGCCTCGTGATTGCGTGGGGAAATCAAGAGAAATTCAGTTTTGAGAGAGTTAAGTAATAAGTGGTTATGTGTTAGCCATTGTTGAGTTTTTTGAAGCGCTCCGTTAAGAGTTTTAATGTCATCTGGAGAGGAGATCTTCAAATACAGTTGAGTGTCATCCGCGTACATGTGGTACTGAATGTTTGAGTCATTTAGAATGGCAGTTAGAGGTTCCATGCATAGGTTGAAGAGCGTGGGCGAAAGTGCAGAACCTTGAGGCACCCCAATAGAGACTGAAGTGCTGGCCGCCAAAGATTAGTTGACTTTGATTCTTTGTGTTCGGTTATGCAGGAAAGAGGAGAACCAATTTAGGACAGGGCCCGATAGCCCCATCCTGTATTGAAGAAGGTTAATCAGGTTATCATGTTTGATAGTGTCAAAAGCAGAGGACAAGTCCAGAAGAATTAGAAGACATGGTGTATCTTGTTCCAGAGCTCTCAATGCGTCATCAACAATGTGAGTTAGCGCTGTTTCTGTGCTATGACCTGATCTAAAGCCTGATTGATGTTGGTCTAGGAGCTGAAATTTCTCAATGTGGTCGCAAAGCTGTGTGTGAACACATTTCTCGAGCAATTTTGCTAGGGACATGATGTTGGTGATCGGCCGGAAGTTACTGGGATCTGTAAGGTCTGCATTGGGCTTCTTGGGGATGGGTGTGACTTGCCCCATTTTAAGGCAGTCGGGAATCCTCCCCTGTAAGAGAGATTGTTGGATGATCCTGGACCAGAGAGGCAGAACTGCCAAGTTGAGGTCTTTGAGCAGCTTGGCGGGGAGTGGGTCCTTGAAATGGTTGGAAGGTTTCAGAGAAGCCAGGGACAGTGACAGCTCCTCCAAGTCTGGAGGTCGGAAGGAATTCCAGCAGGCATTGTTTTTGGGTGTGTACAGGCATTGATTTTGGGTGTGTATTGCCGTGTAACCAGGCAAACCCTCGGAACTCATAGACAACAAATTCTCAGCGGCCCGTTGCAGTTCCCGCTCAATACTTCTAGACTTTTCAGCGAAGTGCTCTGAGAAGTCCTCCTCACTGGGTCCAGCGATTTTGATTGCTGGAATAGGATTAGCCTGTTGTTTGATGATATCAAACAGTTTCCTGGGACGGTTTTTAGCGCTGTCAAGCTGATCTCTGAAATGATCTGATTTAGCGATGCGAATGAGTTTGTTGTAAGAGCTTCTCATCTTTCTTAACTGTTCGAGGCTAGAAGTGGAGGGGCATTTCTCCAACGTCTCTCAGAGAGCCTCAGCTTGCGACGTTCGTCATTAAGGGTACCACTGAACCAAGGTTTGGATTGTTTGCAGGGAATCCTTTTAAGTAGCTTCGGGGCTGCAGAGTCGAGAATATTAGACATAGTGTTGAAGTAATGATCCGTCAACTCTTCCAAATTATTCATGGTAGTTGGAGGTTCAAGTAGATTCTTGCTCAAGATGGAAAGGTTAGAGATGTTGATATCTCTCAGGTTACGAGTCAATTGCTTGTTTTTGAGTGGTTGCCCTTGTCTAAGCAATACCTTCTCCTGAATGCGAAAGGAGATTTGGAGATGATCCGACCAATCACATGGTACTATGTCATCTAGCTGAATAATGTGCTCTCTAGCTATGATGAGGTCAAGGGTAGCGCCCATGCAGTGGGTAGGATCGTTGCAGGCCTGTATATAGTTGAGGTCAGAGAGGAAAGACTTAAGAGAGCAGACTACTGGATCATTAGAGTCATTCCAGTGAAGGTTGAAGTCACCGAGGAAGATGTGATTAGGATGGAGGGCTGAGCTGGCAGAGATGGATTCCATTAATTGTTCTACGAAAAGTAAGTTGTTGTCCCCAGGAGGATGGTAGATCGAGTGAAGCACACAGACAATCTTGCCCTTGTTCCAAATTTCAGCGACAAGTAGCTCACAGGAGGACATTGAGTCCTTAAGAGTCTGCTTCAAAATGAGGCTGGACCGATGGATGCAGGCAATCCCCCCCCCAGCTTTAATAGCCCTATCACATCTGACAATGTCATAGCCAGGAGGAATTAAAATGTCAAGTATTGGGGAGGAAGAGTCATTGAGCCAAGTTTCCGTAAGAATCAGGAGGTCTAATTCTTGTGATAAGATGAGTTCGGAGATATCTGCTGCGTGCTTCACTGCTGATCTGCAGTTGAGAAGCATCGATTTGATATGGGAATCTGTGGTTGCTTCCACTAGGTGCGAAGTGACTACCTGAAGTAAGTTGTCCTTATTCAAGGATCTCAGGTTAACACTCGGTTCTCTATCAGGATCGGAGGAGATAGTGGGTATGGAGCTAGGCGAGATTGCGTAGTCCTCATAAGATAGTGAGAGTGCGAGCGTGTCAACCTCAGACCCCTGCGTCTGTAAACTACAGGGTCTGGAGTGGAGGTAGGGAGGAGGGGAGCGGGCCCTCGAGGGTAGTACGGGCAGGTAACAGAGGACCTTTCCATTCCACCATTTAAATTAGTTGCAGGGTGCGAGGGTAGATCCGATTCCGCGGGCGGATATGGTGTGAGGAATTTTTCATTCTTTATTGTGCATTGTAGGAGGATCTGGAGGTTGTCATTTACAGTAAGGAGGTCCCGCTTCAGTTCGGCCAATTGTTCCTCAATCCGCCGAAGACTGACACCATCAGGTGACCGTCCAGTATAAGGTGCAGGGAGATGCCCCTTCTCCATACAGCTATTGCAAGGGGAGATGGACCCCTGCTTCAGCTCAGTTATGGGCTCCAAAGGAGTAGTGAGAATGGTAAGGATGGCGTCAGGGATCATAAGCGGCGGTTGAGGGGTACACCCTTGAGTATGTCCAAGGGGCGGTCCACAGGTAGTATCCTGAGCCCTGGGCGTAGAGCAAGAGGAAGCAGTAGGTTTAGGGGAGGAGAGGGTGGCCCAAAGGTAGCGTCCTGAGAAGTGGGAAGAGAGTTAGAGGAGGAAAGCAAAGGAAAGGGAGTCCCTAAGGTAGCATTAGGATTAGGAGTAGGGATAGATTGGACGTGAGGGGAGGGGTTGTTGTTGCTTCTAGTCAAGAGGTTAGGTCGCGGTGTAGTGGGTTTTGGGACCAAGGGCGGTGAGTGTACTATGTTTAGGGGGAAGTCCGTGTCCAAGGGACTGGCAGTCGGATTGAAAGTGGGGGTGGTTTGTGCCTGAGGTGGTGGGACATGGGGGGTTGAGTATGCCGCGGTTTGAGGGTGGTCAGTGTCCAAGGGATCATTGGTGCCGTTGGCTGTAGAGAGGGTGTGGTCAGGAGGGGTAAGTGTCTCGGGATCAGCCTTGTGGTGATTCCTGGTTGTGCGTTTGCTGGTCCTGGTAGTATCGGTTGCCGTCATTGTAGTGGGTGTTTGCCGGCGGAGTGTGATGATAGGGGTAGTGAGATTATAGTTAGTTCCAAAACAGCGTGTCTGGACAGGTAGTTATAAATTTTCATTTGATGGAGAAAGAATTCCAATAGACTCGCATAAATAGTGGATTTTTTATAAATATGTGATCATATTTCCTTGATTTAATAACTATATTGCAATGAAAGGATAGGAGGAAACAGCCAACACGTGTTTCGCCCCCCTAGTGCATCTCCAGGACGGGAGCAACGCCGATTTACCGGCATTCTACAATGTTTCAAGACTGTTCTTCCATTAGGATTGACGCGCCATAGGATATACTATATCCTCTACTATATTATTCTTGCCCTGAAGAAGCCCCAGGCCGAATGGCCATAGTGAGGGGGCGAAACACGTGTTGGCTGTTTCCTCCTATCCTTTCATTGCAATATAGTTATTAAATCAAGGAAATATGATCACATATTTATAAAAAATCCACTATTTATGCAAGTCTATTGGAATTCTTTCTCCATCAAATGAAAATTTATAACTACCTGTCCAGACACGCTGTTTTGGAACTATTGTATGACTAGGGGGTTAGGGGTTCCCCCCTGCTCTGGACAGGTTTTCTGCTCAAGTATTGAGAGCCCAATCAAGAGCGGTGAGTAAGGAGGCTGGACCCAATACCCCTTCAACTGTGTTGACAGATTATAGTTAGTGATGGTGGATGTCCATGAGCTGTATCGTGGGTCATCTGGTGAGGGAGATTGGGTCGGTTCAGGGTTTTTTGTCTGGGTGAGGGGCGGTAAGGAAAATTGGGTTAGAAGGCACTGCTGAGTTATAGAGGAGAGTAGCGTTGGGAAGTGCCGATCAAAAGTGGTGAGGTGCGGGTCTGAGGCCTGAATGAGAATGTTTCCTGTTTTGAAGATGGAAATTGTCAGTTCTCCTTTAAAGGTAGGGGAGACAGTTGTGGAGATTTTTTCGCCATAGGGAATATTAACCGACTTGGTGACTAGAAAATGAAGAAGGAAGGTGTTTTTCCACTTAGTTGGGCGGTTTGTGTAAAAGATGAAGTTAGTTTTCGTCTCGCCATTAGTAGCAGTGAGGTAGTTGTCAACAATAAGTGTTTCTGAGTGCTGTTTTAGGGTTCTATGCTTTAAGTTCTTTTTAGCATTACTGGTCAGGTTTTCTGGGTAGTTAATGGACCATGAGTTTGGTCCGTGGCGAACGAGTTTAGAGTTCCTGGTGGTATATGGCGGAGGCATAGTTAATGACTGAGAGATTCTGGATCAAAAGAATCGGTTGGAGGAGAAGTTAGTTGTGCATTTGCGTCTTGATATGGTGTATGGCTGAACTAAATAGTGCGGGTAATGTCAAAAACTGGATTAGGTTGTTTTCTAGTATCCCTGTTTGGCATCAAAAGGCAATGTCATTCCACAGACCAGTATCATTGATCCGCTAAGAAAGTACGCTTTCGTGTCTTATTTAGGTTCCCTGAAGGAGCACTCAGCCTCATCAAAACAGACAGGCAGTGTAGATCCAAGGACCTGTAGCAGAAACCATCAAGCACAAGTAATCCTGCAGTTCTACTTGTGGCTCTAGGATTGAGCTCTTAAGCTCACTCACGCGATCCAAGTCTCCTAGCTAATGTGAGGTAGGTAGCGATAAATAAGACGTGATTACGAGGAAGATAACATGAATTTTGGGGGGGGGGAGAGTGGTCTTCACACAATGGCTGAGCACCAAGAAGTTGAGAGCCACATCACAAAAGCATGATCCAGCCGGCTGTCCCACATTAGACTGAATAGACATACCGAGCACATCCCCCACATCCCCCAACTCCATGGTAGACCCCAGACATGATCCACGCAAAGGGTTCATTAAGCTCCCAGGAAGGGCAGCCCTAGATAGAGATGCCACTAAAATAATGGTATATGTCCCAGCTTAGAATGAGATGCGACTGAAATATTGGTACACGTCACAGCACTGCATATTGCATTGCCCTATCCAAGATGGCCGCCATAGAATGATAAAAGCCAATTCCTCTTTCTATTTCCATGGACCCTTTTGTCATGTGTCGTACCTCGTCTATTGGTAGAGGAAGCACCAAAAGTGCAGCAGTCACCGGGAAAATCAAAATGGGTGCCAGCCCACAGTTAAAATACAACATTAAAGTTCCAAAGATGGAGACCCCGCAAAGGTAGATAGGAGCGAACCTCCGTGACAAGAAACAGCCATATGAGACTTTTTCCAAACGAAGGAGCGGTTCAGAGGAAGCTCGTCTCCCGAGACGGACGTATCTCGAGCAAAGCCAGCAGCCCCAGAGCATGCAGACCAGACAAAAAGCCAGCAGCCCCAGCACGAGCAGACCACGGTCACAACTCGCCAGTAATTCAATGCGAGGAGATGTAACTACTCATTGACCACGGGGGCAAGAGTGGTCAGAATCACCCATGCGACCATCAAGATCTGGAGCTCTGCTCCCCGGCTCCGCGCAACCACAGAGGGAGGCAGCCAGAAGCAATCCAGGCCTTTTCAGCGAATATCGTCCTTCCAACGCGCATCGGACCTCTGGGGCTCAGCACAAGAGGAAGCGCGAGGGCACCCCTTCCAGCGCGCATCGGACCTCCGGGGCTCAGCGCAAGAGGAAGCGTGAGGGCAGCCCTTCCAGCACGCAACGGACCTCTGAGGCTCAGCAAAGAGGAAGTGCGAGGGCAGCCCTCCCAGCGCACATCGGACCTCCGGGGCTCAGCGCAAGTGCGAGGTCAGCCCTCCGGGTCACATAAACAGCGCTAGAGTCGCCCAGGCAACCCCTTCCTTGTAGGACCAGAAAGTTCTCAGAGAACAGCCCGTCGCGTGCAGTTAGCTTGAACAGGCGCTCTCGCCCCTCCAGGCCACATCCATGTCCAGCAGCCGGGGGCCGACTTCACTACTCCGCACTAGAGGTCACCACTATTGCCCCAGCCCTGCGAGCGGCTCAGTGACCAAAGGGTAAGAGGGCTCCAACTGACCCTGTCGATCTCGGCGCAGTAGCCAGATCGAAGAAATCATGCAACAGCGGTCCTGCGAGCCCGATCCATCCAGGCGGCCCCCACAGCAGCCTGCAACGACGGAGAGGCACCCTCAGAGTGCTAGACGGCCCTTTGGGATCTCCGCACGGTCAGTGCCCCAGACGACTCCAGCTGATCTTCAGTCGGGCCACTGCTTGCCAGCTGAAAAACGAGCCCAACTCGGGAGAGTACAATTCACCCCTGCCGATCCAGCAGCCAGCCAGCCAGAGCGGGGAGACCAATCACGCATCCCCGGTACTGCGACAGCGAATGCTGGAAAAGCGTTCGACTCCATTGAATGGGTATTCATTCGAGCCATCCTCCACAGAATAGGGGTGGGCGAGGTGTTCCTGCGCCTGATCGAGGTTTTGTACACAGCACCGGTGGCTCGAGTCTGAGTGGGCACCACTGTGTCATCAGTATTCAATATCTCTAGAGGTACCCGACAGGGTTGCCCATTATCGCCGTTACTGTATGCACTAGTGGCGGAGCCGCTGGCATGTGTCTATGTAAATACCATGGGCATAGAGGGCTGCGATTCCCAACTTACAATCTTATTATCTCGGCGTATGGGAACGACACCTAGATGTATGTCCGGAACCCGGAGAGGAACGTCTTTCCTATCTTCAGGGAAGTAGTGCGTTTCGGAGGCCTCTCAGCATCAAGTGGGACAAATCTATAATTTTCCCATTCACCCCGACCATGACACCAGTTGCCTTAGAATTCCCACTGCACTGGACGACGGAGTCTGTTCGGTACTTGGGTATACAGATTCACACCAATCCCTCTACAGTCTTACTTGATAGTTACGGAAAAGCAATGAACAAATTAGAAGACGATGTCAATCGCTGGATCAAACTGCCACTGTCACTAATGGGAAGAATTGCTATCATGAAGATGGTGGTCCTCCCCAGACTCTTATTCCTGTTTCAAAACATTCCAATACTATTACCGTGCTCGGTATTTGTCAAACTGCGATCCCTGATGATCAAACTGGCCTGAGTGGAGAAACAACCGCGGATGAAATGGGAGATTCTCACCGTGCCGTATGATATGGGAGGCCTCAACTCACCGGACTTAGAGCTCTTTATAAAGCGGCACAGGGTACCTTTGCGCACTATTGGCTCATTGGCCCACATGACTTACCACATATATATATATATAGAAAGTGACGCAGCGGACCCTCACATGCTCCCTCAGACATTTATTTGCACCCCACATAGGCGTTATGGTGTATTTGATTCCTTGAACAAACGATGTCTGTCTGGTGGAACCTACTGGAAAGACAAGCTGACTCTCTCCTGTACTCCCCACACATATCAGTTGAGAGGTGTTCCTAGTTCAGGATTGGGCAAGAAAGTAGTGTGGCGATGGCATTATGAAAATTAGGGATTATTAAGAAGGGAGATTTATTTCAAGAAGGGGTGGTGAAGGATTGGGAGGCGTTTCAAGACAGAGCAGAGCCACTGACAGCACTAACCGGTTTTCAGTACTTCAGAGTCCGACACACATTACGAAACCTCCTAGGTGAGGACATGCAGGAGCCTCCGGCCATGCCGGCACTTTCCTCCCTGATACAATTAAAAAGAAGTGCTTCACAGGTAAAATGAAGATCTCTTTATTAAAACCAGCAGTAACATCGCGGCCACCTCTTCCTCCAAACCATCACCTCCCAACTCCCACATTCCAGAACACATAAACACATTCCACCCGAGACCCAGCACTCGACTGTAACCTAACACATCTTCCTCCTATACGATAAAAAATAAACATAGATACAGAACTGATCTAGTTAAAATCTACAAAACATATACATAGTTCACAAATGTTGGATAATTGCATATAGGACTCCTAGAACTAAAAGGAAATCATTAAAATTAATATAAAACATGCGCTGACAACATTGTAGAATTAATACATAACAAACACTTAAACTTGGCATAATAGAGTATAAATTAATGCATACTATACTCTTGAAATTTGGGTGGCAACCTAGAAATCATGAAAGAAGGTACACGGGCACTGGTCTCATGGTGCACCTCTGTGTGAACAGCTTGAGACCCTTGAGACCCATCTTCCCCGGACACATTACCTTGACGTGACCTAGGCACCATGATTTTACTTTTGTTCCACCATCTGCCATCCTCCACTTTCACTGCACTCTTATTGGTTCTCACTACAGTCTTAGATTCTGAGAATTTAGACTCTCCCTTAGGAAGAATCCTAGGACATTTTACCCTCACTCGATCACCAACACATACTCTTAGCTCTCTGGTCCTTGGTTGGACATATTTCTTCTGAGCTTCAACTCTCTTACTAACTGCCTCCTTTATTTTTTCTTCAGGCAATTTAAACTCTCCCATCCACCTCCTCAACATTTTGGAAGAGGGAACACGTCCTCTCAACAAAATGAAAGGAGAAACTACAGTATCAGCGTTGGCAGTAGTGCTCACTACCCACAGCAGACTCTTTAGTTCTTTCTTACAATTTAAACCACTGGCTTTTGACAGTTGTACTTTATCCTATTGAATCTCTCCACAAGGCCATTGCTCCTAGGGTGATAAAGAGAAGTCCTAGTGTGTTTTATGCCCATAAATTCCATAAACTCTTTAAATTGTGTTGAAGTAAACTGACAACCATTGTCGGAAAGTACCTCATCAGGAATCCCTTGCCTTGCAAACAATGATTCAAGAAACTCAATGATGCAAACAGCCGTGGTTGTTTTTACAAACTTGACCTCAAACCAGCGACTGTAGTAGTCTACAAGAACTATACCATACTCAGAAACACCACTAACAGACAGAGACATGGGACCTATGATGTCGATTTCAAGTTTGGACCAAGCTTTTGTGGGCACCTCAATCCTTCTACTGGACTGGGCACTGTTACCTGTGACTTATCGCTAATGGCACAAAACATGCAACCCCTCACAAATTATTCTACCTGCAGGTCCAATCCAGGCCACCAGAAATTTTCCATGATTCTCCTTTTCATGGCACGCATGCCAATGTGACCCTCATGAGCTAAGGCAAGAACTTTATTGCGCATGACCTCAGGGACCACAAGCAAAGAAGTTCGATACAATAATCCATTAACAATGGATAACTCATCAAAAACGTGTTTGAACTTACTGAGAGAGTTGTCCCTTGAATAGCTTCCAGACCAACCTATGTGCACTAGGCTCATGACTTTCTTAATTTCCTCATCCATCTCATAAGAACTCTTCCATTCCTGTTCCAACAAAGCACCATTGGAATTACACACGGTATGGCAGATCATCTCAGAATCAAAATCCCTTTCATCTTCCACCCCATCTGTTTCTTCACAACTGGATAATCTAGATTGACAATCAGCTAGCAGATTCTTCTTGCCGGGAACATATTTAACCTTGAACTTGTGCTCCAAATGTCTGTATTGCCACTTGGCAATCCTGGGGTCGCCTTATCACCTCTCTTTGTGGTGAAAAGATGAACTAAGGGCTTGTGATCCACCCTCACTGTAAATTTTGAACCCCATAAGTAATGTTTGAAATGGACAATGCCCCACCAGCAGGCTAATGCCTCGCGTTCTACAACAGATTATGTTGCTTCTGCACCTCTCAACCCCCTGGATGCAAAAGCTATTACTTCATCCTTTCCCTCTCTGTGTTGCATAAGCACAGCACCCAAACCTTTCTGACTGACATCAGTCATGATTATGGTATGATCCTTGGTATCAAAAGGTTTTAAAGGAATGGTATGTGCAATCTCTCTTTTAATCGAAACAAATTGTTCAATACACTCATTACTCCACTTGAACACTGAGTTCTTCTTGAGGAGGTCCCTCATGTGATGAGTTTTTGCAGCACAATTAGGTACGAATCTAGCATAAAACTCAATGAGTCCCATAAAGAATCTCAAATGATCCTTGTTCTCAGGTGTGCTAAAATCTTCTATTGCCTGCACTAAACTGGCCTTGGGCTCCACCCGCTCGGCGGACAATTTGTGGCCTAAGTACTCCACAGTGGACCTATTCAACTTGCATTTGGTGAGGCTCAGAGTGACCCCTTTACTTTCTAGATTAGACAATACAGAGTGAAACCTTTCATTGTGTTGTTCTTGATTGATACCAAACGTCATCCTGAAAAGACATCACCCCGGACGTACCCATGAATATGCTCTCCACAATTCTCTAAAACACTGCAGAGGCGGAAGCAAGTCCAAAGGGCATGCGTTTAAATTGGAATAAACCTTCCGGAGTGATGAAAGCCGTGTAATGCCTAGAGGCAGGGTGCAAATCGATCTGGTGATAGGCTGAAGTCATGTCCAGTAAACTGAACCACTTTCCCGCCTTGAGAGTGGATGTAATTTCGACGATGTTAGGTAAAGGGTGTTGATCTACCCATATGTGCTGGTTTAGATCGCGTAAATCAACACACATGCGAAAGGCCCCATTAGCTTTCTTGGCCAGAACAATCGGAGAAACCCAATCTGATGACTCGATAGGTTCTATTGCATTGCTGGCACATAACTTATTCAATTCGGCACGTAAAACCAAAGGTACTCTACGAACCTTGTGCACAACAGCTTCTGCCCCATCGACCAACCTTATTTTGTGCTTAAATCCCTTAAACAGGCCTAGTTCCCTTTGGAAAAAAACTGGATACTTTGACTCCCATGATTCTTCTTTGATAGTTTGAATACAAATAAATTATTTTTTCAATATAACCTGATGGGGATCATTGGGATCCAGTATAATACCCAGATTCCCTTGATCTTGCCACCCCAACAAACTAGTATCCTCCTTAGCAACATATACTACTCCTTGGGATTTACTGTCTTTGAAGCATAGATTAGCATCGAATTCGCCTACTACATCAATAGCTTTCCCTCCATATCCAATAGGTTGTATAACGGAATGTCTCAAGGTAAACCCTTGGGTTTGGAACTAATCTTCCCAGACTCTTTCACTTATTAAAGTAAATGGCGAACCAGAATCTGCCAGTACTTTGACATCCACCCCATTGATGTTCACTACGCACAAAGGGCGTTTAATTCCTTGCGAGATAGAACTACACGTGCCTACAGCGTGAGACTCCCTAATGTTATAGATCTGTTCTTCTCCACTTGATGATGATTCTTCTTCTGTACAATGTTCCACATTGATTTCTTTTCTTGAGGGTCCTGCATTGAATGATCTTTTGCCCGTTGATCTGCAAACTTTTGCCATGGCAGGACACTCTTTGGCGTTACCGAGATGAGATGCGCTGCCACATCGGGAACACTCCCATCTTTTATATGTAGGTTTTGAAAAAGATTTCTCATTCCCATTGTTCCTTTCTTGGTGCAGTTTATCCTTTGGTTTCTTGTATTTACTTTTTATAGCTAATACCCCATCAGAATTAATTTTTTGGATCCGAATTGCCATTTATTCTTGATACGACGTTGTGCTTTCAATCCTGGTTGCTATTTCCAAAGCTGTTTGCAGAGTTAGATCAGGCATGGACAGTAAAGCCTCTTGAACTTTTTTACTGCCTGTTTTCTCCACTAATTGATCTCTTATCATTTCTTCTTCAAATGTTTTATGTTTGCAAGAAACAGCCAAAATTTGCAGTGCACCAACATAGCTGGATGCTGATTCTCTGGGCAATTGTGCTCTCTTGTAAAATGTGTGTCCCTCTAACGTTACATTTTTGCATGCTTTAAATCTTGTGTCTAAGGACTTGATGGCTGTAGCATATTCATCCTCTACACCATCACCTTCACCTTCAACTAACAAAACAACAATCTTAGGAATGTGTTTCAGAATGCTGCGACCTTCTGAACCTAAACAGTGTCTTAGAATTGCATTCTTCTTTTTGTGTGTGAAAGAGTCACCCTCAAGAGCATCAAGGTATGCTTCAAATCCTTCCTTCCATCTTTCCCAATCAGCTTCTGGAGTCGCAGGATTAGGTATAAATGCGACAGGTGGCATTATTGTTTGTTGCATGTTTTAATATGGTGCAGAACAAAAACTCCAACTTACACACAGAATAAGGATTTATTTGAGATGACTTGGCAGACTTTGCTGAAAATTTGTTTGTATTTTTCTGTATGGAGGAACTGGTGTGTGTATCACCGATTTGTTAATTCCTTTTTTTTTTTCCCCTTAGGAAGTGATACACGTTTTAAAATTGGTGTGTGTGTCACCGGCAGAGCAGAAACAGAGAAATGCCTGATCCCAGAGCAAAATGGCCGCCGGCGTCCGTGCATGTGCGCAAGGACCAGCAGCTGAGGCAAAGTCAGGCAAAGTCAGGCACTCTAAGATGGCCACCAACAGCAGCTCGCGGCAGGAGCTCGCGGCAGGTAACGGCCGCGGCGAGCCCAGCTCCCTCAATAAACTCCCGCAGTACAGGTGCTTGCGTTCCCTCAATAAGCTCCCACAGTACAGGTGAAACAGGCCTCACCTTAGCGGTTCCCAGCGAGATTGAAACGATCGAGGACGCTACCAACTCCGGCTGCCAAACGGAACCTGTACGCAGACCACTGTGTACAGGAAGGCGGACTCCAGGAACTTCACACGCGTGGGGGCTCCTGCTGGCAGGCAACTTGTCGCCAATGAAAGGAAGCGCTTCACAGGTAAAATGAGGATCTCTTTATTAAAACCAGCAGGAACATCGCGGCCACCTCTTCCTCCAAACGTCACCTCCCAACTCCCACATTCCAGAACGCATAAACACATTCCACCCGAGACCCAGCACGCGACTGTAACCCAACAAAAATCTGATGCCCCCATTAAATTAGGAACAAAAATTTACGCATTTGCGTAGGAGGCACACAGGCCAGGTATGACAAAAGAGCGATTGGAATGGCAAAGGGATATAGGCAGCATTATTGACGATGACTGTTGGAGGTACTGTTGCTCTGTGACCAACAATTTAAATATGTCAACCGAGTATATTACGCACCAGAGACGGTATTTAAGTATGGGTTATGAGACACAGCGGAATGTCAACGATGCCAGGAGTGGGAGGCGGGGTTTTTACATGTTGTATGGTATTGACCAGATATATACAAGTTCTGGAGGATGGTCATTCAGGAATTGGAGACTATTACAGGGTCTACTTTGGACATGGACCTGCTATTGACCCTGCTGGGATATGACCAAGGAACAGACAAAGGAGGCAGGAGATTAGTAGCTATAGATCTACTGCTGGCCAAACACCCGATGGCGATGAGGTAGACCAGAGGACTGGTCCCCACCCTGGCGGAATAGCACACCAATATGGTATATTGCAGCACCCAGAAAGATGTATAAAACGAATTACTCCCCCCCACAAAGCCACCCCAGGGATATTTGGGGACCATACCAAACATACCTAGTAGGAAAGGAAACTGGGGAACCTGAGGGAGAGGAAATAGGGACACCGTGAGAGACCTATCGCATGTCGAGTGCAAATAGACAGGGTATTCTGTGAACATAAAGAGCGGTAGACCTTGGAGATCTGTGGGACATTTAAGACTGTTGCTATCAGAAGTGGACTATATGGATGTGAAATGAAAGTGTGTGCATGATACCCATGCTGCATGAAACCATGACAGAAGGCGTTGTGTCAGATATTAAGAGGACTGCAGTATGTTACATATCTTTGCTATCACTATGCTGAATCATGATGTAATGATCGATTATGGAAATGAATATATGTGGTCTAGTAGTATCTGGTCAACCGACATGTACAATATATTTTACTAATAAAAAAAATAAAAAAAAATAATCCCCTTCACCTGACGCCCATGTCTTCCACTGTTCCAGGGTTCTTTTTTGTCTTCATCAGGGCTCGGATGACGGCCGGGGAGACACACTATCTGGGCTGTGGACGAAGAGAGAAGAAGACACTCCTATGCTAGCATCTTCAATTGGGTCAATTTTATTGCTGGCTCAAAGCTGATTTGGTTGACTAGAACATGTAGGGTCTTATAGGATATAGACTTTCTTTAGCTCAAGAATAAAAATGATGCTTACTAGTGATGCAACTGCCCTGACATCAATCTAGTGGGCATGCTTGTGGAACACTGGTGGATGGAAATAGCTGATGAAATTCATTTAACAACCTCTCATGATATTTGTTTATCCACATCAGTTATTCTTTTCAATGGTGTCTCAGTATTGCCTATGTGATACAAATCTCAAAAAGGATGAATTTCCAGGAGCATGTGGTGGGAAAAAATAACATAAAAAATTGGAAATCTATATCCTATTTGATATTAGAATCCTGGATTCCTGACATGTTAAAACTGACCCTTACGGAACAAACCCTATAACAAATGTGGAATCACACCCAAACTTTTTAACGCATTTAGAAATATTTCCCCCATCTGTATGAATAAAAGTATCTACTTCATAGCCATGATTAGACATTTTGTGACAAGAAATTGTATATTTGTTACATTCTTCTCTGACAGATTAATTTAAGTATAATTAGAGGCCCTATAATTATTATTGCATATTAATAAAAATTATATTGTACCTTTGACTAGTTTTGTACTAATAGTAGACTTAACATTGATTGTAGACCTTGTATCACCTTATCATTGAACTTTAAATGTAGTCTGCACTGATAGACCTGCTAGCTGTATATTATAACAAGTATTGTAATTTTAATAAGCTCTTTGATGAAAAAAGAAAATGGATTGCTTTGAAGGCTAAGAATAGGGCTATAGTTAGGGCTAAGGGTTCAAGGAAGGTTTGGGGTTAGGGTGCTGGGTTAGGGTGTGGCATGGGGATAAACTTATTCTAAGAATGTTTCAGGCCTGTTTTATTGTTGGGCTATCTAGAAGCAGATGGCCCGTCCCATCTAGTGTTCCCTGCTTGTTAGAAAGGGAATTAAAAGAATCACTGTTCTGCAAGTCGACAATTGTTTTTTATTTTTGTTTTTCAACAACAACTCCCCAAAGCAGTGTTTTGTATTGAAAAATAAAAAGGCAATGCTCCTGACACTCTGGAACTTTACTCCCAGATCGTGAGTCACATTTGTGCATTTTTCATGTTCTGCCACTACAGTGCAAAATATAGAACAGCAGTTCCTTGGGTCTCTCTTCTTGTCAGGTTTAAACCATAAATAGCAACCTGTGTCAACTCCAATTTCTTTCACATAAATTAATTTAATTTTTCAATACAAAGCAATTGCTTTCTCTTCGGTTGGTATAACAATAAACAACAGTGAAGACGGTGCAGTACTCAAGTGAAGGTCCAGTGGTATATACAAGAAGATACATATATGTACAATTAAGAATACCTCTTAATCCTAATGCAAATATACAAGTCCAATGTATGTATTATTCATTGTCTGTGTGATTTGCATACAGGGAAACCCCTAAGAAGATGTTGACCTTTCAACCCATATCATGAGTTTGAAGTGTCCCATCAGGGCAAAAAAAGCACCATCAATCACGTCAACCCGAGGGAAAAAGAAACGCCATTCAATGTCATGCACTACCATGGCAAAAAACTAAATCTATGATGTGCAAACAGCAGATGTATCTCATGTGAGTTTTCAATCCCCAGATCTGACGTTCTTGAGTGGAGTCATGTAGTGCCACTGCTAGGGTCAACAACTACAAGGTGAAGGGAAAACATAATCAGATCATGACCAGCTATATGATACAGAACCCCATCCCAAGATCAGCAAGACAAAATGACTGCATCAAGTCTATCCGGAACCCAACCTAGTCCTTGTGTGCATGATGGTCCAGGGTGTGATAACATCTGAAATCAAAAGAGCCTCTCTTTATAGGGCAGTTCTTCCGACACTGTTTTTGCCAGCAGATGGGAAGGAAGGAACTTGTCTCTTGCCAATTGCAGTTCTGCAGTCAAAGATTTGCCACCTCTAAATGAGGTGAAAGATCTGCGAGTTGGGTGGATGGGGGGTATAAGTGAAAAGCCTTAAATTAGGATTTGGATTCCTACAACCCCATTCATAGATTGAGAAAAGTGATGCTATCTGGAGCTCCCTACCACAGTATGCTGAACTTAAGAGGAGGGAGAAAAGATCGGAAAGATTAGATGAAAATGGTATCTATAACATCTGGATCCACTAATTGTATAAACTAGAGAAAAATCTAATTGTCTCTATACTCTTATAAAAACCTTAGATCCTCTTCAACTTTGCCCAAATCCAGGGGGCAGAGAAAGACAGTAAAACATAAAAAAGGCTTAGAAAAAAAGTTGATTTGATCTTATAACCCACCAGGTGGTTTCCGGGTAGAGATCAAGGGCAGACTGGTCCACCACCCTCAAGTTATAGTAACTTAAAGACAGCTTGTGTTAGATACAGGACATCAACTCAGTTAATCAAAGATTACTTCAAAACTAGGGATAACAAGGCCTTATCTCAGGGAGAAGATATTCTCCAAAATATGGAGGATCCAATGGGTGGACTGATGAATATAAGGACAACTACCCCATGTGATGTTACATGTAGGGACAGAATTCTTGCACATGAACTGATGTCAGAGTGGCTGACGGACTCCAGTTGGCCAGTGATTCCATAACACTTTGGAGGGTAATAGGTAACAGGGGTGTCTCAGCTACCTAACCTACTCAAAACATATGTCCTGGGAGCTCTGGGACAATAATTCCTCAGCAGTGTCAGAAAGCAAGGCCGTATCAAAGTACCACTCAATCCTGTGTTGTGCTACAAGCAGATAATCATAATTCTTTCTAAACTGTGAAATATAGAAGATTATTTTGTGACTGCTCCTTCGCTCATATATAACTCCTTGTAAAATAAATGAGATATTCAAGAAGATTGACAACCATTGCATCAGCTGATCAATATAATATGTTTGTTAAATTTCCAAAACTAGGGAAATTATGGTGCTAAATTAAGCTTTTAGCTAAAACAAGAGTCGACCCAAATTTAGAGCTAGAGGACACGGTTTTGTTATTCGGAAGGAATATATCTATTAAAGATCACTTGGAGATACTAAGGGGCCAATTACGATGTCGGTCAGAAAGCCTCCTACCACAGGTTGGAGGCTTTCCAACCAACATTGCCAGTTTCAGTTCTGACCGGCTGATTGCAATACAGGCGGTCGGAATTGAAACGGGTCGGTCATTCTGGCTGGATTCCGACGGGCTCAAGGAGCCCGTCCGCCAGTCGGAAGCTGGCCTTACTCCATATGGACAGCGTTTTACGTCGTCCAGATTACGATGCACAGTTTCCGACAGGCTTTCCATGCCGGGCGTTCCGACATGGGAAGCCTGTCGGAATGCATGTTTGGGGGCACCCAGCAGGGCTCCCTTCTGTTTGCGGCCTTTGGCTGGAGGCCGAGGGGGCACACATGGTGCCCCCTTGTTGATCCCTGCACCTTGTGGCAGGCACCTTGAGGTGCCTGCCACGGGGTGCAGAGATTAACACAATCTCCCATTTCTCTATGGGAGCTTGTGTTACTGCCGGTTTATGGCTGTAACACAATCTCCCATAGGGAAATATGAGTATGCGACCGCACCATGTGCCGTCCCTTCGTAATCAGCCGGTCGGTACCGCCGACCAGAGGTCAGTCGGTCCCGATTCCGCGACGGTGTCAGTCGGAGGCAACTACGACCGACCTCGTAATGAGGTCCTAAGTGTTTTAATGCTTGTGTGCACAGTGGTGACCTTGGAAACTCCAGACACTGGATATCCTCATCTCCACTTAGCTTTGCATGAAGGAAATTAACAAAGAAGTTAGTATGAAATTGATGCTAGGTAATCTACACAGAAATTTGGGTATATACACATTATGAAAGAGGATAATGTATTTGTTGGTGGTAGGGACATATACTAATGCAACATCTTCTCAAGAATACTTTGGGCGTATACTGTGAGCACACAGTAAAACAGGTTTGTTTTCCCACACTGGAGTCCAAGGATTACAAAATGCAACTGAGTCTGTGGATTTCCCGCTAACCTATGATCTAAATATTAGGAACACTTTTTACATCCATGATACTGCTAAAGACATCAGTTTTGAGTACTGTAATGATGGGATGATGGTTTTGCAACTGACATCATCTCTAATATGACTATAATCTTACTCATAATGGGTTGTTTTGGAACTACTTTTTTCTTTCAGTATTTTTCAAAGGGATAATTATATTTTTATCAGTTTTGTTTCATATTTTGCAAAGTAATTGTGAGTCCCTTGCTCTGTAATAGTGCCTATATGTCGATGTGTAATAGTTTGATAGGCATATGGTGAACTGTCTGTCATTATGAGTGTATGTGAATGGGTGAATGTATGAGTTTGTAACACTAATTCTGTCCATGCATCGTGCTGTATATGTTGATTCTGTTTTCTCAGTGTATGTTATTTTTTAATCATTGTAATTAATAGTGATATATATGGGCATATGACACTTGTGGTATGGTTATATTACATGGTAATACTTGTCTATGATGGTAGGTATCTTATAGTAGGATATGGAGTGTTTCACTTTTAACAGGAGTTGTGTGGTACATTACAGTGTTAGTTTCATCTGGAGATGGTGGATGTGTGGCAGTGAGATATGCATGTCTTTGTCATGTTGTTTATTTTATAGTGGTTTATACATATTGATCTATGACTGAATAAAAGTGTTCTATTTGTTTTAATGCAAAGTTGTTGTTTTTTCTTATTTGATTGTGTGTCCATGTATAAAGGACAATTATGTGTATGTATCTGTGGTCGCAATATTATTGCATGATGTATTCCTAGGACAATTATGTGGAATAATAGGTCAACAATGAGTGTATAATTAGATAGACACTGTTTTAGGTAGATTATTTGATATATATTTATCTATTTACTCATTTTCTTCATGGGAAGTAAGTAGAATAGTGATACCATTTGATGATATAATCAGTGTTACCAACAGTGATGCCATCAACAATGTTATTTGATATGTCATCAATGATGTAATCAATGATGTAATTTAACATGGCATCAATGATGTCATATGTGAGGTCATAAGCAGTGCATTAAAGGGGACGAGTTATGGTTAGTTTACCTAACCAGAACTGGCGAATTTCAATGTTTTTTTAGGTTGTTTTACAATCATAAAATGAATTCTATATTTATTTATATAAATAATATGTATCCTCCCCCCTTCTATCCTCCACACCTTGAAGTAGTCATATCGGTGCTCAGCTTCTATTTGTGCCGGTGCTCGCTCTCGGAGCTAATCCTCCCACAACTCTACACTCACAATTGGTTCACAGCACAATGCTGATTGGGGATTTTTGTGATCCTCTATTTTACAGTATGTTGATTGTGATTAGCTAGCAATCACAATCAGTTTATGTTTGCAAACATTGTTGAACCATTCCAATGTTCTGGTAACTGCATTGTTCTAATGTGTTTGTGTTTTCAGGTTTGTGCTGATGTTTGCGATTAGTAAGTGATATACAGTATGTAGAGTGCATAAACAGGGGCTCGTGATATTGTGATATTATCTTGTTGTGTATTGAGTATGTTCTAATATATAAACTCCCATTTATACTGTGAATTTATGTACATATTTTAAGATACTGTTAAAGTGTTGTGTACTCATAACTTTTGCTGGGCGTTCACTTCTTTATTGCAACTCTGATCATTGTTTTGTACTATACCTTGATGTACCCTGCATCACTTCCTGTTAGAAATGGGGTTTCTGGTTGGCAGAGGTATGCACCCTGTCCAAGCAGGAACTACAATCCTAGTCAGATACACACCATATATTAACCTGTTCTCTCCCTCTGGTAGCTTGACAGAAAAATTGATTATTATTTTAAAATAAGAAAAGACCAAAACAACAAAAATATAATAGGTAGAAGTCGACATATGAATTTTTAAAGATTAAAAGTGAAAAATAGCTCTTAGAAGCAATGAGCGACTATGGGGTTATCTGGTCGCGCTGGACCGGGGTAAAGTCAAGAGTTCAGGCCTACCAGTATGGAACGCGGACTGGATACAGGAGCCATGCAAGGCCTGCTGAACAAAAGTACCTTGATCCTGGTTGCAACAGCAAGATGCGCGGTGCAGCTAAGCAATGCATCGGTGTCGTCCCGCAGTCCTGGGGATGCGTTGATTTTCTCCACGCAATGAAGGTTATGAGCCGGTTCCGAAGATGAATCGCCGGGTCGAGATGCGTTGGTTCTGAAGCCTATGCGCCAGGTTTTTCCACGTAGTCGAGAGGATGCGTCGATAGTTTCTCTGCAGTGGCGGCGGTGCGATTCTTCCGATGCATTGGTTCCGATGGCAATGCGCTGGTTCCAAGACTTTGATATCCCTGAGTCTTAAAACAGGAGGCAAGCCAGCATGCCATTGGCGATCACTCTGGATTCTATGTCAAAGAGTCCAATTCTTTCTCAGCAGGGCAGAGGGTAGCAGGCAGCGGGACAGGACAGGACAGCAGAAAAGCAATTCTTCCAGAGCAGTAGTCCAGAAGAGTAGCAGTCCTTGTAGCAGCACAGCAGTCTTTCCTCCTGGCAGCGTTTCTTCACAGGGCCAGTAATGTCTGATTTGGTGGAGCCAGAGACCCGGCATTTATACCCAGTTGTGCCTTTGAAGTGGAGGTGACTTCAAAGTGGGGCTTTGAAGCGCACAGAGGTCCTTCCTCCCAGCTCAGGCTCCAGACTCACTACAAGGGGGTATTTAGCCCTTTGTGTGGGGACAGGACACAGCCTGTTCAGGTGTAAGTGCCAACTCCTCCCTCCCGAGGCCTGATGGGCCTAGGATGGCCCATCAGGATATGGAAGGCCATTCAGTTACACCTAAGCACCCTTTGTGTGTGATTATCTAGAGGGAATGCACAAAGTTCAGCTGTCACCCACCCCAGACGTGTATTGGAGACAGACTGCAGGCACACAGGGCTATAAGCAGAAAAATGCCATCTTTCTAAAAGCGCCATTTTCAAAAGGGTAGTGATGAATTCATCTTTACCAGTAAAGAGGATTTATTATTACTATTCCAATGGTATGAAACATGACAGAGCCACTCCTTCTCAATCATGAATTGCAGCTTAAAAGTGTAATAAGTAATTCCCAATGTTGACTTATGAGAGGGGTAGGCCCATCAGTAATGAAAAACTAATTTTGGTGTTTTTGACTACCAGGACATCCAAAACTTAGAAGTACATGGCCTACTTTTTGATTACCGAGCACCCTGCCCAATGGGCTACCTAGGGCGTAACTTAGGGGTGGCTTATATATCATAAAAGGGGAATTTAAGGCTTGGCGAGGGATTTTAAATGCCAGGGGGTTTTAAATGCCAAGTCGACATGGCTGGAAAACTGCACACACATGCTCTGCAGTGCCAGGCCTGAGACATGCTTAAAGTGCTACTGGTGTCGGTGGCACAATCAGTGCTGCAGGCCCACTAGTAGCATTTAATTTACAGGCCCTGGTCACATCTAGTGCACTCTACTAGAAACTTATAGATAAATTAAATATGCCAATTGTGGATAAGTCAATCAAGCTATGTTTAAGGGTAGAGAGCACATGCACTTTAGCACTGGTTGGCAATGGTAAAGTGCTCAGAGTACTAAGTGCAACAAAAAGAAATCAGCAACAAAGTGAGGCAAGCAGGCAAAATGTTTGCGGAAGACCACACTAAGGCTGTCAGGTCTAACACTTGCAGTAAGCCTTGACTGCTCGTCCACATCTACCTGGAGAATCAAGGAGGCTTGGGGGCCAAACGCCTAGAGTCCTTCGTAGAGGGGAACATCAGCACTCACACCCATGATAGTGCTTTGTGGTCCTTACAAGTGCACCGTCCAGGTAAAAAGCCAGACATCATGCAAAATGTGCATACGCATCACGTTTTGCACATGCATACATTTTTTGCATTCGTGCACACACAAAATGCTAAGTTTTTGCGGCCCTGCCTCTCATAGTGCACATCATAGCAGGCAAAATGTTATCTACTACTGTACCAGCATGCACATTTTTCTTAACGGATTTTTATCCACTGAAATGGATCTTTCTAAATGGCATAAATATGATTTGTTTCACGGACATCTGGAAAGCTTGTAGATTGTAATCCTGGAATGACATCAGAGCCTCTCGGAATCAGTCATGCATGGATATCACGCCATCCACTTCCCTAGGCCGAACATGCTTCCAGCAATGTGTTTTACGTTTGGGTTTTACAGCGAGGAGTGTCAAGTTGTGGGGGAGCGACTCCAAATAAAACGAAATTACGTGCAAAGGGGAAAAGAGCAGTCGGTTGGGTTGTCTTATTTCTCCCCTCATTGGAGATTAAAAAGACGTTGGCTGAAAAATAAAAGCCCTTCCGTCCAGCCGACGTGCTGATTTATACAATGGTCATTTATTTGTTACTTTGCAGCCTTTGCCCTTACAAAGTTACCGTGAAAACCTGAAACCATTTTGCTCGGCAGTTCCCAAGACTAGCCGGGCCAAAAGACAATCCGGAGAATTCTGTGAATTGCGAAGGTTATTAAACACTAAATATTAGATTACAGTGGAACAATGGCCGCCATTTTCAGCCATTCTTTTCCCACAGTCAAAGGTTCTTTGAGACCAGCTGGCCGTTTTGATTTCAGACCTGGTCCAGGGTCTTGAAATGTAGGCAGCAGGGGCACGAATGCAGGCTCTGGTCAGTGGAAAGCTCAATTAACCTTTAAAATGCCAGTGCACTCAACACCTGAAGTTACAGGACCTAACCTGCTTGATGGTTCTTGAAATTAGCGTTGTATTTATTCTATGATAATTGTATTTATTATATAATGTATATAATACAATATGGTATCATAAAGTGGGTTAGACTTAGTTGTAATGTGTGGACACATGGCACAAATTACAAAAATTCGGAGCAGACATAGAAGTAACTTTGAATTCATCTGCATTTTAAGGGTCTGGACATCCTCAAATGCTTCACATAGATTGCACCTGGGGTCAGCTTTACTCTAAACTTGTCATTAAGTAAAACACACAATAGAAAAGGCTTCCTTTAGATATTTAGGGGCATATCAACAAGCAACGGCGATAAATATCGCTAAGCGCGTTTAGCGCTACTTCAGTTATCGCCGGCTATCGCTGGATGTTATCGCCCGGATAACGCGTTATCAACAACGCGTTGCTCCAGGGCGATAAAAATCCAGCAAAAGCGGCGATATGCGGGAATATCGCTGGAAATCCAGCGATATTCCCGCAGCGATAGGGGAAAGCTTGATGATAGCCCCTGGTGGTTTTAGCCTGCCAATCCACCCCCCATTACAAATATAGCTAAGTCTCAATTTAAGCAGACGTAAGCTTACGGCGATAACCGCGGTTAGCGCGGGTTTTAATATCGCCATAGGTGTCAAGGCACAGGCTTGTAAATACCGCGATGTGCGGTTAGCGACTTTTTCCATGATGTATTCCACAGGAACGCCTACTTTGCATCTCATTAGAGATGCGATGCAGGGCGTTAGCAAAAGCTGTGCTAGGACAAGGAAACACGCTCTAGCGTGTCCTTGCTAATACTGCGATGCCATTATCGCCGCTTTTCGGGCAAAAACGGCCGCAAAAGCGGCGGTAATGGGCTTGATAATATGCCCCACAATTTTTAGAGAAGGCTTTACTTATGTATAAGGCACGAACAGGGGCATTTAGAACTGAACACACGAGCAAAACTAGTCAAAAAAAGTTTGTGCCTCTGTTTGAGTTTTCCCACTCCTGGGACAGACCACACCGCTCTCCTGCAGTAGAGTTCCACCAAAATCATGGCTTTTGTAGCCTGGCTCAACAGCCACTAAAACTTGTGGAGCACGTGAATTTTTTGTGAGGGAAATAAATTCAGATACAGTCCAGTCTCATGGTTATGAACAGCCTGTAATGCTCACAGCCTGGTGGAGAAGTCACATAATACTAGGATTCAATAAGTAGGGCCTCTGCACAGTCGTTCAGCAAATCAGAGGCTGGGATGCTTCCGCTCTCTTTGCCAGAGCTCCCCACAAGATGAGGGAGATCTATGGTGCTATATACTTTTTTTCTGGTGGGAGCAGTGGCCTTGCCATTAGCTACCGGCTTTGTCAAGGTGTTGCATACTGTAGGCCACAAGAAGCCCTATCTACACTGGCGAACACAAAGAGCCTCTCTTGGCTCTTATGAAGGATTTGCCCCAGACATTTAAAAGTGCTGGCCTCTCAGGGTAGGGGAAGAGGAAGGAGCAGTGCATGTGCATGCAAGAGGGACAAGGAGACAGCTACTTAAAGGTCTATGCTTTTATACCTTCCCAACATGGGCCCCCACAACCTGGGCTAATCCAATTCTTCTCATACCCACAGTCGTGTCACATGCATTCCTCTCACACCCAGAAGGAAAGACGGATGCCTTTCATGACAGACTACATGGGTAGGTTGCTTCCTCAACCTGAGAGGTGAAAGTAAAAAGCCTTGCACTACATGACTATCAATTATCTGCCAGAGGTTGTGTCTGCCATGCCATGTTAAAGGGAATTGCACTTTGACTGGAAGCCTTTCTTGGGCTAAGTACAGCCCTACGTGGTGAGCACCTTTATCAAAAATCTGATGCAATGGTAATCATGACAGAGGTCTCCTGCACAAGGAAATATACTGATGTAGTGGAAATCACATTTTACTTGTAGCGGTACATTATAATCACAAGTGTAGAGTGCACCCACATATAATCCTTTGTTGTATTAACATGAAGTGTTAGAATCGTGAAATGTATTAACCTGAAATGTGATGTGCTTAGGTCATTGAAAAGTAACATAGAGAATTGACGTAGAAGGTGAATGAAACTAGCAGAAAGCATTAACGTGAAGAACTTGTGTTGTGAAACTGCAATTATTCATGTACTAAATGTGATTATTAATTATGTCATTTTATATGTAGGTAAATGCATTAATTGAGGGTGCCTTATTTCCTATGCAATTTCGTAAAGTTCCTATGATGCTTTCTTATGTTAGCTAAATTTTGTAGGCCTGAAATGCAGTTCCCTGGAAACTCTGGCTTTAGAATTAATAGTCGAATTTCTTGTGTGCTGTGGATTTTGTTCTTTCTTACGTTTTGTGTTGCAGGTAAAAGAAGCGCTCTTGTTAGATAGAATAATGCCTTTGATTTAGAAGTCAGGCAAGGAGAGAAGAAGTTACAATCGTGTGGCTTGAGTCCATAAAGGAAGGTCGTTGTGCTTCACACAGGAGAAGGCCTGGGAACCAAGGATGAAATGTTGCAAGAAAGAACACCGTTGTCCCATGGAAAAAATACCTTTAGGATTGTATCTAGAGCAGATGGCGGGATCCGCAATGAATCTTGGTAAAGTTATCAACAAATAATGTGATGATGGGAGTAGGGAAAGTATCCATTTCTTTGCCTTCGGAGAGAGAGCATCTTAGAGCAAGCTCTGTCTCGGTAGACTTATGCTACATGCCCCAATGACTGTGGAGAGACTTCTTAGGAAGACTCCACATGCTGACACCTTTTACCTTTCTTCTGGAAGATGCTTAAGTAGGGATGTCATCTTAGTGTTAGTGTAGGGACAGATTAATGCTTTTTATTCATCAACCTTCGATGTAGGGAAATTCGAACTCATGCTTTTGATCCTCTGCATTCTACTTCTTGAACTAATTGTATTATTCATGTTACATTGTCTCAACTGGATACTCAGATTTGGCTTTATGATAATTCCTATGTATTTTTACACTCTTGTTTTGAGATGCCTTTATGTTCAATTATTTTTGGCTTTGTAATAAATCAAACTAACCTTACATAGTTGTCTGTGGTTACTATGTGTCCAAGGGGATTTTTGATTAACTGATCAGCTTACTAACAAATGTTCTCACCTCTATGCTTCCATGCTGCTAAAAAGAACCATTGGATTGTATATCTAGAATAGGTCCAGAACTTATGGACTGAGTCAGTTAGAAATGGTGAAATCAGGAACAGACTGGCACAGGATGTTTGGCAGCTCTGGGGCATGTGGCCATTGTACTGCCATCAGTGAGCAGCTATTCTGTGCATAATACTCTTTCTTGAGCTATACAACTGTCAATATAACTTGTACATGTTAAATAACTTTACAACATCCTTTGACAGGTGATGATAGCACAGCTTGTATGCTCTTCATATTTGGAATTTGTGTAATGATCGGGTACATTTCTACATACATGATATTCTCACCCTTTATTGGCATTGAGTGCACAGACTTAGGGCCTGATTTAGAGTTTTGTAGATGGGATACTTTGTCACTAATGTGACGGATATCCTGTCCACTTTATTACAAGTCTTGTAATACAGCAGGCAGGAAGGGTCATACGAGGAAATCAAAGCAGCCCTGCAAAAATGCTCACACCAGCCCCACTCTCTTCATCTCCTCGCGCGATCTTGGTCTTTGCATCCATTCATTCTCTCTCTCTCTTCTCCGATCACTTTGTGTCTACATTTCCCCTTCCTCTCTTTCTCTCTCTCTCTTGAAATCTGCAATTAACATCAGGGAGATAGAGATAGAGACAGAGGTACCAGGAGCGGCCCCATGTCCTAAAAACTGGCCTCTAGGGGCTCCTTCCCTCTGGGAAAATGCCTGGTGGAGTAAAAGGCCATTCAGACAGGGTACCCTTCATGTGTGCAACAAAGTACCTGACCCCCAAACTCTAAATCAGGCCCTTAGTTTTCAAGTGTGGTTTTTGCTTCACTTCCACAAGCACTGTCAGGTGCTTGTGTTTATAAGAGCGCCATGTTCAAGTTCTGTGATGTTTGCTTATACTGAGGTAACCACTCTGCTACTTTGACGAAATATAGTTCTACGTACCTGGGCACATCCACGGTCATGTGATGGGTTACAAGCATAATAACTTTTCCGTGTTTAAGTTACTTGGTGTTCGAGCCTGTGGTGAGATACTCCACACACTCTTATGTTTCCTTGTTTGGTGCAGACAATAATATGTATTATGTAAAAACTGAGCATAATAACATCTGAAAAACCTGTGCAATCATTAGTAAGGTGCTGTAAAGTTTTGATAAGCCAGTCGAAAATTTCGCAATTTAAAAAGACGCAATAAATGTAGCAGAAACTCCGAGGTTCTGAATAAACAGATAAAGTGCATAGTCGATAGTGTTGAACGATTGAGTGACATCATAGACAACTCTAGCTTCTCTTTCGTTGTATTTTTGATGTCACTTAGAACCCCCTTAGTGAAAAACATCCCACCCACCTATATATTCTGCATATATAGCACACTTCCCGGCCCAGCTAGATGCTGGTTGTCTCCATAGAGGCGGCGCCAAAAAGAGTGGAGGTTTATGCAAACAACATGGTGTTAACTGCTGTTTTGAACCTGGTAGAAGAGCTTAGCCGAGGAACTGCAGGGATTTGTAGCCCACACATTTATTCATTGGGTAAAAAGTGTTCTTCAACCCACTGTGATGAGTCAGTAAGAGTAGGAGAAGAAAGGAATTTGAAGTTCAATTTGTCCTCCATTAGCAGCCAAAGCTACTTTTTTCTTCAGTGACGCAATTTCCAGTCGAACTCCAGCATTCTGTGCCACATGTAGTTTGCATAGTGTCTCCCTGATGCTGCCTAGATATAATGAGTTAGTCTATCCTGGAATTGACTGAACCTCCAATCGCAGCAGCTCTTAGCACCGACTGATACAATTTATTATTTTCAGAGAATAGTAAAGAAAAAAGCATAGGCAAATGGAATAGGTCTTTTTTGTGTTGGGAGATTTGTTAGATAATACAGCTTTGTGTGTGTTGCTTCCAGCTTTCCTAGGACGAACACGCCATAATGAAGCAAATCTTGTGTAACAAAGAACCTAGTTCTAGCTATTTAAGCTAGGTTTAGGGCCCCTTTGCTGAACAGACAGCAGTAGCAGAGTTAAGCCGTGCCCACCAAGAACACTGCGATGAGAAGACGTCAGAAGATTAAGTTTGTTTTGTAAGTGCCCAAATGCATTTTTTTTTTTCTTCAAAAGGTTTTATTGACCTTTTCAAATCAAAACATAAAACACAAGTTACAGCGTCTGATAAGTTCATTAGTGCGGTGGGCATAACAGTAATTGTAAGATGTTAGAGCACTTAGAAAGGAGTGTCTTGCGGAGGAATTAACATGAGAAACGAAGGTAAGTCTATTTAGAGCATTAATAGACCACTCACCCGCACAGGTCCGTATCTGACAAGCATTAGATTAGAGTCCAATATGTGAAATTATGCAGGAACAACGTACAGGACTGGAGTGGCTGGTTTTAGAAGTTATACTTTCTGAAAGAAGATGCCGGGAGTGACGGCATTGGTCCCCCTATGGGGGCTCAAAATCTGGGGACAGGTGGAACCTTTGGTGGAGGCTTTACAGTGGTTTACTTTTGTGAAGGTAGGCATCCATAGCGTCCCATATTTTCCTAGAGGAGGGACTTTGTCAGTTGATGTGTTTTATTATCCACGCTTCTAGCAAAACAAAGCCAGACCAACCAGGGGTGGAAATATCTTTTCGGAGCCCTTTTCCATTCGGATAAAATCAATTTATCGCCAATGACTAGGATGAGGTATATTTTGATAATACAAGTGGTGGGATGTTTGTAGCCGCAAAGATTCCCAGTGATGCTGTTGAAATCTCAATAGTAATGTTGATATTGAATTTCTTTTGTATCAAAGTCTGGATTTGGTGCCAAAGTGGGAGGAGGTGTTCACACTTAAATAGCATGTTGGAGAAGTCGCCTATTTCTGAGTTACATTTCCAACATTGCTGTGCTTCTGTGAATCCTAGTTTATGGAGTTTGCTAGGAGTCCAAAACACATTGTGCATTATCCAGAATCTAGTCTGTGCAAGCTAAGGTGAGATTTTCCCTTTAAAAGGGGAGCACCAGACCTTTTGCCTGGGGTGGGAGGAAAGACAGTGCCAGCTGAGTCTGGGTTACTATTATTCGATTTGGAGACTATATTATGTGTCAGGTGGGGCGTAGAGGGGGAGAGTAAATTATATATTTTGGATGCAACATGTCCTAGCTTTGTGAGTTTCTTCAACGCAATCGGTAAACTGGGTATATGTGAGTAGCCCAATTTGCGGATTGAGGATTTCGGTCTCAGGAACTTGTAGAAATTTATATTGGCTAGGTTATGTGATTTGTAAAGTTCTGAAAACGTTGAGGGGTTATCCTTAGGCCCCAAACCCCCTATGAGGTTAATGTCACTAGATGCCCAGGTCTCCCAGAATACTGTACAACCATCAATTTTAAATTATGCTAGAGTAGCGATCAAGTATAAGTAAGTTGATGTTATATGTTGTTGACATAGCTCTGAGAGGGAGTGGTTTGAGGAGATCTTCTTCAATAGGGAGCAAGTTTGGTGCATTATGCAACTCAGGCGAGAACCACCAAGCAACTTGTCTAACCAAGTATGCTGGGAGATACTTTGCGAAATCTGGGACTTTTACCCCTACCTTTATCGTTATTTAATCTACAATTTTTCCGAAATATTCTTGGCTTCTTGTTTTCCCATATAAAGTTTACAATGATTTTGTCTAATGTATTTAAAAAAAGCCTGTGAAAATGTAATCAGTAACATGCCTGTTATGAAATGTACCTGGGTGTCAGCATCATCTTAATGGTCTCTAGTCTGCCCCACCATGATATGAATCTTGGTGACCATGGTGTCAGTAATTCTTTAATTCTATTAATGGTTTTATTTTTGTTTAAAGTTAAGCTCTCTGTGAGACATTTGCCAAACCAGATGCCCAGGTATTTAAGGGCCTTGCAGAGCCAACCCTTTGTCTAGTGTCTAGAGACTGACAAGCACGTGGAGGGAGGATTTTGAAATGAAACTTTACATAGTTGTCAGAGCTGGACAAGACAACTCTGACATTAGTCCTTTCAGCATGCCAGTCAAAAGCTATGGGTACTAGGTCAAAGGATGACACGAATCAGTGTATGTTTTGGCATACAATTACCTTCATGGTACATGAGAACCTTCAGTGCCTGGCTTTGAAGTAGTGATTCTGCTGGTTCGCAACATGCAACAGATCAACTAACCATTCACCGGTTCTTCACAGCTCGTGATTCTGACATCCTGTGAGTATAATATGGCGGACAAGCCTTAGCTTCACCTAAGCTTCACCTTTAAATCTGCCTCCCAGAGGCAACATAGGGCCTTCCTGCCAGTTCTCTTCCACCAATTGATCATTGTAAGAAACTGGGTTACTGGTTGAGAGGGGTGAAACCACAAATTGTTGTCAGCGTGGGTCACAAGCAAACCCAAAAATTAACCTGTGCTCAACCCTCTGGTAGCTTGGCACAGATTAGTCAGACTTAACCTAGAGGCAATGTGTAAAGTATTTATGCAGCACTCCAAACGGTAATGTACTGAAAACACAACATGAACAAAATCCCATACCTATTTTAGAAAAAAAGAGTACATTTTAATAAATAAAACAAACCAAAAACGACAAAATGCAATCAGTAGACCTGGAGGTATGCAATTTTAAAGATTTCAGTGAAAATAGCTCCAAAAAGCACAAAGTGCCAACTATGAATATCTCGACGTGCCGGACCGAGGTAAAGTCACAAGTTCAGGCCAACCTTGATGGAGGCCGGGCCAGCTACATGGACCTAGTTAGGCCCGCTGAACAAGAATACCTTAATTCCTGGTTTGCAAAGCGTTACGAGGTCCCACACTGAGGATGCAATGCGCAGCCGAGGTGATGCATTGGTTACGGGGAGTGGTGAAGCTGTGATGCGAGGTCCTGCGTCGTCATCATGGATCCTGCCAACGAGGGCTTGCGATGTGAAGCTTGGCGTTGAGGTTGCGCCGCACAGTTGGGGCGATGCACTGGTTCCGAAGAGCTGTGAGGCTGCAATGCGAGAACCTGCATTGTTGCCGAGTCTGCCACCAACAAATTAAAGTGTCAAACAGGGGGCAGTTCCAATGTGGGCTGCGGAGTCGATGCAGAGTCCTTGCATCAGTAGAACCCTCGCAGCAGAGGTGATGTGTCGCTTCTGCTCAGGATTGCCTGCTCAACAGAGGAGATGGGTCGGTTCTGCTGGGCCCTCAGATGGGTTGGCAGAGCACATTCAGGTCCACTTCCAAGGGTCTAGGACTGAGTTGACACTACTTGGCAATGTAGGACTCACAGATGGCAGAGGCCAGGTACTGGGTTTGCGGTTGTTGGAGCCTTCTGTCTCTGAGGCTCTAGTCAGGAGGCCAGCCAACTAGCCCTTGGAGTAACTTTGGGGTCCTGAGTTCAACAGATGCAGGTACAGTCCTTCTCACCCAGGCAAGAAGGCAGCAGGCCTTTCAGCAGCATAGCAGTCCTTTTTCCTGGCAGAGTATCCACAGGTCCAGAAGTGTACTGAAGGGTTGGTGTCTGGGTTCCAAAATGTTTACCATGACCTTCCTTTGAAGTGAGAGAAGCTTCTAGAGGTTTCCCTTTGAGGTCCCCAGACATCCTGCCTTTCCTGTCCTGGCTCCAGACTAACTGCTGGGGGTATGCAGCCCTTTGTGTAGAGGTAGGACACAGTCTATGTAAGTGTAAGTAGTGCTGTAACCAAATCCGCCCTTGAATCCTGCCAGTAAGGGCCCGTCCAGACACACCTAAGCTCTCAATTGTGTGTAGCTGTCTAGGTGGAATTTACAAAGCCGAACTGCCAACTACATTCAGTCAGGTGACCCAGAGACCTGCATGTGGCCCTCCTGACCTTTACATGCGGCCCCGTGATCAACTGCGGCACTGGTCTGCTGCTCACTCGACTCAGCACTAACATTAAAAAGATGTTAAATATACATGCAAGCCTTCATTTAAAGGTTAATTGAATTAAAGAAAGGAAGTCACTAGGTTATCTTGCACAACTATAGGAACACCTTCATTTTCAAAGCCATCTTGCAGCAAAAGTGTATAAAATATAAGGTCTCTTCAAAATTCAAAACGTGTATCTCATTAACATGCATAATCATTTCACCTTAGTATATCAGATTATATCAGTGCATTGAGAAGTATTTTGTTAAGTGATAGTTTTCAAATATTAATTTAGAAACACTCATTCTTCATCCCACACTGATAACAATGCCCATAGTGAGCTAAGAGGCAAGACAGTTATTATGTGTACTCATAGGGTGGCCTAGGTTCCTATTATACATGAACAACATTATAGTTTATTAAATCAAACACAGGAGAAAGTTTTGTACAGCGCACATTCTGAAGTCATGTATTTCAAGGACCTCTTATATGTGATAAAAGAAAAAGGAGGGAAAGTGAAATAAAACAATTGCCTAGGATCACACAATTGGGTAAAGTGGGGAAGCTAGGATTAATCCCAGGTTTTCTGGTTTCACATTGTGCAAATAAGATGTCTATGCTTCACTTCCCCCATACCCACCTTACCGCCCTCCACCTCCCCGTTGATCGCCACCCTGCTGGCATCGATGCATCCCTCGTTCATATCACAGACCAATCTTTGTGGCCCTTGTGAAAATGTTTGTGAGTACCCATTATTTAGGAGGTGGTCCCAGGTCATCAGGCGAGGCGTAAAGTGGGTCATAATTTTTCCAAATGCCACATGTGACTATTGCAGTTTTGGATGCAATCAATTTGAGATAGCTCCATGTCATCCACTGAGCAACGACTTTGAGGCAACTGAAGATTTTTGAGTTTCTGATGCCTTTGGGGCTTTCCGGTTTAAGAAGTATTTCAGTGTCATCGACGTAGTTATAGCTTGTGAGCTGAAATTCATTGATCATTGCCATTAATGACTTCATGTAGATTTTGAAAAGCATTGGTGAGATGATAGAGCCTTGAGAACCTCTGCTTTTGTGAAGTACGGTTTGAATGAGAAAGGGGAATATTAATGACATCTGTTCTCTTTTGAAGGTAGGATGTGATCCAGTGGAGAGAAGTCCCATCTATGCCAGCTTGTAGAGTCTTTGGATTAGATTTTCATGTTCAACTGTGTCGGAAGCAGCTGAAAGGTCCAAGGGAAGTAGTGCAGCAACCTCATTCCAGTCTTCTGTGTTTTTAAGGTCATCCCAGATGGCGATGAGGGCAGATTCTGTGCCTCTTCCTGGACGGAATCCTGTTTGGAAGTCTGAAAGTATGGAGTTCTTTTCAATGAATTGTGGCATCAGGGTGAATGCTGCTCTTTCTATCAGTTTGCCCAGGAAAGGTCCTTTTGTAATCGGTCTGTAGCTGTTTGGGTCATGTGGGTTCGGGTTTGGTTTTTTAAATAATGGGCATATGTATGCCTTTTTTAAGTCTTCTGGGAAGATTCATGTAGCTAAAGAATTATTGATAATTGTTCTGACTGGTGTGGCAGCAGTGGTAGCTAAGAGAAGGTTCTTAAAGATTTGTGGTGGACTAGGGTCAGAAGGGCAACTGACTGGCCTGCTTGCTTTGATAAGATCCATAAATGTAGTTTCTGATAGTTGTTTGATTGAATGTAGAGGCTGGGTTATTCTACCCTTGGAGGGGATTGTTGAAATTGGTTTGGTGCTGTTGATTTTCCTTTGTTTTAAACAGGAGTCCAACTTATCTGCTTTGATTGTAATGATTTGCCAGTTTGTAAGTAAATTCTTGAGAAATGGGATTAGTTCCTTCTGTGCATTTAGGTTTACGAAATTAAGTGAGAACTTTGTAAAACTCTTTATATGCACATTTAGCATTTTGAATTCTGTTTGAATGGTACCTTTTTTAGCTTTTTTGTTTGTTGACTTGTATATTCTGTTACGTTTGTGTAGGTAGAGTTTTCCTTGGTTGTTATTTGTTTTGAGCCAGATGAGTTGCAGCTTTACAATTTGTTTTATCTTTTTTAGTTCTGCATTCATCCAAGATTCTTGTTTTCTTTCACCCTGTTTTGTTGTTCTTTATGGTATTAGAATATCAAACGTTACCTGGAGCTACTCATAAAGTTTTTGAACTGAAATTATTGTGTCAAGACCTGTGTTGATGTTGGTGATTTTTTTAAGCATTCAGAATTTAGTTTGTTCCACAGTTGATACGTGGTTGCATTTTAATTGGCTTTAGGTGTGGTGATTTGTGGTGTTTTGTGTTGGAAAGCTACCAGATGTGAACTGACCATGTGACTGGAGTAATCCTTTGAAAGGTAACTAGTTCTGGATTTGCAAAAATGACATCTAGGATGTGTCCAGCGATGTGTGTGGGTTTGTGGAAGATCTGATGTAGGTTCAGTGTGTTTAGGCCAGTGATGATAGTTCTAGGATGGGGCATATTGGGTTTGTTAAACCATATGTTTAGGTCACCAAGGATGCATAGGTTGCAGTGTAGTGCCATATGCTTTGAAACTGTGTCTAGAAACATGTCTGGGAATGTAGCATTGCTAGTTGGTGGTCTGTAAAGAACAGGAAGTTACAGGAGGTACTTGGCGTGAGGTTGCATCTGGTGATGAGGGCTTCACAACCTTGTATGGGAATGTTGTCAGCTTTAGTGAGATTTATTGTTTTCTTGAATATAACAGCTAGTCCACCTCCACTTTTGCCTATGCGATTTTGTGTGGCAGTTTGATAGCCTGGGGGAATGGCTTCATGCAACACGGCAGTCAGGTCATCTCCCCACCATGATTCAGTAAGGAAGAATAAATCAGGTTGTGTTTTAGTGAAAAGGTCGCAGGTGTGGTGCTTGTTTTTAGAGAGTGATCGAGCATTTATTAGTAGGCAGTCTAGAGATTGTGTTTTGGTATTGGTGTGACTGTTTTCTAAAAGAGTGAGTAATATTCTTCGAACGTGCATCAGGTGTATCATTAGTGTTGGTATTAACTGTATCAGAATAGCAATTGTGTTGTTTTTTTGTATCGTAAATCTCATCTACAGGCTTAGAAGGCATTTTGTTGGGTCTGTATATGTAGGTAGTTGAGATAGAGTTTGAGAGTGAGTTGGTGGGCTCTTTTCCCATGTCCCACGTTTCAAATAAACTGCTCCTGCCATCAGGTCTGTCAAGGGTCTACCCTAGGGGTAACTTACATGTATAAAAGGGGATATTTGGGCCTGGCCCCACAGGGCAGTTTAAAACTGCACACACAGACTGCAATGGCAGATGTGAGACATGTTTAAAGGGCTACTTAAATGGGTTGCACAATCTGTGCTGCAGGCTCACTAGTAGCATTTAATTTACAGGCCCTGTGCACAGCCAGTGCCACTTTACTAGGGACTTACAAGTAAATCTAATAACCCAATTGCGTATAAACCAATTCTATCATGTTTTAAGGAGAGAGCACAAGCCCTTTAGCACAGTTAGCAGTGGTAAAGTAAGCAAACAAGAGGGCTGAAGGCAGAAGGTTAGGGGGAAAACCACACCAAGGATGCCAGGTCTAACATCTATTCAAGGTGTCTGTAGCTTTTCCCAGAATATTGTGAATGGAGCAGGCATTACTACATTGTACAGTGTAGTTACAGGTTTGTTCTCTATGTATTTTTGCAGCATACTGTTCAGAATAACTACAATGTACAGAGTAGGGGCTCTGCCTGCTCTGAAGAAGAGGCGCACAGGGCGAGCTTTCTGTCTGCTTCCAGGTGGCATGGGGTGCCTTACTCTTCTTCCTCCCTAAAGCATGCTACGTGCTGCTTTTCTCCAGATCCACTTATGGTAAGACACGCTCTTCTTACACTTAATCTGTGCACCCTGTCTCTGTTCCTCGCTAATAGTGCGTGTGTTCTATTTTTTTAATGTTCTCTCCCCTCACCTATTTCTGAGTCAAACTAATTACCTATTAATACTCTCCTCCGCCATTCTGCTGTTTGTGAAGAGTATTTGATACATCTATCCATTTGCCACATGTGTGGGTGCTGTACATACATGATAAGTGTGCCCCACTTGTAACAGTCTCTCACCACTGCCCCTAAAATGCACACACATGCACTCAATCACATACTCACACATACACGTCCCGTTCTTTCAAAATGTTTTCTAGACAGAATGGTAATAGTTTGTCTCCTGGTATAACTGTGCACAAGGGAAGCAAAGAGGGCTCATACCTGCCTGCCTGAAGCCCATGCCCAAAGGGATTAACAAAATTACTTAGGTCAATGCAAAACGAATCCTCTAGAAAACTTCAAAGAGGCAACATATTACTCTTGTCATCTCTGTATTATATAATTTATAAAGTGCTTAAACCCTTGACGATGACACAAAATGCTTAGTCCTAAAAAATAACAGCTGATTGGCATTTTGGATCTCTATACAGTTGCATCTCATGGGTTGATCATGTTGGGGGGCGCCAGCCTTAAAATATTTATCTGGCCCTCCTTGTGAGCCTCATGACAATACCTTCCCTCCAGTAGCTCAGGTGTCCAGTGCTTAAATGGATAATGGGATTAGCACATCTTGGACAAGGCGGTTTTTAGCTGGATCTCAGGCTTGTCAGAATAGGGTGGGGGGTCACACAGTCTTTGAACTCAGAAGCAATAATTTTTAAGAGCGCGTAATAATCCTATTTAACTGATTTCTAAATGCTCATGAACTACGAGAGATAAGGGGAGCTGCCCAGGATCACACAGTCTGGTCATGTGTGGATGCTGGGGTTCGACTTTCGATTTCTTTAAACCCAACACGCTGACCACTCCCAATCAATAAGACACATACGTCTTTATGTGTAGGTTGAAAGTATTGCCCACAGTTTATTTAGCCTTGATTTACAGCATGTGCCCCTCCATGTATTTTATTGGGGGCCATAAATCACTCAATTACAGGCATATCATAAAATATTTCTGACAGTTGATGATGTAGGAAAATTTGTATAAGCCATAACAAGCCCTAAATCACTGTAATGCATCATAACGTGTCGTAGCCTGTAAGCCATAAATCTTCAAGCCATAAACCATTCCAAGAGTTTGGGAGGAAATGGAGTCTTTGAGCTGGTGTTATCCCTTTGTGTGGTGGTGGGGTGGGTTCTCCTTTCAACTCTTGTAGAGTTAACTTACTACCTTTGATCGTTCGTTGTGTCCTGAACTCCGGCTGACCTACCGAGTTTCATGTACCCCCGCCTCCGAATGTCTTACCCTGCTGTAAGGCATCCCAAGGTAAGCAGCCTGGTCTGCCACCCCGCAATGTAGGCTGTGGCCTACCTATCATCCTTGTGCTCATCTCCTTTTACTGCCACGCAGCCCGTGGGCTCACATCCGAGGACAGCTCCTCCCAAACAGTTCGGCCCATTCACCTGCAGCCTGCTAGTCTCATGGCTGCCTATAGGTTAGCCCAGAACACCTCTGTTACCTTTGTCAGAGAGGTGCACCCCATCGCTGTAAAAGTATTCAGGCCTCTGCAGATTGATGAGGCCATGTCTGATGCACTCCCACTCGTTTGCAATGCAGTATGTTCTAACAGCCACGTTCAATTTCTTTAATGACTTATTCAGGGCCCCGGAAGACCAAGCGCCCCTCCATATCTGTCTTGGTATGACCTCTAGCCACACCAGTGTGGTACTGCCGAACATACCCGCTGCCTCCGTTATATCACTCCTGATGTGAACCAGCAGATCCTTTCTGCCCAACTGCGCCACGTCATTTACCCCCAATTGAATGATCAGCAGATGATCGGTGGCCCCTGGTTGCTCACATTGCATTTCTGGCAGCCTGAACCATTTGATGTCTGTCCGGCGTGCCCCACCTTGTCTCCACCAGGCCTGGTTCCTGCTGATGAAAGAGTGGCCGACTACCCATACCTTCTTGCCCTCAGTACCTGCATGAGGTAAGCACAAACAATGTCAGGCTCACACACTGCATCTCTGCTCCCTGTAGCACATGTTGTTCCTGTGTGGAGGGTGGGACTGGTGGCAGTGTGGGGGTGTGGGGGGTAATTTCCTGCCCTGCTTCTACTCTGGGTCGGGGTGGTGTACCCTCCATAGCTTTTGTATGCATTGGAGTGCTATCTGCCCATTGCCTTGATACCTTCCGCCATGACTTCAAAATGGACAGGTGACGTTCCCGCCCCTATGTGGAACGGGTGTGTGCCCAAGTGGGCCGCTGGTAGGCCTGCCCTGTTCAGCACTTTCTTCAGTGCCGCCTTAAACTGAAATGTGCTCAGGAAGATCCCCCCCTCCCCATTGCCATGCTTGAACAGAGCCCCTACTCCCATGGGCCTCGGCGCCCAGTACCTCCGGAGACAGCACACTAAGCATAGAATGGGGTCAGAGAGGCACTGTAGTCGCACCTTGACCCCCTTCACCAGCTGGTCTGTTTTGGAGCTCCTCAGCAGCACTTCCACTTGCCTTGTACCTAGCTGTATGTCTTGACCCTCCAGGCAAGCCTTGCCCTCTTCTTTTTTCGATGGGGCAACTAATTCACTTACCCTAAAGGCCACAAATAATGCCAAGGTAAAAGCCACTTTGAACAATGTAGACTCAAACTTATCTGTGCATGCCAAATCCAGTACCCTCACCAGCTTTGCCACCGTGTAGAATTCAATGTGGAGCCTTGCATCGTGTGCAGGCCTCTCCAGCCTACACCAGCCTTTCATGGCTGCCCTTATGTAATGGTGGGGTCCTTTCCAGTTGCGAGCTTGGTGAAGTGTGCAATTGCTGTTAGATGCACCTGCCCCCCACAATTTTGACTTTTGCTCGAATGCCCATTTTATGAACTGCTCAGTTGCTGTGACTGCTGCCTCATGATTGTTGAAGGCGGCCAGCCTTGTCGCCCTCTTTGCTATTTCTGCATACGCCCCATAGTGCTTCACTGTCTTGGAGCCTCACGCGTGCTCTATTAAGTGGGACAGGTCACATCCACAAGGCTCCATAGGCTGCCTGGGAATAGGGTCATACTCCCCTCTGCCTGCAGAGCAAACTGCTTGAATTTGTCCATCCTGAGGTCCTGTTTCAGCCCCACCCGAGTCTTGTGTGGTGGTGTTTTTTCTGCAACCCACTTGTCAACTGTGTGATCCTCCTCGCTAACACCTTCCCCGCTGGGATAACTCGGGCAGCAAAGTTCAACTTCCCAATAAGCACCTGGAGCTCCCCCAGAATGGCCTTCTCCTTCCCCACTAGTGCTTTGATGTCTCTTCTCTTATTCAACGATTGATAGGTAAAGATGCCTGCAAGGGAATTAATTCTACAAAACTAAATAAGCACAAATCGCCTGAATAAATCTGTTGTCAAGTCCCTAGAGGTGACTGATGAAAAATCAATACTTAAATTAGCACATTAAAATCGTGATGAATCTCCAATGATCAATTTGAACACGGGTGTGCATTTTTCAGCAAATTCAACTATTTAATATAAACAAATAAAAGGGTACAAAGCAATATAACACACAATGACCGAGGTGGATCAATATTGTACACAAGTTTAGATCTCAGAGTTAAATATGTGAGCATCTATTCCAAAATGAAGTGGGAAAAGAATCTGAAACAACAGAAAAACAATTCCAAAGAAGCTGAATGGCTATGGAAATAGATGAACTAGTCGACGTTTCGGTCTCTGTGGCATGAAAGTCCGTTGGACCATCTTCAGGACGTTGAATAACAAATTTTAGTTGACCCCTGTATAGACATAACATGTGATTGTTAGTCTAACATTCAATGTACTAACTAGAAGAAATAAGAACACACCCGTGGAAAGTAAAGAAAAGCCAGTGATAGGCCCCTTGAGAATAAAGAAAAACACCTCATAAGTGCAGAATTTATATATATAAGGTGAGGGAAAAAACGTACTTATATCTGGTCAAACAAAAGATTTGTTGAACAAGGCGAATATCAAATATTTTAAACTTCCAGGTCACTAACGCAGGAATGGTGGATGAAGCTCCAGGGTAAAAATCAAAACAAACATGCCTGTTTAGCTATAAAATCAATTTATAGTTGTACAGCCCTAAGTTGGTCTGGATGTCTTTTATGTGGACCATGCTGGCTAAGAGGGTACAGTGAGATGGCCCTGTAGACAAACAGAAAATAGCCTATATGCCCCTATCCTTCTGGAGGCTAAAAAGCATATATACGTTCTCTGAACGTTTCGCAGAGTGACTTGCCCCCAAGTTCATCTATGATATCTCAAACCCCTTTTCATGTAACATCATTCGGTGGTTGAGATACATAGATGACGTGCTCTTGATCTGGAGAGGAAGTAAAGATACACTCATCTCATTTCAACAGTGGCTTAACTCTAAGAATCAACATTTGCAATTTAGAATGGAGTCAGATCATACCAGTATGAACTTCTTGGATATCTCTATTAGAGTAGACACAAACAACTGTCTCTATACCACCCTATACACCAAACCAACTGCAAGAAATACACTATTACAATATAACAGTCATCACCCGCAGGCGCTCAAGGATGGTCTACCCTTCGGGCAGTTTCTGCGTTTTCGCAGAAACTGCTCACGGAGAGAGGACTGTTTCCTTGAAGCAAAGAAATTGAAAGAAAAGCTGAAATCTCGCGGCTATCCAGGCAAACTGTTGAAAAACTCCTTAAAACGTGCCTGGTATAACAACCGCGAAACACTGTTGGAAGTTAAGGGTAAACAATCAGATCCACAACTGGTGTGTGTATCTACTTTTGGCAACTTCTCTAACAACATTAGAAAAATAGTCAACGAACATTGGACATTACTGACTGATATACCTGGATTCGCTAATAAACCTATGTTTTCTTTTAAGAGAGGTTCGAACCTAAGAGACAGGCTTGTACATGCCTATACTCCAGTGAATACACACACTGTTGATAATATGAGACAGCTAGTCCCAGTAGTAGGACACTATAAGTGCAATGCGTGCTCAGCCAGTGGTACAACCAAGACCACAAAATCAATTGAGATTAATGGGCTCAAGATGACCAACAAGCATTTCTCTAACTGCAACACAAGTAATGTTGTATATTGTATTAAATTCCCCTGTGACTTACACTATATAGGGAAAACAACACAAGTAGTCAAAAGGCGCATTTTGCAACATTAATCAAGAATCCGTTGCAAGGTTGAGAATCACCTCTAGTTGATCCCTATGTCTGAACTAAGCACTCTGAGAAAGACATGCTCTGGTGGGTCATGGAAGTAATTAAACTATCCATTAGACAGACCAATGTGGATCGAATTCTGACCCTTAAGGAGAATCAATGGATTTGTCGTACTGATAACATTGCTCGAGGATTGAATTCTGCAACCGAATGGCATTCTCTTACATGCATTCTGTAATCTGGCACCAATATAGTCAGCTGAATATATGTACCTATGCATTTATGGTTTATGCCAATAGCATGTATTGCTTACAAATCAACTTCCTATAGCCATATATGACTTTCGTTGATGCATCAATGTAAATCATCTGCTGAATGTACTGTTTAACTTAACTAATGTGATGTAACAAACTAGTTTTCTTTCTTTTGAAAAATCTTCTTTTTTGTACATCATGTATTTAAGATTTATACTGACTACTATTATGTCTATTGAAATCGGACACAATTCTTTTCTCCTATAAGCATGAGTTGTTGACTTACAAAAATGTATCAATGACTGTTTACTATGAATGTACACTATCATGTCATGTGATTGGCATAACATTTCAACTGTACATGCCTTTCTCTTCTTTCAACTTAGCATGCCTAGAATACAACTATACATTGACTATTCTTGCTTAAATTCTTCCTGTACCTCTTGGGCTTATAGGTTTCACGTACATTTATTAATTTTCCTACATTGTGTCCGCGTCGGACTTCGAGCAGACTCACAGCTAGATGCTTTTCGGAATTTTTATTCTAGTCACCAATTCATGAAGTCTATCCTTAACCATGCCAAGATGGCTGCCACCTTTTTATATTACCGTGGATGCCATGATCCGTCCTTTATGTCAATTAGGTGAGCTCAGCCATTTCAAATAGAACCGTTTCCCACCAAACCCAGCACGCCGTCTGCAGTGACAGCGGTTAGTAAATGGAGCAACGCCGGTTGAATATCGTTCGGTAAGGGCACGTTCTGATTGTGTGTTTATTCTATTTGGGGCAATCTAACGCAAGTTTTTATCGTGTAACTAGACAATGTGTGCCACATATCGTCTCCTTTTATTTTAGATGACAGCGAGCGATACTTCTAGCAAATCCTTTGGATTGCTTTGACCAATTTACTCCATCTTGGTAAGACACGTTGATTCAATATTTTGACGGCTTTAAAATTATCACGCGCCGTGCCTGAATTAGCGGCACTTACTATGCAATTGATGACGTGTCTGTAATGGCGTCAAGTTACTTCTGTTTTCCACCCGACGTGGCGGTCTTAATCACGGCAGCAACATTAATTACAATGCTGCAGAAGAAATTTCAGTAGCCCCGGATGCGAATATGAATTGAAGCTAATGTTCTTTAGTGACTTCTGTATTCGTTTTCTCACAAACGAGTGTTAAACACATGAGTCATCTGACTATATTATGTTGCCTTTATTCCTTAATTCTTTAGTGGCACCAACATGGAATCTATGACGTGTTTGGAAATGGTGTTAAGTTACTTTTGTTTACTACCCGACATGGTAGTTAAAATTATGGCAGCAATATTAATCACAATGCTGCGGACGAAAACTCATTCGCTTCCGATATTAGCATGAACGTAAGGTCAGGTTTTTCAATGGCGACTGGCATGTTTGACTTATGTTCTTCAAAAATGAGTGCTAAATATACCAGTCATCTTGCTTCACATGATCACCCTGTTTTGGTCGAATTGGACCAGTAGATAATTCTCTATAACCAGTAATTTTAGAGCTACCTGGTTTGTAGACAGAGTACCCTCAATCGTACAAATGAGTAGTCCCTCGTCAAATTGAGGTTGTGGGGGCACGTCACTCTGCGAAACGTTCAGAGAACGTATATATGCTTTTTAGCCTCCAGAAGGATAGGGGCATATAGGCTATTTTCTGTTTGTCTACAAGGCCATCTCACTGTACCCTCTTTGCCAGCATGGTCCACATAAAAGACATCCAGACCAACTTAGGGCTGTACAACTATAAATTGATTTTATCGCTAAACAGGCATGTTTGTTTTGATTTTTAGCCTGGAGCTTCATCCACCATTCCTGCGTTAGTGACCTGGAAGTTTAAATTATTTGATATTCGCCTGGTTCAACAAATCTTTTGTTTGACCAGATATATGTGAGTTTTTTTTCCCTAATCTTATATATATATAAATTCTGCACTTCTGAGGTGTTTTTCTTTATTCTCAAGGGGCCTATCACTGGCTTTTCTTTACTTTCCACGGGTGTGTTCTTATTTCTTCTAGTTAGTACATTGAATATTAGACTAACAATCACATGTTATGTCTATACAGGGGTCAACTAAAATTTGTTATTCAACGTCCTGAAGATGGTCCGACGGACTTTCATGCCACAGAGACCGAAACGTCGACTAGTTCATCTATTTCCATAGCCATTCAGCTTCTTTGGAATTGTTTTTCTGTTGTTTCAGATTCTTTTCTCACTTCATTTTGGAATAGATGCTCACACATTTAACTCTGAGGTCTAAACTTGTGTACAATATTGATCCACCTCGGTCATTGTGTGTTATATTGCTTTGTACCCTTTTATTTCTTTATATTCAATAGTTGAATTTGCTGACAAATGCACACCCGTGTTCAAATTGATCATTGGAGATTCATCACGATTTTAATGTGCTAATTTAAGTATTGATTTTTCATCAGTCAGTCACCTCTAGGGACTTGACAACAGATTTATTCAGGCGATTTGTGCTTATTTAGTTTTGTAGAATTAATTCCCTTGCAGGCATCTTTATCTATCAATTGTCACTTGTCCCAAGCCTACAAGGGTATATTGGGTTTCCCACTAACTTTTCACTCTTCTCATATTCTGCACCTTATCCTCTGGCTTGCAGGATGTGCCCGCTGACGAATCTAGCTCAATGCCCAAAAACACCAGTTTTGTCTACGGACTCACTGTCTTGTCCGCTGCCAAGGAGATGCCTAGCTCGGAGGCTAGGTGCTGAAAGGCTCCTAGTAACTCCTTGCACTCTGACCACCCCCCAGGCTACTCCACAAACAGCAAACAGCAAACAATCCAATTAGTGTAATTTCCTCCTACCCGCCCCCCTTCCAACCCCCCCCCGGGTACCTCTTGTGTAGGGTTCACTCTAGGAAGGTGCTGAACTGCTCAAAGTAAGTGCATGATATGGAGCACCCCATTGTTAAAATTTGTCGAAATAGGTGTCCCCTTCAAATTTGAACCCCAGGAGATGCTAGCTGTCTGGGTATACCGGGAGTAATGTGAATGCTGACTCAATATCCGCCATTGCCATCAGGGTCCCCCACCCCATCGTGCGCACTCTCTCTATGGAAGCATACCCCACTGTGCAGTCCTCTGGTTTGATCCCATCATTCCCTGACCCTCCCTTGAGGTAATGAGAGGTGATGGATTAGCCGGAACTACTCTTTTTTGGGTACCACGCCGAGTGGTGAAATGACCAAACCCGGGGGGCTTATGTTCTGTAATGAGCCTTCTACTGTCCCCAGTTCCTTCTCCTTTTTGATTTTTTTACTGACCACCTCTAGATGCTCGAGTGCTGAGCGAAGGTTCTTTGACTCTTCGGGGGTGATGGAACCTTCAAATGGAATCCTAAAACCTTGTTCGAAGCCTTTGCTTACCAGCCTCGCATCCTCCTTGTTGTCATGCTCATTGGCTAGTTGCCTGAGTCTGTGGGTATTAATGGGATACCTAGTCAGCTTGAAATCCCCCCACCACCTTTTTGCTCTGTGTCTGTCTGGGTTACTTCCTTTCCTCTTTCTCTCTCTCTTGTGGCTAGCTCCCCTGCCCTTCTTGCAGTCTGTTGCCGGGCGCCACGCTGCAAATGGAACATATATGCCTTAACTTGCATGCTGGCCCCCATGTGCATTCGTCCATGTCATATTTATAGAATACTGGTGATGCGCCTTTCCCTATCGTTGTTCCCTTTCAGTGTGTGTAGTGTGTCTGTTTGTTGAAAGGCTTCTGTCTCTCTTGTTTCCTTTTGAAATAGCTTCCACAAATGGGCTGTTCACCCTTCCCTGAACCAGCTCCTGGCTTCCCTGGCCATCATCATTTTATGCATATGACCAGGCACGTCCTACTCATCCCATTCCATATCCGGATGTGTCTGCATTTTTAACCTGAACCCTTTCTTATAATCAAGTCATGTATCACCTGCAAACTACCTCTGTGCCCTGTGTATCTTTGACTCATATAACCATAGGTCTTTCCCGCAGTGAGGGAACTTCTCTACAATAATACACACCATAATCCTGAATGCGTCTAGCCAGTTGTCAAAATGCCTCTCCTTTCTTTTCCTAGCCCTTTCTTTCCTATATTCGTCCTTCCATGTCGCACGTGGCTAGGTCCAAGCCTTCCTCTTGTATCTCCAATAGTGGGAAAATGACAATAAAATATTTGCACCAGATGAGCTCTTTCACTGCCAATGGTATTTGGATTGTTACGCCGGGGCCCTGGCAACCATGTAAGGCTGCCCTGATGTGCCTCTTTTATATGCCTCTGGTGCCAGCCCTACCTTGGCTGGATTGCCAGGTACCTGGGACTTATCCCAAACTTGATGGGGTACTGGTGTCACAGTGGCTGCTGCTGGCCATTCTGCCCCCTTTGCCATGGGTGGGCCTCCCCCTTCTTGTACCTCCTTAGGAGCTGTTGATGGGCCGCCTCCCTGGTCCTTTGCCTCTTAGCTGTCTCAGGAGCCACTACTTGCCATGTGGGGTCAACGCTTTCCTTGCTGCTCTCAATATTTCATCCAGGTCACATTGCCGCCCACTGCTGCCCTGCTCTTCTATGTCGCTGTTTCCCCTGACCCTGGCCTGCCTGATGATCCCTTGTTGTGCACCTGTGCAGCTGGGTTATGTCACCCTTGTGGGCTGCTCCCGATTGCTCTTTGTCCTGCTCACCTCACAGCCGGGTTGCTTTATCCTTGAGGGCTGTCCCCGACTGCTCTTGTCCTGCTTGCTTCGCAGCTGCATCAGGTCACCCTTGTGGCCTGTCCCTGACTGTTCTTTTTGCTGCTTCTGCTTACTGCTGCAGCTGAGTCACATCGCCCTCGGGGGCTGTCCCCAATTGCTCCCTGTCTGTTTGTTTTGCTGCCTGGTCTTGTCGCCCCCATGAGCTGTCCCTGGCTTTTTGAGGTTGGAGTGATTTATGGTAAGGTATAGTTGTTGTTTGACTCCTAGCTTGGTTCTTGTGTCCTTGCAATTAGAATGATTTATGGTGATGTATCATTGCTGTATGCCTCGCAGAGCAGGATTCGAACCTTTGCCTCGGGGACCGGCAGGTTATGGCAGTCCGACACGCAGCCACTCTCCTGCCTGTGTCTTGTCACTGCTCCTGCGTGCTTTCTTTGCTGGGGTTAATGAGCTTTCTCCCTTTCTTAAAAAACTGCGGCTTGGCCCCAGCCTCCGAATTGGGCCTGCAGCTTTAATTATCCGCCTAAACAATCCCACCTGCCCGGCCCTCCAATCGCTCCACATGGGCAGGGCTTTACTTTGCTTAAGCCAGCTACCCGGCCTTCCTCGCTTGCTTGTGGGGGAACCTCTCACAATCTTCTGCCAAGGAGGCCCTTCTCAGGTGGTCCACTTCTGGCTGCCCACCTCATCGGGGGTCTTCTCACCTCCTTCGCAGTGCTTCTCAACCCAGGATGGCCTCACGACGTGCTGGACTTTGGGCTGCTGATGTCTCCTGCTGGGGCTCCTCTCCTTCCTTCCTTCGCTGTCCCGGGCAGTGGCAGTGCCTTCTCTGGTGCTGACAGACTGGACGCCCAGACATCTCCTCGGGCCTTCTCCACCTTCCAGGGCTCTTTTGATCGACTGATGGTTGGCCGGCTCTAACTCCAACGACGGTGACCACTGCCGCACTTTTCCTCTGCCTGCTTTGGTAAGGCTCCTCGTCCTCTTTTTTGTGCGACGTGCTGCGACAGCCTGGCTGGGACAGTTTCATTTAAACCCCCAAAATTGCTTTGACCTCCTATTGGCTTATTAGGTTTTCGCGCCGTTTGCTCTGTTCTTGGTGCCTTTGGCACCCCCACCTTTCCCCCACCACATCCTGTCTCATTTTCGCACCCTTCGGGGCTGCGTTCATTTGTCTTGGCTTTGCCGAGGTTTCCGCTCTAGCCCCTTTATGCCCTCTGCAGGTGCGGGCCTTAACCCATATTTGTTAAATACAATTTCGTCCTATTCATGTGCAAGCGACAGCTGAAAAACTCAAAGCAGTACACAGTGTTTGTAAAAGTGGTCTACATATTTGAATTAGGGAGGCTGATACTGCATCCTCTCCAGACACAGCCTTTGTTTAGAGTTTTGTTCCTCACAGCAGGGTAGACTCCAGCCGAGAACACCCACAACAGGGGCACAAAGAGGTTTGGACAATCTGCACTTGGCTGTCCACAGCTAAGATGACTGTTATCAGAAAAGAGACAAAAGGCTGACCCCTTCTAAATTGCTTATCATGCCCTGACAACAAAAATTGAAGTGCCACACTTCACCCCTCCTCTCATCTACCAAATGGCAGTGCTACAGGAAGACTAATGAGCTGCTTCTCTCTGCATAGGGTCTATTTAAATTGCTAAAGAAGCCCTGCCTCCTGTGTCCCCACTTGCATGTTAGGTCCAAAAATGAACCTTTAAAATCCTGTCTGCATTACCATCTGGTGGAAGATTGAAGTCCTCTATGTTATGTGGTAGGTTAGAGATTTCTTTATGTATGTTCAACCAGAATTCTGAGACATCATTATTAAGAGCATAAATGTTTACTATATAGAGTTCTGCATTATCTTTCTTTGCTGACAGGATTAGCCATCTACCATATTTGTCTACTTTTTGTGATTGCAGTACCATATTAGATTTCTTTGCAATAAGGGTTATTACCCTGTTTGTCTTCTGTTGCGATGGGGAACTGAAATAGCCCTCAATCCAATTGTATTTCAAAATTAAAAAGCCTCTCCAGGGTATATTTTTGTCTCTTGGAGTGAGATAATGTCTCCTTTGAGTTTGTAACAATTATCAATATTATCATTTCCTTTTAATGGGGTGGTTTAAGCCCTTTGTATTCAGAGATAGTATCTTAGTGAGTTGAGTGTTTTTTAGGTCATTTTAGCGTGGTGTTTTTGGTAGTATGGAAGATTGCTCTGTGATGATGCACGCTATCCCTTAAGGAAATGACCACCTATTGATCATCCGTATATGTAACTCTTGTACCCTAGTACCATAGAACTGTAATACCAGCCACCTCCTAAAGGACAGGGAAAGAGAAGGGAGAGATAAGATAAGTAGCAAAAGTAAAATAAAACTAGAACTGGAAACCAAAGAGAACATAAACCAAAAATCCATCCCAACCCCCACAGAGAGAGCTCTAACACGCTATAGCCCACCCTGCAATGGCATCCTGAGTGAGAGAGTGCCACAAGCAAAATCCCCCATAACCTAACTTAATATATTCTAAATGGAAATGTAGCAATAGGGAATGTAATGACGATGCATAAAAATCATGTATTCTTAATAGAACTATAATAACAAACATGAAGAACATAGGGGCCTTACATTACGAAGGCGGGCGGAGGCACCACCGCGGCGCTGGCGGTGCGGAAAAATGCAATATACCGCGTGCCGGCAGCGGTCCTCACGCCCGCCATACTAGCATGTCTAGACGGAGCCCATTTCCCATCCGCTGCGGTGTGACGCGGACCGCCATCAAAGTGCGCCCGCCACCGCGGCGGTGTGAGCCAATGAGCACTCACCACCATGCGGAATGACGTCCCGTCCGCTGAACAAATCACGATGCCGGAAACAGGGCAGCACACCGCGGCGGAGCAACCGCATAGCCAGAGACGGTGGAGACACCACAGCAGAGCAAGAAAATAGATACCCGGCCCACACCGCGATGGATCCAGCCCTACACGCCTTTCCGGTGCTGTATATGATACACCACCTGCACGTCATTGTCCGGCGCGGATGCCGCCGCAGGTACGTACACACACAACTGTGCATGCAACACAATACACAAGTCAAGGGTTTTAAAACGGTGCATGTCCACACCAGACACCCCTGTGGGGACAGGCACACAGCCATCACTGCATCCACACATGTCCCACCTGTCACAAAAACACCTCGCCACATCCTGGTCACCTATGTCCCGCGATCATGAACAAATGTCCCGGTCTCGTCACCGCCGCGGTCAGTGTGCAGGAAAACATGTACACAACGCAGAGGCCAGTGCCAGCGCCAGCCATGGCCACATTACAAACAGCACAAAACCACTACTCAACACACAACACACTAGCCCTCTCCCTGAAGGGACATACCATGTGCCTTCCATGTGCCACTCCTGCACAACAACAACACAGGTTAATACACACCCTGCCCCACAGCCCTAACAACTGCAGAGATAGCCACAGCAGGAATTGTTGGACAGGAACACATACCACAGAAGGCCAGGCCCCAGCCAACACACACACCACAACACTACACACATGCCAAGAACACTGAGCCCCAGCACAAAATGTACACACACACACAAATTGATGATCAAACAATCCACTGCACACGCAGCCTACCAACTTACACAGACACACCCTACCCTGCCTCACAGCCACATACACAGACCACATGCTAGCAGCAATGGAGGACAACATACATGAAAGCTAAAGTGATGTGCCCACAAATGGAAGGACAAGGACACAACTATCAAGCATGTGTACATCACATGCAAGACAACAGACATCTGAGAACACCCACAGCCCATCAAATCACACATGGCTGCCACAGTGAGTCAACCCAAAACACAAGCACCTCAACTCAACAACTCAGGGAGACAGCAAGGCCACCCATGTCAAGGCACAGGGATGAGAGGAAGGCCATGAAGTCAAATACTGAACAGACACACATAGGTATGCAATTACCTGACAAGAGCATCTCTGCACCACAACACACAGGCCCCATTCACACACTCCATGATTGAGAAGCACAAGTAGGATACGTCACATATCCCCCCTCTCACATCAGCAGCACACAACACCCCCATGTGCACCAAATCACAATTGCAGGGCACAACAAGTACACATGCACGCACACCACTCCAGGGTGACACATGGGTGTAGTTGACGATGCAGGTGCACACACATCAACAGTCACCACAAACTCACCCCCTTCACACCACACACTTCTCCACCACCAAAGTGTACACTTTGGAAGTAAGGCATGGGACCAGGATTACTGACCACCACAAGATGACCGAACACATACCCTGCTGGGCACACAGTAAGTAAGCTCATACAGACACCATGACCCGTGCCAACCTGCATGAAAGCCTGTGCATAAACTCCCACCCTGTGCTGACATTGCCCCCAAACATGACATGTCCACACCATAGACAACATGGACAAAGAAGGATGATGACAACAAGAAATTTGCACAAACCACCTTCACTGCACCCACAAGTATAAGAGTCAGGAAGAATTGAAGTCCCTGTCACCCCTGCAAAAACATGGAAACGTGAGACAACCCATTGCCAATGTTGAAGTGCCATACTGAACATGTGACACAGTAAACCATGCACACACAGAAACAGTTTCATTGAGAAATTACACTGACAGAACTGACAACAGGAACAACTGTCTTTATTCACACTTGTGCATAGATAGACAACAAATGTGGGCAACTGCAGGGCCAGTGGCCACTACAATGTACAGAGTAGTTACATCAGAAGCTGCACAGGCAGGGGGCAAACAGCAGTGAACCACAAGGCAAGTACAATGTGCAGAGTAGTTACATCAGAAGCTGCACAGGCAGGGGGCAAACAGCAGTGATCAACAAGGCAAGTACAATGTGCAGATGAAGTCCATGAGAAGCTGCACAGGCAGGGGGCAAACAGCAGTGAACAACAAGGCCAGTGGCCAGGACACAGTGCAGGTGAGGTACATTGGAAGCTGCACAGGCAAGGGGCAAACAGCAGTGAACAGCAAGGCCAGTGGCCCCTCCAAAGTGCAGGTGAGGTACATGAGAAGCTGCACAGGCAAGGGGCAAACAGCAGTGAAGAGCAAGGCCAGTCCAAAGTGTAGGTGAGGTACATGAGAAGCTGCACAGGCAAGGGGCAAACAGCAGTGAACAGCAAGGCCAGTGGCCACTCCAAAGTGCAGGTGAGGTACATGAGATCCTGCACAGGCAAGAGGCAAACAGCAGTGAACAACAAGGCCAGTGGCCAGGACACAGTGCAGGTGAGGTACATGAGAAGCTGCACAGGCAAGGGCAAACAGCAGTGAACAACAAGGCCAGTGGCCAGTCCAAAGTGCAGGTGAGGTACATGAGAAGCTGCACAGGCAAGGGGCAAACAGCAGTGAACAACAAGGCCAGTGGCCAGGACACAGTGCAGGTGAGGTACATGAGAAGCTGCACAGGCAAGGGGCAAACAGCAGTGAACAGCAAGGCCAGTGACCACTCCAAAGTGCAGGCGAGGTACATGAGATCCTGCACAGGCAAGGGGCAAACAGCAGTGAACAACAAGGCCAGTGGCCAGTCCAAAGTGCAGGTGAGGTACATGAGAAGCTGCACAGGCAAGGGGCAAACAGCAGTGAACAACAAGGCCAGTGGCCAGGACACAGTGCAGGTGAGGTACATGAGAAGCTGCACAGGCAAGGGGCAAACAGCAGTGAACAGCAAGGCCAGTGGCCACTCCAAAGTGCAGGTGAGGTACATGAGATCCTGCACAGGCAAGGGGCAAACAGCAGTGAACAACAAGGCTAGTGGCCAGGACACAGTGCAGGTGAGGTACATGAGAAGCTGCACAGGCAAGGGGCAAACAGCAGTGAACAACAAGGCCAGTGGCCAGTCCAAAGTGCAGGTGAGGTACATGAGAAGCTGCACAGGCAAGGGGCAAACAGCAGTGAACAACAAGGCCAGTGGCCAGGACACAGTGCAGGTGAGGTACATGAGAAGCTGCACAGGCAAGGGGCAAACAGCAGTGAACAGCAAGGCCAGTGGCCAGTTCAAAGTGCAGGTGAGGTACATGAGGTCCTGCACAGGCAAGGGGCAAACAGCAGTGATCAACAAGGCAAGTACAATGTGCAGATGAAGTCCATGAGAAGCTGCACAGGCAAGGGGCAAACAGCAGTGAACAACAAGGCCAGTGGCCAGGACACAGTGCAGGTGAGGTACATGAGAAGCTGCACAGGCAAGGGGCAAACAGCAGTAAACAGCAAGGCCAGTGGCCAGTCCAAAGTGCAGGTGAGGTACATGAGAAGCTGCACAGGCAAGGGGCAAACAGCAGTGAACAGCAAGGCCAGTGGCCACTCCAAAGTGCAGGTGAGGTACATGAGATCCTGCACAGGCAAGGGGCAAACAGCAGTGAACAACAAGGCCAGTGGCCAGGACACAGTGCAGGTGAGGTACATGAGAAGCTGCACAGGCAAGGGGCAAACAGCAGTGAACAGCAAGGTCAGTGGCCAGTCCAAAGTGCAGGTGAGGTACATGAGATCCTGCACAGGCAAGGGGCAAACAGCAGTGATCAACAAGGCAAGTACAATGTGCAGATGAAGTCCATGAGAAGCTGCACAGGCAAGGGGCAAACAGCAGTGAACAGCAAGGCCAGTGGCCAGTCCAAAGTGCAGGTGAGGTACATGAGAAGCTGCACAGGCAAGGGGCAAACAGCAGTGAACAACAAGGCCAGTGGCCAGGACACAGTGCAGGTGAGGTACATGAGAAGCTGCACAGGCAGGGGGCAAACAGCAGTGAACCACAAGGCAAGTACAATGTGCAGATGAAGTCCATGAGAAGCTGCACAGGCAGGGGGCAAACAGCAGTGAACAACAAGGCAAGTACAATGTGCAGAGTAGTTACATCAGAAGCTGCACAGGGAATGTGTGCGACTATACCATGCCATGCTCAGCAACAGAGTCATGGGGATAACAATGGGCATCACAGACACCGCTGTGGACAGACAGGTGTGTGAGGGTGACTACCACTCAGATGTGGCTGTCTGTCGGACTTGGAGGTGACTGTGTGTCGCGGTCAGTAGGAGGACTGCCCCGGGGAGTGTGAGGAACATCTGTGGAAGAGACATCTCTGGCTTGGGAAGCTGGAGGGCTGCTTGGACCAGGTGGAGTGGTGGCACGGGGAGGTGGACTGATGCTGTGGTGAGACCCAGTGTGTGCAGGAGATTGTAGAGGGGTGCCTTTCCACTTCTTGGGGATCCTGAAAGGCTTCCCTGTCTGGGGACTAATGTGAACTGGCGTGGACACAACAGGTAACCCCACCACCAAACCTGCTCCTGGTGCTGACTCTGGGCCCCCCTCTGGGGACATGCTGGATCCAGCTGTGCGCTTCCCTGTGGCTTGCTTCCGCCCTTCCAAACCCTGTCTACCATGTTTAGCCCCTACAGTGCCCCCTTGTGCCTGCTTCACAGGGCTCGGGATGGGAGTGGAGGTTGTGGGTGGATCAGCCATAGGGCCCTCATCCAGTGTAAGCCTTGCAGGTAACACCTCCTCAGTGGGCAGGGAAACTGTCTTCTTTGCTTTGCGAGCGGTCCTTGGGACAGGAGAGTCCTTGGCGGGGATGACTCTGAGGCCTGTGACCCTGAGGCCTGTTTCTTGCCCCTCTGGCCCTTGGTGTCGCCTGACGGACTTTTATCTCTCTGCTCTGGGGTGCTCTTAGTTTTCTGTGGGGATGGTGTCTGCGGCCTGGACCGTTTGGGCTGTTGCTGCTGCTGTGTGCTGCGTGTGCTGTATCTGGACTTTGGGGTCTGTTGAGCATTGTCACTGTCGTCAGAGGTGCACACTGACAGGACGGTGGACAAAGGGACAGGAGCTGCTCCCTGAGAATGTGCCTGTTGCAGGGCTGCCGTCACTGTTGAGGACAATGACTGCACAGTCCGGTGTAGCCCACCCACATCCGAATGTATGCCCTCCATGAAAGCTATCACCTGGCCCAACTTTTTATCGTGGTCTAGGAAGGCATTGAGGAGAGCTGTCTGCCCCACACACAGCTGGCGCAATAGCTCTTCTGACTCAGCACTGAGGGCTGCAGGGCTGACATGGGCTGGGGCAGCAGTGCCTGGAGTGAAGGACACTCTCCCCTTTCGACTTGTGCGAACACGGGAAGCACCAGTGGAAGTAGATGGGAGGCTGGGCAGTGGACGCTGTGTGGCGGAAGAGGAGGCAGAGTCCCCGTTCCCTGTGGCCCCCAACATGGATGCGTCACCGCTGGCGTCAGATGACGTAGAGCTTTGCGTCTCAGGTTGTGATTCCTCCAGCAGACTCCTGTCCCCCTCCTCGGCGCTGGTCACATCTGTGTCACTCTGCTCCGGTGCGGCTGTTGCACTGGATGCCTCACCGCTGGTGTCCGTCCCCTGTCCCTCAACGCACACGGGAGATGCTACATGGGAGAGAGATGTAGTGTTAGTGGAGTGGCACCAACTGAAGTAACATGTGCAAGTAAATCACCATTCAAGAAGATGTGTTATCCACGTTGCACATCACCCTGACTAAATATACATTGCCACCTCAATTATCAACCCAACAGTGCATGTAAAGAACAAATCCAGCCATAAGTGATCCCGGTGACTCACACAGCACACCATCCTGCCTGTGGCCCACTTCAGACACAGGCACAAAATCTCTCTGACCACACAGGGTGCTGAGGATGGCAAGGATGAACACCACTACATGGTGTCAATTACGTACATGGATGGAGCAGTAGGGGAGCACACACCCACAGACCACAACATAATAGCCCACAATGGCCATTAGCGCATGCCAGCCACCATGTTGCTTGCATGGGCACAAGTACTGTAGCACATTGTCCTCAGAAGTTGTAGCAGCTGAAATCTGCTGTCAGGCATTGCACGCATTGATTCAAACACACTCAGATTAGGCACACTGCCGTCAACATCAATATGAATTCCCACAGTACCCCACTGCACAAGGTACCTGAATGCCACAGCTTTGAATGCAATGGCAATGCACATTGCGCAGATCACATCAGTGAGTACAGGTGGGACAAATGCATGTCAGATGCACCCAGCACAGACGCCACTTACAATCCACTGCATCACACTACCCACTTCACATAGCTCAGAGTTTGTCCAATCTGTGGACACATGCAGCCACTCCCTGCCAAAGCCACCCGTCAACAAATACTCACCCCTAGCTTGCTGCTGATGCTCCTTCAATTGTGCATCCAACTCAGGCTGTGTTACGGCCAAGATGTGGGCCATTAGTGGTGTCATGGTGCGACGGGCCAACCTGCCGCTCCGAGGGAGCAGCCCCAGCATCATCTCGGCCACGTTCTTGCTCAGCCATCAGATGTCGTCCCACCTTTTATGACAGTGGCTGCGCCGTCGGTTTGACACACCCAGATCACGCACCTTGGAGGCAATGGCCCTCCACACGGCTTTACGCTGGTGGACTTTCAGCTGCAGGCATGGGAGACAAGAGGGTAATACATCAGTGACACAGTGTATACTACCAAAATCTCTCGATACAGTGGCACGATACTCACTCATCCCAAATCAACAGATATGTGTAACAGAGCCAAGAATGCATGGCACATGGTACAACGGCATTGGAGAACCACACGTGAATCCATGAAGGTGGGAGGGTGGACACAGTACCTGTACATCCCATTCACATGCAGGATGCCAGCACATCAAGCAATGCGTAGTCTGCCCACATCTACTGTCCGCTGTTAGCTAGAGCAACACATAGATTAGATAGCAACACATGGTTGTTGGTGGACTCACTGTGTCCAACACTGCGCAGCCCCCAATGTCCTCACCCTGTGAATGGCTCACTGTGTCATGGAGCTCACATACAGTGACATCAACTCTCATACACACACCCTTGTCACAAGCCTTGTTGTGTGCAATCTACAGGGCTGAGATGGCTCTTTGATGAAGATGTGTGAACAAAAGTCACATGGAACACACTGTACATGCAGTTATGTGTACTTGTGGGATTGGGCGGCGACTGTGCAGGCCAGGTGGGCTGACACTGAGGGACATTTGGGACCCACACAGCCATTCACACAAGCAATCACTGGCCTGACTCCTGCATTACCAATTTGCTGCTTCACTGTATGGCTGACAGGACAATACATGTCCCTCAAATCTGGATGGGCATGCAGGGAAACGTGTGAAAGAGGCTACACAGGCCTTCCCCCTGGAGAAAACATGCTAGGCAGTGCATGGCAGAGCCCCACACTCACTGACACATACTGCAGCACCTCCACCTCACGTGTGCCCCCCCTGCACTCTCACTCACACTGTTGGAGACTTACCACGACATTAGGGGCGGCACCATAGAGCCTTGGATACTGTGCAAGCACCCCGTCCACCAGGACCTCCAGCTCCTCGCTGGTGAAGGGACTGGCCCGGATCTTCTGTGTCCCCGACATCACTGTAGACAGGTGGCAGCAGCAGCAGGTGGAGTTCAGGGGTGGCAGGCAGCAGTCCCTGGAGTCAGCAGCAGCAAGTTGAGGGTGGCAGGCAGCACTCCCTGGAGACAGCAGCAGCAGGTGGAGGGTGGAGGGTGGCAGGCAGCAGTCCCTGGAGGCAGCAGCAGCAGGTGGAGGGTGGCAGGCAGCACTCCCTAGAGGCAGTAGATGGAGGGTGGCAGGCAGCAGTCCCTGGAGTCAGCAGCAGCAGGTGGAGGGTGGCAGGCAGCACTCCCTGGAGACAGCAGAAGCAGGTGGAGGGTGGCAGGCAGCAGTCCCTGGAGGCAGAAGCAGCAGGTGGAGGGTGGCAGGCATCACTCCCTGGAGACAGCAGCAGCAGGTGGAGGGTGGCAGGCAGCAGTCCCTGGAGGCAGCAGCAGCAGGTGGAGGGTGGCAGGCAGCAGTCCCTGGAGGCAGCAGCAGCAGGTGGAGGGTGGCAGGCAGCAGTCCCTGGAGGCAGCAGCAGGTGAGGGGTGTCAGGCAGCAGTCCCTGGTAGCAGTGGAAATGTGGGGCACCCTCCCACACATATATAGGCCCCTGGGGCAATTGGTGTACCAGGTCTGCTATTTTTAAAATCATCCAATGTCCGCCTCCGTGGTGGCGGTGCACGCCTACCGCAATTTTCAAATACATATGAAGCAACCGCTACTGTGCGTCCCATTGGCTGCAAGGGCATGGACCATGTCAGTGACACACCGCAGGGGCCAGGCGCGCGCTCCCGCGGTGGTGCATCTTTTGAATGCTTCCAATGACCAGCTCCGCGGTTGCGGAACACGCCTACCGCTATTTTCAAAATTGCATCAGGCTACCGCGAGGGTGCTTCCCATTGCCTGCTAGGGCATGGTCCATGGCGGTGACAGTCCGCAGGGGCCAGGCGGTAGGCACCGCCAGATGGGTGCCATACAGTGCCTGTAGTGACCGTGAGCTGGGTAGCGGTGCATACCAACCGCCATTTACACATGTAGGCATGGCTGAGACTACCGCGATCGTGTCTGGGATATTGGCGGTGACAGTCCGCAGGGGCCAGGTGGTAGGCACCGCCAGATGGGTGCCATATAGTGCCTGTAGTGACCGTTGTGAGAAGTTGGCCTGGCATATGCTGTCCACTAATTATAGTGGGCACCTTGCACCAGTCCAAACAACCCCTTATTGGAGATAGGTTAAAGACAACCTTTATTGAAAGCTAACCTAGTGGTAGCTATGGAGAGCAGCCTTCAGGCTAAGTCTTGAAGGAATGTAAAGCAGCTTGTTTTACCAGTCTATAATCTCTTGAGTGACCAAATGAAAGAGGACCACACCAGGTATATATTCAAAATATATGTATTTATTGCTAAACACACCCCTCTAGTCTCTTTATGAGGCTAGAGTTCGAAATACATAAATTATAAGTTATTTATCTACAGTAATAGCACAAATACACGTTTGAGCCCCAGGGGCGTACCAAACCATATACCAATAAAGTGGTATAAGAACCACGACTGAGCTAGACACAAGGCCTAGAGCCTGTAGAAGTGCTTGGACCACAAGGAACCACCCAAGGCAGTGACACAGGGGACCCACGGGGACGCGTGCAGTGTATGAACACAGCCGCGAACCACCGTTAACTTCTATGGGGAAAGTCGCGATTTGAATTTAAAAGAAAAGGGACACTTAGAGGAGGGCTTGGAGCAAACCCTTTGAGAACTAGGCTGTTCTAGTGTCAATACCCACGGGAGCACCGGAGTACTCGAGTTACCTCACCCAGGGGAGCCGGGTGCATAGGTGTCTTTCGGGGTCGGGTTTCGTCGTCGCTTTCTATGGCGATCTGCTGCAAAGTGCTGCTGGCGACCAAGTCGAAAGTGTTCGGGGGAATCCAAAGGTGGATCGAAGATCTGAAGAACCTGAAAGCAGAGGGGACAGAGTCTGGGTCACTAGCCAGTGACCAGGAAGGCGATGAGCAGATGCCCACCGATGTCGAGTGCTTCAGGTAGGTTGATGGTCATCTTGACTCTTCAGCCACGAGGTCCAGGAGGCGTCGACGACGACCAGGAGCTGGATTCGAGCTGTCCCATGACGTCTGTCGATTGCAGGGGTGTCGGCGACCGGATTGGACCCAACAAGCCTTGGCAACGGCAAGTCTCGTGGAAATGGAAGAAGGACAATGTTGCAGACCAGCAAGGTCTGGGGGACTCACCCAGCGAGGATAAGTCAGGGCACGCCTGGAGCAACCAGGGAGCCCAAGCAGAAAAAGATTGGCCTTCGGGAGGGCCTACTAGCCAATGGACTAGCGACCGCGAAGGAGCCTCGAGACGATGCATGTGGAGCTGGCTCACAGGACACTCGTGGAGTGGAGGCCAGTGATCTTCGGTGCAGTTGGTGCTGGAGGCTGGGGCTACTCGGAGCCCAAAGCACGACTTCGTGGGAGACCCAGAAGAGGATGCACTTGCAAATGCAATTGGTGTCCAGGGGTCACGGTTCCACGTTACCCACAACAGCTACGGGCCTCAGCTTTGCTGGGGACTCAGGGCAGCCTCGGGGAAGTCTGGAAATTCACCTCTGGTGATGCAAAGACTTCGGCGTCCAACGGGAGCTTCAGCGATGCAGACCGGACAATTGCTTCTTTGGTGCCTGCCAAGCAGGGAGTCACTCCTTGACCCCAAGGGAGATTCTTCAGTCCTCTAATCTTGAAGTAGAGCGTCGAAGGTCCAGGATTCTGTGTCAGAGTTTCGTCCAGGTTAATCTAAAGTCCTAAGGACTGGGGTCCCCTACTTATACTAAGGTAGGGGTTGGACATACTCTGTGGCCCCACCTATGGGAGGGTCAGGGCAGAGGGGTGGTTACACCCCTTTCCCTTTGTCCAGTTTCGCGCCAGAGCAGGGGCTGGAAGCCCCTGAGCCGGTTTGAACTGGGGTATGCACAGGGACACCAAGTGTGCCCCCAGTGCAGGACTTCAAAGCACCAGAGAGTGCTCCCGCCCAGCCCCAATACACACTATCCTGTCTGGGGAGGTGGTTACACCTCCCTGGGACAGGAAACCTATTGTCCAGGCCTCCCCTGCCGGAGTTTCGGTCAGCAGCAGGAGGCCAGACTCGTGTCTGTGGCAGCGGCATCCATTTTGTGATGCCAGGGCTCTGGAAAGTCAGTACCGGGTATACCGGTGTGTACATGTCTTTCCCTCTAGAAGGGTGTAATGCTACCCCCGCCGCCAGAACTGGCAGGGGGGTAGTATTCCAAGATGTTTGACACCAAACACGACATGTTTCCGTGCAGCCATCCCAAAGTTAGCATTTAACGCGAGGTTATAATGCGCTTAAGAGTATATGGTCGGGCTGCACTACAAACAGCATCAGAGAAGGTTCTCCGAACGCTGCAGAGGGGCCCTGCTCATGCAGGGGCACCCTCTCACATAGGAACCACGCACTCTGCCTTCAGGATTGATAAGGCCTGCCATAGGAGTGACTTATAGGTTTATATGTGTGTATGTATGTAGTGATATAGGGAGCCTATATCACAGTAAGGGGTGCATGCACCACCTTACCCAGGCTGCAGTAGCAGACCTGTGGTGTCAGTTTGGATGGCCTTCCAGGGGTGGCACAATACATGCTGCAGCCCCTGGTAGGCCTCTGAGGTACCTATGCCCTGGGTACATAGTATACCATATACTAGGGACTTATATGGTCACTCCAGATTCCAATCAGAGATGTGCCTAAGGCACATGGAAACCATTTTAAAGAGGAAGCAGCTAGGCTGGGGTTCTGATTAGCAGGGCCCCAGCCAGACTAAGGTCGAAAAACAGTGAAGCATGGGTACCCATGTGAAGCAGATCCTACTCTCCTACACAACCCCCCCCCAAACGTAGGGACATTAAACTAACCTTGCCCAGTTAAGTCTTCATGTTCTAAGTGGAAGTACCTAGAGAGTCCATCTGCATTGGCATGGTTACTCCCAGGTCTATGTTCCACTGTGAAGTCCATCCCCTGTAGGGAAATGGACCACCTAAGCAGTTTGGGGTTTTCACCCTTCATTTGTTTTAGCCATAAGAGGGGCTTATGGTCTGTTTGAACAAGGAAGTGAGTACCAAACAAGTATGGCCTCAACTTCTTCAGAGCCCAGACCACAGCAAAGGCCTCCCTCTCAATGGCTGACCAACGTTTCTCTCTAGGGGTCAGCCTTCTGCTAATAAAAGCTACTGGCTGATCCTGACCTTCATCATTCAATTGTGACAGTACAGCCCCTACCCCCAATTCAGATGCATCAGTTTGAACAATGAACTTCTTGGAGTAATCAGGACTCTGTAGAATGGGAGCAGTGCACATGGCCTGCTTCAGGTCATCAAATGCCTTTTGACAGCTAACTGTCCACTGAACCTTTTTGGGCATTTTCTTGGAAGTTAAGTCATTCAGGGGTGTCACTATTGATCCATACCCCTTGACAAATCTCCTATAGTACCCAGTCAGGCCTAAGAAGGCTCTCACCTGAGTCTGGGTAGTGGGAGCAGTCCAGTCCATGATGGTCTGGATCTTGCTCTGCAGTGGTTGAACCTGGCCTCCACCCACAAGGTGGCCCAGGTACACAACCTGACTCTGCCCTATCTGGCACTTGGTGGCCTTGATAGTCAGGCCTGCTTTCTGCAGGGCCTGTAAAACATTTCTGAGGTGGACCAGGTGATCCTCCCAGGTGGAGCTAAAGACAGCAATATCATCTAGATATGCTGCACTATAGGCTTCCAGACCTGTAAGGACTGCATTCACCAACCTCTGAAAAGTGGCAGGTGCATTCTTCAGACCAAAGGGCATCACCACAAATTGATAATGCCCACTAGGGGTTGAGAATGCTGTCTTTGGCTTTGCATCATCAGCTAGTCTGATCTGCCAGTAGCCAGCTGTCAGGTCAAATGTGCTTAGATACTTGGCTGAGGCCAAAGTGTCTATTAGCTCATCTGCCCTTGGTATTGGATGGGCATCAGTCCTAGTGACTGCATTGAGACCCCTGTAGTCCACACAAAACCTCATCTCTCTTTTCCCACCATTGGTGTGAGGTTTTGGCACAAGGACCACTGGACTAGCCCAAGGGCTATCTGAGGGTTCAATAACTCCCAAATCCAACATCTTCTGGACTTCTGTCCTGATACTGTCCCTGACATGGTCAGGTTGCCTATAAATCTTATTTTTAATAGGCAGACTGTCCCCAGTGTCCACTTCATGAGTGCACCAGGTAGTCTGACTGGGTGTCAGTGAGAATATGTGTCTGAACTGATTGAGCACCTGTCTGCAATCAGTCTGCTGCTGGGTAGTGAGGCTGCCTGCCAAGGCTACACCATCCACTGACCCATCACCAGGGTTCTGTGAGAGCAGGTCAGGGAGTGGGTCACTCTCTTCCTCCTGTCCCTCATCAGTAGCCATGAGCAAGCCCATGTCTGCCCTGTCCACATATGGTTTTAACCTGTTGACATGGAGAACCCTGTGGGGACTCCTGGGTGTTCCTAGGTCCACCAAATAGGTAACCTCACCCTTCTGTTCAACAATGGTATGGGGTCCACTCCATTTGTCTTGGAGAGCTGCTGGGGCCACTGGCTCCAACACCCACACCTTCTGTCCTGGCTGGTAAACAGTCAGTACAGCCTTTGGTCATGCCAGGCTTTTTGAAGTTCCTGGCTAGCCTCAAGGTTTTTAGTTGCCTTTTTCATATACTCAGCCATCCGGGAGCGGAGACCAAGTACATAGTCCACTATGTCTTGCTTTGGGGAGCTTGAGAGGTAACTCCCATCCTTCCTTCACCAAGCACAATGGACCCCTGACAGGGTGACCAAACAAAAGTTCAAAAGGGCTGTAGCCAACCCCTTTTGAGGCACCTCCCTGTATGCAAATAAAAGGCAGGGCAAGAGTATGTCCCATCTTCGCCTAAGCTTTTCTGGGAGCCCTTTAATCATGCCCTTCAAGGTTTTGTTGAATCTCTCAACTAAACCATTGCATTGTGGGTGATAGGGTGTGGTGAACTTGTAAGTCACTCCACACTCCTTCCACATTGCTTTTAAGTATCCAGACATAAAGTTTGCACCCCTGTCTGATACAACCTCCTTAGGGAAGCCCACTCTTGAGAAAATTCCCAGGAGGGCCCTTGCCACCACAGGTGCTGTAGTGGTCCTAAGGGGAATAGCCTCTGGGTACCTGGTGGCATGATCCACTACCACCAGGATAAACCTGTGCCCAGATGCTGTTTGGGGATCCATGGGACCAACAATGTCAATCCCCACCCTTTCAGAGGGAACCCCCACCACAGGTAGTGGTATCAGGGGGCCTTTGTAGTGCCACCTGCCTTGCCACTGGCCTGGCAGGTTACACAGGAGCGACAAAACTCCTTGGTGTCTTCAGACATGTGGGGCCAGTGAAAGTGAGGAACAATTCTGTCCCAAGTCTTGTTCTGGCCCAGGTGACCTGCTAAGGGAATGTCATGGGCTAGGGTCAATAGGAAGCCCCTGAACTTCAAAGGTATAACCAACCTCCTGGTAGCACCAGGCTTGGGGTCTCTACACTCTGAGTACAAGAGTCCATCATCCCAATACACAGTATGGGGACCACTAGCTTTCCCAGCAGCCTCAGCAGCAGCTTGCTGTCTGAGGGGTTCAAGAGAGGGGCAGCTCTGCTGCTCCTGGCTCAGATCTGCCCTGGAAGGTCCCCCTGTCCCCAAGAACTCAACCTGGTCAGGTTCAAGCTCCTCTGGGACAGTTCCTTCCTCAGGACTGAGATCATCCCCCTCAAGGGACTGATCTTCCTTCTGAGCCAAAGGGGAAGGCACTGCCTTTACCCTACTACTCCTCTTCTTGGAGGGCACTTGGTCCATTATTCCAGAATCCAAGGCCTGTTCAGTGCTAGACATTTTGGCTTGTGACCTGGTCACAGCAAACACATCTGTAGGGATACCCAGCATTTCTGCATGGGTCCTGAGCTCCACTTCTGCCCAAGCTGAAGTTTCTAAGTCATTGCCAAGCAAGCATTCAACGGGTAGGTCTGCACTTACCACAACCTTCTTAAGGCCAGTTACCCCTCCCCAGGAGAAGTTAACAACTGCCAGAGTATGGTCTGTTCTGACGTTGCTAGCATGGGTCACTTGGTACATTTCACCAAGTATAATCTGCCCAGGATTCACAAGGTCTTGTGTCACCATGGTGACACTTGCCCCTGTGTCCCTAAATGCCAAAGCCTCTCTTCCATTGATTAAGGGCTGTTGTCTGTACTTGCCCAGATTACTGGGACTCACAGAGGAGGTCATATCCATGCCTCCATCACAGACTAGGACAGCCTGAGTGAGTTCTCTGACTAGGTCAGAGCTCATCTCTTTACCCAGGGTCAACCCTACTAAACCCTTGGCTTGTGTAGTCCCACCACCAACTGTAACTGCATTAGGGGAGCAGGTGCCTTAGGGGCATTGGTGGGGGCTGGAGTAGAGTCTTTGGACTTGGTGCAATCACTGGTCCAGTGGGTCTTTTGCTTACAGACCTTGCACCATGGTTTCCTTTGGCCTTTCCCTTTGGTAGACTGTGAATCCCCACCTGAAGAAGATTTTTGGGGGCCTTGTGAAGACTTTTGATCTTTACCCTTCTCCCCACCCTTATCAGAGGTTTTCGAATCTTGCTTCTTAGGGTCACCACCTTGGTTCTGTACCTTCTGCTTCACCCTGGTTCTGACCCATTTGTCTGCCTTCTTTCCCAATTCTTGGGGAGAGGTCAGATCAGAGTCTACCAGGTGCTGATGCAACAGCTGATTTTGACAGTTATTAAGAATCTGCTCCCTCATGATCAGATTGTACAATCCTGTGAAGTCACATACCTTACTGCCCAATAACCAACCTTCCAGAGCCTTGGCAGAACAATCAACAAAGTCCACCCAGTCTTGAGTCTGTGCTTTTTGGGTATCCCTGAACTTTAACCTGTATTGTTCAGTGGTTAGGCCAAACCCATCAATTAGAGCACTCTTCAAGACTTTGTAATTATCAGCATCCTCCTCTCTAACAGTGAGGAGCTTGTCTCTACCTTTGTCAGCAAAGGAGAGCCACAAGATTGCTGCCCACTGCTCCTGAGGGACCCTCTGTACTTTACAGGCCCTCTCTAGAGCAGTTATCCATTTGTGGATGTCATCCCCACTCTGGTAGGGAGGGACAATCTTGCTCAGGTTTCTATGGTCATAAGACCTTTCCCTAACTTTGGGGAAACTGCTGCCACCATGGGACTCTAGTCCCAACTTTTGTCTCTCTCTATAGAGATCTAGGGACTCCCTGTCTATAGCCAATTGCTGTTTTCTGAGTTCAAGCTGGGCTTGCTCATACTGAATCAGTCTCTTTCTCCTCTCATGAGAGGATTCCCTCCTATGAGAGGAGACAGAGGTCCCTATTGAGGTGTCAGAGTGGTTAGACTCCTGAGAAGGAGACCTAGACCTTCTGGGCACACTCAGAACTCTTCCTGGGAGGACAAAGGGTAGGTCAGTCTGATCCTCCCCCTCCTCCACAGGAGGAATTGGGTTTTCCAGGACAAGGTCATTTTCACCTTCCTGGCCAGTTTCAGAGGGGGGGCCTGGGTTTCTTCACCCCTGGCCCCTTCCTCATCTTCGGCCCCACCCTCTTTGCCTACCCCTTCAGACCCTAGGGGCCTGCTGAGATCATCAGCTAGTAACACCTCCCTGAGGTGTTGGGTGCTAGCACTTTTGCCTGCCTTCAACTTCCTAGTATTGCATAATGCTCTCAATTCCAAGAATGGGAGTTTATCATACTTGGAGGGAAGAAGCCCACTGGCTTCTGGCAAGGACTCACTGGGTCCTGGCTTTGAAGACATTACTAGTGAGGTGTGGTGTATGCACTACCTACTCTAGTGTGGCCTACTAAACTCTCTTGAGTTGTAGAAAGGGTGTGCTATCCCTTAACACACAACTCTAAGTTCAGTAGAACTAACTGTATTACTAAGCTTGATTTATATGTACCTTAGGTACCCTTAGTGGTTTTCAGTTGATCAATTCAATTGAGATTATCTGGTAAAACAATAGCAAGCTGGAATCCCACACGCTGCACACCAATGTGAGAAGTTGGCCTGGCATATGCTGTCCACTAATTATAGTGGGCACCTTGCAACAGTCCAAACAACCCCTTATTGGAGATAGGTTAAAGACAACCTTTATTGAAAGCTATCCTAGTGGTAGCTATGGAGAGCAGCCTTCAGGCTAAGTTTTGAAGGAATGTAAAGCAGCTTGTTTTACCAGTCTATAATCTCTTGAGTGACCAAATGAAAGAGGACCACACCAGGTATATATTCAAAATATATGTATTTATTGCTAAACACACCCCTCTAGTCTTTTTATGAGGCTAGAGTTCGAAGTACATAAATTATAAGTTAGTTATCTACAGTAATAGCACAAATACACGTTTGAGCCCCAGGGGCGTACCAAACCATATACCAATAAAGTGGTATAAGAACCACGACTGAGCTAGACACAAGGCCTAGAGCCTGTAGAAGTGCTTGGACCACAAGGAACCACCCAAGGCAGTGACACAGGGAACCCACGGGGGACGCGTGCAGTGTATGAACACAGCCGTGAACCACCGTTAACTTCTATGGGGAAAGTCGCGATTTGAATTTAAAAGAAAAGGGACACTTAGAGGAGGACTTGGAGCAGACCCTTTGAGAACTAGGCTGTTCTAGTGTCAATACCCACGGGAGCACCGGAGTACTCGAGTTACCTCACCCAGGGGAGCCGGGTGCATAGGTGTCTTTCGGGGTCGGGTTTCGTCGTCGCTTTCTATGGCGATCTGCTGCAAAGTGCTGCTGGCGACCAAGTCGAAAGTGTTCGGGTGGATCCAAAGGTGGATCGAAGATCTGAAGAACCTGAAAGCAGAGGGGACAGAGTCTGGGTCACTAGCCAGTGACCAGGAAGGCGATGAGCAGATGCCCACCGATGTCGAGTGCTTCAGGTAGGTTGACGGTCATCTTGACTCTTCAGCTAGGAGGTCCAGGAGGCGTCGACGACAACCAGGAGCTGGATTCGAGCTGTCCCACGATGTCTGTCGATTGCAGGGGTGTCGGCGACCGGATTGGACCCAACAAGCCTTGGCAACGGCAAGTCTCGTGGAAATGGAAGAAGGACGATGTTGCAGACCAGCAAGGTCTGGGGGACTCACCCAGCAAAGATAAGTCAGGGCACGCCTGGAGCAACCAGGGAGCCCAGGCAGAAAAAGATTGGCCTTCGGGAGGGCCTACTAGCCAACGGACTAGCAACCGCAAAGGAGCCTCAAGACGATGCACGTGGAGCTGGCTCACAGGACACTCGTGGAGTGGAGGCCAGTGATCTTCGGTGCAGTTGGTGCTGGAGGCTGGGGCTACTCGGAGCCCAAAGCACGACTTCGTGGGGGACCCAGAAGAGGATGCACTTGCAAATGCGATTGGTGTCTAGGGGTCACGGTTCCACGTTACCCACAACAGCTATGGGCCTCAGCTTTGCTGGGGACTCAGGGCAGCCTCGGGGAAGTCTGGAAATCCACCTCTGGTGATGCAAAGACTTCGGCGTCCGACGGGAGCTTCAGCGATGCAGACCGGACAATTGCTTCTTTGGTGCCTGCCAAGCAGGGGAGTCACTCCTTGACCCCAAGGGAGATTCTTCAGTCCTCTAATCTTGAAGTAGAGCGTCGAAGGTCCAGGATTCTGTGTCAGAGTTTTGTCCAGGTTAATCTAAAGTCCTAAGGACTGGGGTCCCCTACTTATACTAAGGTAGGGGGTTGGACATACTCTGTGGCCCCACCTATGGGAGGGTCAGGGCAGAGGGGTGGTTACACCCCTTTCCCTTTGTCCAGTTTCGCGCCAGAGCAGGGGCTGGAAGCCCCTGAGCCGGTTTGAACTGGGGTATGCACAGGGACACCAAGTGTGCCCCCAGTGCAGGACTTCAAAGCACCAGAGAGTGCTCCCGCCCAGCCCCAATACACACTATCCTGTCTGGGGAGGTGGTTACACCTCCCTGGGACAGGAAACCTATTGTCCAGGCCTCCCCTGCCAGAGTTTCGGTCAGCAGCAGGAGGCCAGACTCGTGTCTGTGGCAGCGGCATCCATTTTGTGATGCCAGGGCTCTGGAAAGTCAGTACGGGTGTATACATGTCTTTCCCTCTAGAAGGGTGGAATACTACCCCCACCGCCAGAACTGGCGGGGGGGTAGTATTCCAAGATGTTTGACACCAAACACGACATGTTTCCGTGCAGCCATCCCAAAGTTAGCATTTAACGCGAGGTTATAATGCGCTTAAGAGTATATGGTCGGGCTGCACTACAAACAGCATCAGAGAAGGGTCTCCGAACGCTGCAGAGGGGCCCTGCTCATGCAGGGGCACCCTCTCACATAGGAACCACACACTCTGCCTTCAGGATTGATAAGGCCTGCCATAGGAGTGACTTATAGGTTTATATGTGTGTATGTATGTAGTGATATAGGTAGCCTATATCACAGTAAGGGGTGCATGCACCACCTTACCCAGGCTGCAGTAGCAGACCTGTGGTGTCAGTTTGGATGGCCTTCCAGGGGTGGCACAATACATGCTGCAGCCCCTGGTAGGCCTCTGAGGTACCTATGCCCTGGGTACATAGTATACCATATACTAGGGACTTATATGGGCACTCCAGATTCCAATCAGAGATGTGCCTAAGGCACATGGAAACCATTTTAAAGAGGAAGCAGCTAGGCTGGGGTTCTGATTAGCAGGGCCCCAGCCAGACTAAGGTCGAAAAACAGTGAAGCATCAGCAAAAAGTGGGGGTACCCATGTGAAGCAGATCCTACTCTCCTACAACCGTGAGCTGGGTAGCGGTGCATGCCAACTGCCATTTACACATGTAGGCATGGCTGATACTACCGCGATCGTGTCTGGGATATTGGCGGTGACAGTCCGCAGGGGCCAGGCGGTAGGCACCGCTAGATGGGTGCCATACAGTGCCTGTAGTGACCGTGAGCTGGGTAGCGGTGCATGCCAACCGCCATTTACACATGTAGGCATGGCTGAGACTACCGCGATCGTGTCTGGGATATTGGCGGTGACAGTCCACAGGGGCCAGGTGGTAGGCACCGCCAGATGGGTGCCATACAGTGCCTGTAGATACCGTGAGCTGGGTAGCGGTGCATGCCAACCGCCATTTACACATGTAGGCATGGCTGAGACTACCGCGATCGTGTCTGGGATATTGGCGGTGACAGTCTGCAGGGTCCAGGCGGTAGGCACCACCAGATGGGTGCCATACAGTGCCTGTAGTGACCGTGAGCTGGGTAGCGGTGCATGCCAACCGCCGTTTACACATGTAGGCATGGCTGAGACTACCGCGATCGTGTCTGGGATATTGGCGGTGACAGTCCACAGGGGCCAGACGATAGGCACTGCAAAATGGGTGCCATACAGTGCCAGTAGTGACCGTCAGTGGACTCGCGGAGCAGGTTTGCTGCACATATGGAGTCATCCAGCTCTATCCATAGCCCAACATGAACAGTGCCCAGTGTCTCCAACATTGAAGGACCCTCATGAGGCCAACATTACGAATGGGACATTTAACTCCATGTCACCTACACATGCCATATATGTGTATGTGATAAATTGCATTGACACATACACACACACATGTCACATGTGATGTGTAAGGGCATGTAGACTGTACAGTTTTTGTGTTGCATAGCATATGTAGATATTGGTCAATGTGTGTAGGTGCAATGTAACGCACAATGCTGTCTCATTGTGTGAACTAGGGGCATCATTGACTGTCACATTGTCTACTGCACATGCACACATGTGTTCACCACGCTCAGCCTGTGGTCAGTGTGTACTTGATGTGTGCCATGTGCAACCTGTGTTGGGAGGTGTATCATGGACAGCAGCACGGTGTGCTAGGGTAGTATTGTGGTCTGACACATATGCTGGGTGTAATACTCACAGGTGTGCGCACACATGTTGTTCCATATCCCACTGTGCATGCCAATGAGCAGGAGGTGTGCACAGATCATTGCTGCGGGGAAGGGGACAAGTGTACGAGTAGTGTGCCTGATGTGTACCGACTTGTGCAGTGCTCTGTTGGTTGATGGTGCAGTCTGTAACATTTGGCAATGTGTCTGTAGAAAAGTGAAATGTCCTGTACATCTCATGGTGTGTTTCATTGACATATGTGCACTTTCATCTGACCTAGGAGGAGGCTCAATATCCATCGTCCATTCACAGTGCTGGCTGACATGGAGAATGAAGAGATCATCCGCAAATTCAGGCTGGATAGAGTTTCCATACAAAACCTATGTGCCATGTTGGAGCCCCACCTGCAGCCACGTCGCACATATCCAACTGCTTTCACCGCGACTTCAAATGTGATGGCGTGCCTGCATTTCTTTGCAACAGGCTCATTCCAGCACACGGTAGCAAGTGCAGGTGGGATGTCACAACCGATGTTCAGCATGGTGCTGAGGGATGTACTGTCAGCTATGATGAACTACAAGGACAGATACATTCATATCCCCAGGGTGCCAGATTTGGTGGCTGTGAAGGGAGATTTTTATGCCCTTGGACACATCCCCCATGTCGTTGGTGCCATTAATTGCACACATGTCGGGCTTGTGCCACCACAGGCACGTGAGCAAGTGTACAGAAATCGGAAGCATTACCACTCGGTAAATGTTCAAGTGGTGTGCCAGGCGGACATGATCATCTCCCACGTGTGTGCCAGGTATCCCGGGTCAGCCCATGATTCGCACATCATGCGCAGCAGCATTGTCCCGCAGCTGATGGCCAATCTGCTTCCTGAGCGTGCATGGCTTGTGGGTGAGTATGCATAGTGGAGTAGCGTGGTGTGTGTGTGTGACATGCTGTCCTGTGGCATTGTGGAACATCAAGGTTAATCTGTGTTTCTCACACCCAGGTGACTCTGCATATCCTAACCGTCCGTGGTTGCTGAGCCCACTGTGGAATCCTGTGACAGCAGCTGATGTGCGATATAATGATGCCCATGGGAGGACACGGCGTGTAATAGAGCGTACATTTGGTCTCCTAAAGTCACGATTTCGCTGCCTGGACCGTACCGGAGGTGCCCTGATGTATTCGCCAAGGAAGGTGTGTCAGATAGTCGTGGCATGCTCCACAACCTGGCCATTCGCAAGGCAATACCCCTGATCCTGGATGATGATGAGCAGCCAAGGCCCCCGCCTGCAAACCAACACGGGTCCAGTGACGAGGACAGTGGAGAGGAGGAAGGTGTTGACATGCGTCAACAGCTCATCAACCGCTACTTCACTTGAAGGTGAGTGACGATGTAGGAGGGACACATGGTCTGATGGTGTTGCAGTTGCTGTGAGGGTGTATGTGAGCTTGGTGACTGCAGCCTTGTGTTCACTCATTGCTGGTTGGCAATGTTTGTGGGATAGGGTAGTTTGACACAGATACAGGATGTCTCTATGGCGAATGTTGCTCTGTGTAATGTGTGAAGATTGGAATACCTTGTTGACAAGTGTTGTGTGATGTGTGTGATGCCACCCCAAAACAAGTGACTCTTGTTCTAATGTTTTTCCTAGGTCCCTTCAGCCTCTCCTTGCCTACCTACATTCCATTTCCCTGGGACATTTACATCACGGTGGAGGTTGCACATCCTGTATTAAAGACGGAGCAGACACAACAACATGTGTGTAAGGTGTATTTATTTACAATTGTGACATGGGAGGGTTGAGAAAATGTACAGGGGGTGGGAAATTTGAAGAAATTAGTTGACGGTCATGGTAGATGAGATAATTGAGTAGTCACCACAGTGATGTGGAGGCCCAGTCCAACAGACAGATGCCATTCACATGGCAGTGTGGGGAAGGATAGTCCAAAAGGTTAATGCAGTGGTGCAGTGGTCTGCCATCATGGCTGGCTCCGGGACTTGCCTTTGGCAGGTGCTTTGGCACTTGATGCCTCCTGGCCTTTCCTTGGACGGCCCCTTTTGCGCTTGACTGGAGGGGCCTGTGCTGCAGGGGCAGTGGTGTCTGAGGACTCACCCCCTCTGTGGACGCAGGGGAGGATGATGAACTGTCATCCTGCTGCCCATCAGGGGAAGCGGAGGTGTTGAATGTTGCGCTGGCCTGTCCCTCCGAACCACCACTAGCTGCCCCAAGAGGTCCACAATTTGTCCCATGCGGGTGTCCATGGACCTTATCAGCAGGAGGAGCTCCCGAGAATCTTCCTCAGACCGGCCCATTCGTCCCTGGGCCTGTTCGTATGCCCCAAGGACTCTGTTGATGTGGGACAGGGCTTCCGTCCAAGGCTCAGTTCCCCTCTGCATGACCCTGCCCCTCCCACCTACACTGCTGCCACGGGCCTGTTGGCTCCCCACATTGCTCCGCTGCATCCTCTCCCTGGCCTCCTGAGTAGATGTTGTGGGGTGCTCATCACCTGGGGCAGGGAGGGTGTTGCGGGCAGCTGTGGTGGGGGTGGGGGTGGTGGTGGAGGTAGTAGTTGACACACAGGCTGTGACAACAGCTGTCTGGGGAAGGTCATGGGTTGCAGCAGATGTGGATGTGGGGACAATGGGTGCCTGGGACTGGTTGCGGCCTGCCACACCAGATGGGCTGGCTTGGGGCTCCTCATCCAAGGAATCCAGGGAGTCTTCATCAAGTAGTCTCTGTTCCGGGGTGGGGGACTGGCTCTGCAGGTTGGTGGTGTCGTCCTCTGCAGTGAGTTCTTGGTCACCTGTGGGTTAGATGAGAAATGGTCATTGTGTTGCAACCAGCAAAGTTTCTGTTCGCACTGTTACATCAACTGTTTGTACATCCAGCAGTTGTTCACTGATCTAATTTGCAGTTACCGACATCCAGTGATGCATTACAAGCTGTTGAGGTACATGCATTACTTGTCCATATTGGGAGTTGGCAACACATGACATGCACAATTTACATATTTTACATTGACAGGTTCATGTTGGCATCTAGTGAGTGTTAAATCATATGTGATCAAGTTACGCATGTATGTCACTTGTTGTGCCCTTGGAGCCGTTTACTCTGCACATTGGGTGAACATTGTAGTTGCATCCATACCTTTGGCATGTGGTGTACATATCTGTATTTGCACTTCCAGCCATGCTTTCTTTGCTTTCATTTGGTCCTTGCTGGTCTGGAGCCCTGCCATTTTCAAATGGCCTGCAGTGGTGTGCAGGGTTGTGCACTGAGTTACATCTACATGTGGATCTGAATGTCACACTTTGGTTGCTGTCATGGTTTCATTTGCTTAGGTGTGTGCACACTATAGTGGCCAATGCTATCTGGGTGTGCAGTTGTGCAATGTGAGGCCTGGTGTCCTATGCCACCATGCTTGTCGTGAAGCATGTAGTGGCTGGTGATATGTTCTGTTTGCTGTTTTTTGCTTGTATTTGTGAGACCTCACTGTGTGTGTGTGAGGAAGGCTTCCATCTTGGTCCAGTGTGGGACAAGTCAGCATGATATGTCTACCTACCAGTGATTTGGAAGTGGACAGTGCAATGACTGACACGTGCATCTTAGTGCGAGGGTGTAATCAGTCTTGGGGGCTGGAGCTCATGTGGGCTTGTGTGAGTTGTTGTGCAAGCTTCCCACCCCCACACACCCCGACCTGTGATATGTGGTTAGCTACCTGTTAGTTGAGTGGGTAGCATACAATGCCTGCCACATGATTCCGATTGGGGGTGGAGTGGCCCATCCTACTCAGGGGTGGGACAGCATGCATGGTGGGATTTGTGGGACAATTTGCCAAACCCACAACACCGTCTCCGTGTGAAGATGGCTACCTTCCGGTTGAGGTGAAGGTGACCAATGACATGGCTATGTGACTTAAGAGTCATTCTTGGGAGGAACGTGCCTGTGGAGAGCAGAAGGTGTGTGTGGGTTTTGGTACCCAAACTTTTCACATCACATTAGGGCATGGGGTGTAGCCCCACCATCACTGTTGTCCCAACTATCTGGGTGTGGGGTTCACTCCCCCAAGATTTGCAGGCAAAATAGGTCATGGGGTATATCCCCCATCACTGTTGTCCCAAGTATCTGGGTGTGGGGTTCACTCCCCCAAGATTTGCAGGCAAAATAGGTCATGGGGTATATCCCCCCCATCACTGTTGTCCCAAGTATCTGGGTGTGGGGTTCACTCCCCCAAGATTTGCAGGCAAAATAGGTCATGGGGTATATCCCCCCCATCACTGTTGTCCCAAGTATCTGGGTGTGGGGTTCACTCCCCCAACATTTGCAGCCACATTAGGGCATGGGGTATAGCCCCCCCATCAGTGTTGTCCCAACTATCTGGGTGTGGGGTTCACTCCCCCAAGATTAGCAGGCAAAATAGGTCATGGGGTATAGCCCCCCCATCAATGTTGTCCCAAGTATCTGGGTGTGGGGTCCACTCCCCCAACATTTGAAGGCACAATAGGGCATGGGGTATAGGCTCCTATCACTGTGGTGACATACAGCAGGTTGAACATCTCACCCAGCAAACATTTCCACACTAACATGGTTTCATGGTATTTGTGGACCTGTGAACATGAGCAAAGTACTGGTGATGCAGTTGTTCCGGGGCATCCATACACTTACATGTTGTCATCAACAGTGGTGTGTGTGTAAGATACAGTCAGCCATGTGCAGACAATGTGTGCTTTTGGGGCCAGACTATACCAGCACTGTTCAGACAGACAGTGTGAGATGTGACCATTGTCAATGCATACACACATTGCTGGTCCCAAGCAGACACATTTGTGCATTTTAGTCAGACAAAGTACTCTTGTTATGCAATTCAGTGCAGCACTGTGGCTGCTGGGTCTGTTGCAAGACAGTTGGGATGTGCATAGTTTAGCAGTGTGAGTCCCAGGTCCAGTGGAGTTTTTGGGTAATCTGCACTTCCACTGTTTACATCACAACACTGTGGTATGACATGGGTGATTAGCACATTGACAACCAACCTGCCAGACACTGCTGCAGGGAAGCATGATCGGTGTTAGTGTTGCAGTGTGTGATGCCTGGCACAGTAGACACAATGTGGGTAAGTTTTGCACTGAGACTTGTGCATGCTGAGTACAATACGACTGTTTAGCATGATTTGTGTAAGTGACTGTGGACAAAGTGGTATGGTGTGATGTGCGGGGGAACAAACGTCACATGCCTATGAGTGGGACAAGTGCTCCATCATGCTGAACTGTTGAAGAAGTGGGCCTGTTGTGGGTTGTACTGCAGTGTCACCAATTACACACACCACTTCCAGTTGAAATGGTTACCTACCAGTAAGTTTGATGAGTCACAGTCAATATCTGCCACATGGTTGTGGTTGTGGGGAGTGCTCCATCTTGCGCAGCTGTAGGACAAGGGGGGCTGGTGGGAGTTGTAGTGCAGACTTCCAAACCACCCACACACCTCCCTGTGAGGATGGCTACCTACCTGTTAGGTTAAGGTGAGAAATGCAATGGCTGCCACATGGGGGGTGTCAGGGCTCCATCTTGCGCAGCTGTAGGACAAGGGGGCCTGGTGGGAGTTGTAGTGCAGACTTCCAAACCACCCACACACCTCCCTGTGAGGATGGCTACCTACCTGTTAGGTTAAGGTGAGCAATGCAATGGCTGCCACATGGGGGGGGTCAGGGCTCCATCTTGCGCAGCTGTAGGACAAGGGGGCCTGTTGTGGGTTGTACTGCAGTATCACCAATTACACACACCACTCCCAGTTGAAATGGTTGCCTACCAGTAAGTTTGATGAGTCACAGTCAATATCTGCCACATGGTTGTGGTTGTGTGTGTGTAGTTTTTGGGTACACTGCACTTCCACTGTTTACATTGCAACACTGTGGTATGACATAAGTGATTTGCACTTTGCCAAAAAACGGCCAGACACTGCTACAGGGCAGCATGATCGTTGTTAGTGTTGCAGTGTGTGATGCCTGGCACAGTGTACACAATGTGGGTCATTTTTGAACAGAGACTTGTGCATGGTGACTACAACACAACTGTTTTGCATTATTTGTGTCGGTGACTGTGGACTAAGTGGCATGGTGTCATGTGCGGCTGCACAGACGTTACATGCCTATGAGTGGGACAAGTGCTCCATCATGCTGAGCTGTGGGAGTAGGGGGCCTGTTGTGAGTTGTGCTGCTGTGTCACCAATTAAGAACAACACTCCCGGTTGAAATGGTTACCTACCCGTAAGTTTGATGAGTGACATTCAATATCTGCCACATGCTTGTGGCTGGGGGGAGTGCTCCATCTTGCGCAGCTGTAGGACAAGGGGGCCTGGTGGGAGTTGTAGTGCAGGCCTCCCTATTCCAAACACACCTCCCTGTAAAGATGGCTACCTACCTGTTAGGTGAGAGTGAAGCACACAATGGCTGAGGCATGCTTCTGGGTGGGGGGGGTGCTCCATCCTGCTCAGCTGTGGGACAAGAGGGCCTGGTGGGAGTTGTAGTGCAGGCTTCCCAAACACCCAACCACCTCCCTGTAGGGATGGCTACCTACCTGTTAGGTTAAGGTGAGCAATGCTATGGTTGGCACATGGGTTGGGGTGGAGGGCTCCATCTTGCGCAGCTGTAGGACAAGGGGGCCTGGTGGGAGTTGTAGTGCAGGCCTCCCTATTCCACAGACACCTCCCTGTTAAGATGGCTACCTACCTGTTAGGTGAGGGTGAAGCACACAATGGCTGAGGCATGCTTCTGGGTGGGGGAGTGCTCCATCCTGCTCAGCTGTGGGACAAGGGGGCCTGGTGGGAGTTGTAGTGCAGGCCTCCCTATTCCAAACACACCTCCCTGTAAAGATGGCTACCTACCTGTTAGGTGAGGGTGAAGCACACAATGGCTGAGGCAGGCTTCTGGGTGGGGGGAGTGCTCCATCCTGCTCAGCTGTGGGACAAGGGGGCCTGGTGGGGGTTGTAGTGCAGGCCTCCCAATTTCAAACACACCTCCCTGTAAAGATGGCTACCTACCTGTTAGGTGAGGGTGAAGCACACAATGGCTGAGGCAGGCTTCTGGGTGGGGGGAGTGCTCCATCCTGCTCAGCTGTGGGACAAGGGGGCCTGGTGGGAGTTGTAGTGCAGGCCTCCCTATTCCAAACACACCTCCCTGTAAAGATGGCTACCTACCTGTTAGGTGAGGGTGAAGCACACAATGGCTGAGGCATGCTTCTGGGTAGGGGAGTGCTCCATCCTGCTCAGCTGTGGGACAAGGGGGCCTGGTGGGAGTTGTAGTGCAGGCTTCCCAAACACCCACCCACCTCCCTGTAAGGATGGCTACCTACCTGTTAGGTTAAGGTGAGCAATGCTATGGTTGGCACATGGGTTGGGGTGGAGGGCTCCATCTTGCGCAGCTGTAGGACAAGGGGGCCTGGTGGGAGGTGTGGGGCAGGCCTCCCTATTCCACAGACACCTCCCTGTAAAGATGGCTACCTACCTGTTAGGTGAGGGTGAAGCACACAATGGCTGAGGCATGCTTCTGGGTGGGGGAGTGCTCCATCCTGCTCAGCTGTGGGACAAGAGGGCCTGGTGGGAGTTGTAGTGCAGGCTTCCCAAACACCCACCCACCTCCCTGTAGGGATGGCTACCTACCTGTTAGGTTAAGGTGAGCAATGCTATGGTTGGCACATGGGTTGGGGTGGAGGGCTCCATCTTGTGCAGCTGTAGGACAAGGGGGCCTGGTGGGAGGTGTGGGACAGGCCTCCCTATTCCACAGACACCTCCCTGTAAAGATGGCTACCTACCTGTTAGGTGAGGGTGAAGCACACAATGGCTGAGGCATGCTTCTGGGTGGGGGAGTGCTCTATCCTGCTCAGCTGTGGGACAAGAGGGCCTGGTGGGAGTTGTAGTGCAGGCTTCCCAAACACCCACCCACCTCCCTGTAGGGATGGCTACCTACCTGTTAGGTTAAGGTGAGCAATGCTATGGTTGGCACATGGGTTGGGGTGGAGGGCTCCATCTTGCGCAGCTGTAGGACAAGGGGGCCTGGTGGGAGTTGTAGTGCTGGCAGCATGTACACATGTACCCATGGTGATGTTTGTAGCTACCTTGAAGGTGAACCTGAGGGACTGTTGGATTAATGTGTGAGAGATGTGTTGGTGAGAGTGTGGTGCACATGACTGCATTTGTACCTAGGAGGTATAGCTTAGTAGTGGTGCAAGACAGTACATATCAGTGGGATGTTAGGCATTTGTTTGTACTTACCAGCCTCCACTCCCCCGGGTATTCCTGTGAGACTCTCTGGATGCAGTATGCCAAGCACCTTCTCCTCCCATTCGGTGAATGTTTTGGGTGGAACGGGAGGGCCACTGCCTGTCCTGTGAGCCAGCTCATAGTTCTTGGCTCTCTTCTTCTTGACCACTGCCTTCAGATCGTGCCAGCGCTTCACAATTTCATTTCTATTGCGTGGCAAGGTCCCTACTGCATTTACCTTATCTACTATCCTTCTCCACATTAGCGTTCTTGTGGCTACTGGTGTCTGTTGGACCAGGTTACCAAACAATTGGGGTTCTACCCTGATTATCTCATCTACCAGTACCCTCAACTCACTCTCAGTGAATTTGGGCATTTTCTGTGGTGACATGGTGTGTGATGTGCCAAGGTGTTTGAGGTGCAAGTGTTGAAGTGGTGGTGGTGGTGGTGATGTGTATGGTGTGTGATGTGTAAAGGGGTTAGAGGTGCAGGTGTAGAAGTGGTGGTGGTGGTGGTGATGTGTGTGTGTGTTGTGCAGATTTGCCTCTCCTGTCAGCTGTGGTGTATGTCCCTTCAGTTCTGGAGTTTTGCAAAGGATTGTGGTCTGGTAGGGGGCTGGATTTATACTGGGCTACGTGGGTGTGTCAGGATGGGGTATTGGTTGCAGGTGTGGTGTGTGTGTCGTCCTGGGATTTGTAGTTTTTGAGTTTACCATGGGGGTGTGTCTTTGGGCTGTGTTAGGTGTTTTTGGGTGCATGACTTGTTTGCTTTGTGCACTTTGTGGGCATGTTGTGTGTATTTTTTTCGACCGGCATTTTTTTCACGGAGCGTATGCAGCGATGGCTATGCTACGGCGCTTCCGCGGGCTCTCTCATTCCTCACTATTGTCGACCGCGGCGGTCGGAAACAGCACTCTGCACAGCGGTCATGTCGGGGATATCATAATTTCCATGGCGGTGTCTCCGCTGTGGTTGCGGTGGTTTGGGCTGTTTCCGCCGCGAATCCGAATGCCGCGGACGGGTTTCGGCCTTCTCCGCACGCGAAGGGCGGTTTCTTGGGTCTCCTTTCCGCCGCGGTTGGATTTTTACCGCCGTGGATCCTAATCAGGCCGTCGGTTTTCCTGCGGTAGCGGCGGGCGGTGAGTTTCCGCTACCATGGCGGTCGTGTTGCTTTTCCGACCGCCTTCGTAATGACCCCCATAGTTCTATAAAAAAAAAGCCAGTGCATTTTTGTGCAATATACATGTGATAGGAAAGCTGTTAAGGATATGTCTTGATAAGAGCACACACTTGATTTACGATCCAATATAAGTAATCCATATGTGATTACTCCAAAATTGAAATGGTTAAGAAAAACTACAAAACTTTGGTATAAAAATTATTAACAGGGGTCATGACATCTATGGTAGGTGTGGAAGAGGAACCTATAACAAATTAAATACATGCCTTTGTCTCTGGTGGACCCTGAAAGTACTTGAAGGTAAGTGCAGGAGTGCTTGGGAGCATCTAATGCTTGATGAATCTACCTATGGCGGGTATGCCAGGGTCCTAATTCAAGGTTGGGTGTATCTCAGAGTCCAACTGCTAAAACCTTGGTTAATGGATCATTTCAGTATGCAAGGTACCCAATATAAAGTCACAGAGCACTTGTGGATCGTCGAAGTATTGTGGATTTCCATTGGAAATGATTTTGAAGCGAGATGGGCCAGCAAAAAAGAATGGAATGGAGATGTGTTAGAAATGGGGGTCTCTAGTTGGTAATGGTTTGCGCCTTTGTCAATCAATCAATCATGGGGCATTTGTAGAGCGCTCATCTCACCCGAAAGTCTCATGGCGCTTACAGGCAACTCCTACTTAAAACAGCTAATAGAGGAAACAGGGGGGTCAGTTGTCAAAAGAACATGTTTTTAGTTCCCTACGAAAACGATGGTGGTCGGCCATAGTGCGGAGGTGTAATGGCAATTTGTTCCAGAGAGTGGGGGCTAAGAATGAGAAAGATCTTCCTCCGTTACGAGTTGTACGAATTCTGATGGAGGTAAGGAGGTGCTGGTTGCTGGATCTGAGGGGTCGGCTTGGTTGATGCCAGTTTAACTTCTTTTTCCAGTAGCAGGGGCCCCTGCCATACATGTTTTTGTGTACTAAACAGAGAAGCTTGAAACGCGTTCTCTTTCTAACAGGCAGCCAGTGGAGCCGTCTCAGGTTTGGGGCCGATGGAGAACCTGACGGAAGATTTAAGACCAACCTAGCTGCAGTGTTTTGTAGAACCTGTAGCCTGGATAGAAGATCCTCGTTTATTGCTGACAGTAGGGCATTTCAATAGTCCATGCGATTGATAATTAATCCCTCGACCAACGGTTTCCTGGCTTCCAAGGGGATCCATTTAAAAACTTTACGCAGGTTGCGCATGGTACCAAAACAGGAACCGATTATGTGGTTCACCTGATTTTTCATCGATAGATTATTATCGATTTGGACTCCTAGATTTCGAACCGATTGTTTGGGTATTGGACTATGGCCCAGAGTAGCCGGCCAACAATCATTAGTCCAGTGTTTTTGTGCATTCCCGAAGAGTACTATCTCAGTTTTGTCACTGTTTAGCTGTAGATGGTTTTCGTTCATCCACCTGTTGACGTGGAGCATACAGTCCCTGAAGCAGGCCTTGGTGTCTGTTGGCTTCTGACCAAGGGTGACTAGAATTTGAGTGTCGTCAGCATATGACATTATGTCAAAGCCGTACGATCTAATCACCCTGGCCAGCGGTGTTACGTAAAGATTGAAGAGTGTTGGGCTCAGGATAGAGCCCTGTGGTATTCCCATCGTGACTGGCCTACTACAGGAACTGATGTCGCCAACCTGGACAGTGGTGACTCGGTCCGTTAGATAACTCTTGAGCCATCCCAGGGCCTTCCCTCTGACACCAATCTCCCCTAGCCGTTGTATTAGAATGCCGTGGGAGATGGTGTCGAAAGCCGCCGACAGGTCGAGTAGGATGAGAATAGAGGATTGTCCTCTGTCCAGTGATAGTCTGATGTTGTCCACTACCTCAACCAGCGCTGTCTCGGTGCTGTGAGCAGCCCTGAAACCAGATTGTGAGGAATCTAATAGGTGGTTACTCTCTAGATGGCGAACAAGTTGTCTGTTGACCATGGATTCGAGTACTTTCCCAAAATATGGGAGCAGTTAGATCGGTCGATAGTTGACCAAGAGATTGGGGTCTGCAGTAGGTTTCTTCAGGATGGGTCTAACTCTAGCGCCTTTCCATATCTTGGGGACTGTTTCTTGGGCTAATGAACTGTTAAATAGTTCGGTGACGCTTTCAAGAAGAATAGGGGCTATCGTTAATAAGAAGCGTGGTGGGACAGGGTCAGTTGGTGAGCCAGATTTTATTTTTAACATGGCTTCTGTTACTTCAGCGGATTCAAACTGGGAGAATTCCTCCAGAACGGGGGGGCAGGCATGTTTGTGAGACCGAATCAGTTTCCAAGTTTTTAATTGTAGCTTCTTGAGGTGGGAAAGAGTTGTGTATTACATTAATTTTGTCATCGAAGAACTTGGAGAGGGAGTCTATCCAATCCTGCGAAGGAGGGACCTCTGTCTTTGGTTGGGGGGACGTGAACTCTTTTAGGACCTTGTAGAGCTCCTTATTAGAGTTTGCCGCTTTTTCAATGCGATTTAGTAAAAACACTTTCTTTGCCTGTCTGATGCTCTCCATATAGTGCGATAAATGTGTTTGTACTTTCTGTGGTCCGTGGGATCTTTACTCCTTCTCCAAGTGCGTTCAGCCACTCTACAGGAGTGTTTTATTATTTTTAGTTGCTCCATAAACCAGGGAGCAGTTCTAGATTTGATTTTCACCTTAGTGAGAGGGGCAATCTTATCTAAGGTGCGAGTGATTTCATCTTCGAAGGTAGTTGCCGTCCGGTCAACGTTTTCAGCCTGGTCTTTTGGGTATGGCTGGAAAAAAGCTGAAAAAGAGCAGGCCGTGACCTTTCGCCAGGATCTACGCCATATTAGTTCACTTTTGTACTCCGTCTTTTCTAGAAATGCTGGGATAGAGAATTTTATAAGATGGTGGTCTGACCATAATAGTGGGAGGGGGGATTCGACTGAGACACCAGGGGAGTTGGTGAATAGTAAGTCAAGAGTATGTCCAGCAGAGTGGGTTGGTCCCATCACCATTTGAACTAACCCCAAAGAGTCCATTTCAGTAGTAAGCTGGTTGGTGTCTAGGTCAGTCAGGATCTCAGCATGGTAATTAAAATCTCCTACTAAAAGGAATTGGTCAGTGGCAAGTACATGAGGGGCTATCTGTTCACACAAAATATGTGTGAAATCTTTCTTTGGGCCAGGGGGTCTATATACAAGAGCTCCTCTCCATGGGCCTTGAGATGAACCGTTGATTCTAAAAATGCATAATTCAATCTGTTCGGTACTTATTGAGTCCAAAGAAGGGACCCTTCTTCCTAGTCAGGGTAGGGGAGAAACACTTCTATATTAACCCCAGCTCACCCCTTTGGTAGCTCGCAGCGAGCAGACAGGCTTATCTCAGAGGCAGTGTGTAAAGCATTTGTGCATGCATACAGTAACACAGTGAAAACACTACAAATGGACACCACACCAGTTTAGAAAAATAGCAAATCTTTATCTAAACCAAACAAGACCAAAAACGACAAAAATCCAACAAACAATACTGCGAAATACGTACTTTGCAAGATGACCTTTAAATTGCAGAAATAGCTTAAAACACACAGTTCTTCTGAGTCAGTAGCTCCGTCCGGGGCTAACTGTGATGCTGAAAAACGACAGAGTCTATCAGTTCCAGCCGACCGCATCAGTACGGGTCAGCTGTAGGTTCGACAGACTCGTAGACAGTACCTTTCTCGTTGCGGCCGATCTCATTGGTACGAGTCAGTCGGGGGCAACTGTCGCGGTTGCAGGGTGAAGTGGAAGCCGTGCAGCGTGAGGTGCCCTCACGGCGCGGTGCAGGCAGTGGCTCGGTGACGGTCGTCCAATGGCGTCGATGAGACCAAGGCTACGATATGGAGTGAGGCCATGCTCGATGCGATGCTGGCAGGTCACGGTGCAGGCGACGGAACCGGTCGATGTTCGGGTGGGCAGCAACGGTGTTGTGAGGTCTGGGCAGAGTGAAGCAAGGCGGTGCAGAGTGCGGTGCCCACAGGACCCGGTGCAAGCAGCGGCTCAGTGATGGTCGCCCAGCAGCGTCGGTGAGACCAGGGATGCAGTAGGAAGTGTGGCGGTGCCTTCTGCGGTGCCTTCTGCGGTGCCTTTAGGACACCGTACCAGTAACGGACTCAGTGACAGAGTCAGCTGCTCTTGTCCTCTGCGGCGACTGAAACCAGCGGTTCTAGAGACGGTGCCCAGAGGGATGGTGAAGTCTTTGCTGTTCCTGAAACTTCTTGAACCGGGGGCAAGCTCTACCTCAAGCCCTTGGAGATACTTTGTCAAGCAGGATACACACACAGTTCCTCTCCTTGGAGAAACAGTCACTTCAGGCCAACCCCAGACAGCACACAGCAAAGGGGCAGTACTTCCCCTCCAGCTTCTCCCAGCTCTTCCCCTTGGCAGAGGTTCCTCTTGAGTTCCAGAAGTAATCTAAAGTTCAGGAGTCTGAGCCCCACTTTTTATAGCACAGATTCCTTTGTTCTCTGGTGGCAGATAAGCTCTTTGCCCAGCCAAAACCAGTTCTGTCCTCTCTAGTGCAGCTGCCCGGCAGGAGGTGGAGACAGCATTGTCCAAGGCAGACCAGGCCCATTCAGGTGTGAAAGAAATCTCCTCCCCCTACTCTGAATGCAGACCAGGTCTATTCAGCCCAGCCCTGACTCACCCTGGAAAGGCAGGACACACCTCCCCCCCCCCAAGTGGCTGTCTGAACAAAATGCATATCCCCAGCCCTTGTCACTCCAAAGCCAGAATGTCAATACATAAACCTAGCAGAGGCACACTGGATGGTTAAGCAAGAAAATACTCTTTTTTGTAGTTTTCTTCACGATTTTGTACTTTAATAATAATAATAATAATACCGACATTTGTTGAGTGCGAACAGCTACCTCCAAGGAGGTGTCGCGGCGCTAAAGTGACAAGTAACACGCGCGCGGCAAGCAGCGATCAGGACACAAAAGATTAAGCCAGGTTAAAAAGCCATGTTTTAACTGCCTTCTTGAATAGTGACTCAGACGAGATCTGGCGCAAGGAATTTGGAAGAGAATTCCATAATTTGGACGCCCCCAACAGGAAAGATCTGCCACCCAGTCAGGATTTCTTCACACGTGGAGTGCAAAGTAATTTCTGGGTGGTAGATCTCAGAGCACGTGTCTGCGTGTAAACTCCCAGGGGCCGATTCCGATTCGGGCCGGAAGCGTACCTAACAGTATTCGTCCGGAAAAACTACCAGCCGAACGCGTGTTTCCCGACCGACTCGAACACTCTACCGAACGAACAAGTATGATGCGCATAACAGCCCAGATTCTGAGCGAGCCGAACTTACCCAATCCAGCTCCTTTTCTCCGCCCGAGCCGGATTCGTAAACGCCGAATCGAGTCGCACGGAACCAAATACACAGAACCTTCCGGCCGGACTAGTACGATGCGTCTTCCGTACGCGCCGAACCCGTCGCTACGTCCGGCACGTTTCAGCATCCGGGAGAGCCGCACATAAGCTCCGTTTCGCGTCACTAAACGATCCACGGCTACGAGACGAACAAGCCAGCGACGAGTACGAGTCGAAGACACGCGAAACCCGAACGAGACGAACCAACCATGAATCCCATCGCGCAGGTCCTACCAATACTCTACATCTATTACCGGGACCGATTCGGACGCGTACGGCGCAGACGGTAAGTCAAACACCAACAATACAAACTAACTACACGTACCTAAAATATGTCACACACACATAGGGATGCACAAATGACGTACACTAGCAACTGCACAATCATAGGGGTGGGATGGGCATCACCAATGCCATACACACCCATAGGGGCCTGGATTCCTGCCACCACCACCACCCCTACTCAGGGGTGCTGGATGCCCATCACTACTACCACCCCTACTCAGGGGTGCTGGATGCCCATCACTACTACCACCCCTACTCAGGGGGGGCTGGATGCCTATCACTACCACCACCCCTACTCATGGGGGGCTGGATACCTATCACTACTACCACCCCTACTCATGGGGGGCTGGATGCCTATCACCACTACCACCCCTACTCGGGGGGCTGGATGCCTATCACTACCACCCCCTACTCATGGGGGGCTGGATGCCCATCACTACCACCACCCCTACTCAGGGGTGCTGGATGCCCATCACTACTACCACCCCTACTCAGGGGGGCTGGATGCCTATCACTACCACCACCCCTACTCATGGGGGCTGGATGCCTATCACTACCACCCCCCTACTCATGGGGGCTGGATGCCTATCACTACCACCACCCCTACTCAGGGGTGCTGGATGCCCATCACTACTACCACCCCTACTCAGGGGGGGCTGGATGCCTATCACTACCACCCCCCCTACTCATGGGGGGCTGGATGCCTATCACTACCACCCCCCCTACTCATGGGGGGCTGGATGCCCATCACTACCACCACCCCTACTCAGGGGTGCTGGATGCCCATCACTACTACCACCCCTACTCAGGGGGGGGCTGGATGCCTATCACTACCACCCCCCCTACTCATGGGGGGCTGGATGCCTATCACTACCACCCCCCCTACTCATGGGGGGCTGGATGGCTGCCACTACTACCATCCCCACCCATAGGGGGCTGGATGCCTATCACTACCACCACCCCTACTCAGGGGTGCTGGATGCCCATCACTACCACCCCCCCCTACTCATGGGGGGCTAGATGCCTATCACTACCACCACCCCTACTCAGGGGTGCTGGAGGCCCATCACTACTACCACCCCTACTCAGGGGGGGCTGGATGCCTATCACTACCACCCCCCCTACTCATGGGGGGCTGCCTATCACTACCACCACCCCTACTCATGGGGGGCTGGATGCCTATCACTACCACCAACCCTACTCATAGGACGGGTAATGCATGACACAACCAGCATACTCCCACATAAGGAATAACAGAAAATTACATCCACCCAAACATGACAAGCGTGTGTAGTCCATCTCAAATGCCTACAACACTAAACATGACAATGAACATACAATGTGACCCACTAACACATGTGTCACACATAAAAGTGTGTGGCCTCCACAATACAAGCCGACCATGGCCACTGTGGCAATGGGGCCCAAAGCCCCATCACCACAGTCACCAAAAGGTAAGTGTGGGGTCCAAGGCTGATGGACCTTTTGGTCAGTGTGGCAATGGGGCCTAAAGCCCCATCACCACAGTCACCAAATGGTAAGTGTGGGGTCCAAGGCTGATGGACCTTTTGATCAGTGTGGCAATGGTGCCTAAAGGCCCATCACCACAGTCACCAAAAGGTAAGTGTGGGGTCCAAGGCTGATGGACCTTTTGATCAGTGTGGCAATGGTGCCTAAAGCCCCATCACCACAGTCACCAAAAGGTAAGTGTGGGGTCCAAAGCTGATGGACCTTTTGATCAGTGTGGCAATGGTGCCTAAAGCCCCATCACCACAGTCACCAAAAGGTAAGTGTGGGGTCCAAGGCTGATGGACCCTTTGATCAGTGTGGCAATGGTGCCTAAAGCCCCATCACCACGGTGATCATAAGGTAAGTGTAGGCATGGTAAAAGCTGCCAAAGACAAACTGAATGGATGAATCCTGGTCACACAACAACCAAAACATCTGTGGCATAGTTCTGCTTGTGTCCCATTGCAACATATATTGGGGGAGGCTAACAGTGCAGTGTCACAGAAACATCGCTTTATGTCCATGTGCATACAAACATCACACATGGGGGACCACATTGCCAACAATCAGCCGATTCCACAATGACAGAAGTGACCATCATGATGCTGACCCACATATCTGCACCTATGGACACACAAATGTACATAATCTGTGGAGACTGTGGATGTCAGGTGAGCAAATACCATACCATGGCAGCAATGGGACATACAAACCATGATCATTGTGCTGACTGATGACCCAGGAGTACCAGGGAGAGCAGGGGAAAATCACCAAACCACATACAGCCAATGGCACATTACAGAAATGCCAATGCAGTGATGCAAATGCACTGACACAAACAGGCAGGCTCACACATCCTATCAAACACAACAGGTGATGGGGGTGTGTGCCAGTGTCCCCAGGCAACCACACAACACATGAGGAGGCCTGTATTCCAATTACACAGATGTGTATACAGTGCCCCCCACAAGTAACTCATGGATTGGATTCCCCTATGTGGAAAATCTGGCATTGTCAGATGAGAGGGAGCCCAAATTACACATGTCACACAAGCTTGTAGGAACAGCAACTAACACAGCAAGAGACACACCCACCACAGCACTACCCCCAGGGACCCCACATTGTGCAGACACTAGCCTGCATGACAATTCCACTGTGATGACAAAGGTAGATGTTGATCACACTGTGAACCACAGCCATGTGTCCTCAGCTACAAACTACCATCACACCTACACAAGCTCCAATCAATCAGCAGGGCCTGCCAGCCAAGGCCAATGTGGAGGTAGTGGTCTAGCCGTGCAACAACTCACATTTGCACACTCAACATCACACACCCTCATCTGCAACAATGTGCAGCAGTGAAGCTCACATGGACTGGTGACATTGCACATGCACCCATGACAATCCCAGGGGTGGTGGGGGAACTAAGGTGCAGAAACCCATCACACATGCCCACTCAACATGACTCGTCTATGCATGACACACTGCACAGTACGCCGTACATGCGCATGATGTGAAATCCACCACAAACAATGGGATCCTGGCCATAGTCACACACCAACGAAGAAGCCAAGGTGAGACACAAAGAACACACGTACACAACTTCCGACATTGCAGCTCTGACCCTGAGGAGTGGCAGCAGTCACACACACAACGCGTCACAATCACTGAAAGCTAACACAAACTCAAAATCACATTACTTGTGTAAACAACAAGTGCCAAGGGGAATCCTGAATGTGTCCCATCTGCGTTTGCCCACATCCCCAGCCCTGACAACAAAGACAACCTGGGATGACAAACTCATGAACATCAGTTTGCCATGCAACCACATCACGGAGAAACCAGGTCCAAGATGCTGGATGAACACATACCAACTCTGCAACCATCAGAAACAGGAACATCCCTAGGGATACAGCCTGTGTAGGAAAAGGGAAGGGAACATGCACAGACATGCTCACACAACACACAACACGGGCACACGCAATGTCACCAGATTACACACAGCCATGAGGGCACTCCACTCCTGTGGAAGCTCCTCTGTGCCAAACCTTGTCTGTGCACGACTCAAACATATCAGCAGGACACTCCGTCAGTGAGTCAACAACTACAACACACAGAAGCCTCTGCTCACATCAGCCTGGGTACGGGAGTGTCACGTCAGTCATCTGCATACACCCAAAACACGTGGCAATCCAGTTGTACTGTATACACAGATGAGTCCTCCAAAATTGATGTGCAAAACTGCATGTCCAGTGGAGACGGGCACACAGTCAGGGTACTAGGAACATTGGACAGTGGTAAGCCCAACAGATGTGCAACAGTGTAGGACAAAGATGGCAATATACAAATGCTAAATGTACATCCCTGTGTCAAATGCTGAACATTACACCCTCAGACTGCAGCAAGGGATGCTATAGATGCAGACTATATTAGGACACATATCCCATGGGCCACATGGAGCCCATCACAGCAAAACTTCATTTACCTGATCTGAACACAATTACAACAGCAAATGCATGATACTACACATCTACATCATGTACCACCAAAGATTAACCACAAGTAAACAAAAAGAGGCTTTATTCAGCAAGTGTGCAACTCAAATCAAAAGTCCAAAATTAACAACGGCCAATGTCCAGTCCAAATACACAGTCCCAACAGGGTGATGTGTGACTACTTGTCACAACTTGCTTGCCTGCACAGGTACCAACAGGGGACATCCCCCTTGGAGGGGCATACGAGGGGCAGGCCAGGCACCGCAGGGACAAGATCAGGGGATGCCAGAAGGAGGCAGGGAAGGTGAGGTGGGTGCAGGAGTGTCACCGGCAACTAGTCTGACTCAGGGGGGGCCGGCACCACCGCAGGGCTCAAGTCCGATGGTGTTGGTGCTGCAACCACTGCAGTGGGCTGGGCAGATGGAGTGGGCTGGGTCCCCAATGCAGTGCCCGAGTCAGATGGGGTTGTTGTGGACTCCACCGCAGTGCATGACTCCAAGGGAGTGGAAGGGGGGCAGAAGAGCTGGGCAGGACAGAGGGGGGACACGGTCTCCACACCAGTGGCACATACAGGCAGAGCGTCTGGTTTGGGGGTGGAAGAGCAAGTGGCAGGGGGAGGGCCTGAGCACTTTGGGGATGCAGTATCAGTGTGTGGGGAACCTGGGGCAGGGTGTGGCGGTGGAACCTGTGGAGTGGTGGCCTGGGGGATGGAGGTGAGAGACTGGGTGGGTGACTTGCAGGGCGGTGGCGGGGTCTTGCTCTTCCGGGTCCGGGGGACTTGCGGGTGGGGGCTCACTCTGCCTGCGCCTGGGGGAGGGTGTCCGGGAGCGAGGGGCACTCTCCTCTCTGTGTGTGGACTTCTCTTCCCCGGTATGCTGGATCGCGGTATTGGAGGGAAGAGGCCGAGGTCAGAGAGGAAGAGCTGCTGTGTATGTGGGGTTGCAGGTGAGGCAAGGGAAGGGGTCTTGGAGGGAGAGGATCTTGAGGATTGCGGAGTGACTGTGGTTGCCTGTGTGTGTGTCAGTTCCCCATCCCCTGTGTGTGTGGAATCAGTCCCCTGAGGATGCTTGTGTGCACGTCTTGCCTTGGTTTTGGGTGGGTGGGTGCTGCTCGTGTCTGTGTGTTGGTGTGATTGTGCAGGTGTGCATGTGCTTTGGACAGGTAGGGTGGTAGGAAGTGTGGATGGGGCAGAGGTGGGAGGGGTGAGGGACTGTTGGAGGAGGGACACTGCTGCCGTCAGGGAGGAGTCCATGGACCTATTGCTCCTCTGTAGGGCAGACATACCCGTTGAGATGCCCTCCATGAACGACACCAGCTGTGTCAACAGTGTGGTGTGTGCATGGAGGACAGTCAGCATTGCTGTCTGCCCTACATGGAGCTGCCGAAGGAGGTACACAGACTCCTCACTCAGGGCAGCAGGGGACACAGGGGCAGGGGGTGCGGTGCCTGGCTTGAAGGAGACACGCTCCCGAGCACGGGAGCCTCCACGGACCTCAGGAATGGGAGTCAATGGGAGGGCGGTGGTGGTGGTGGTGGCGGGATCAGACAGAGTAGCTGGGGTGTGGTGGCTGCTGACACCCGCCTCCACAAGGGAGTCATCCTCCGAGCTGCTGTGGTCCTCAGCTGAGGTGGATGGTGCTGAGGACTCCTCGGTGTGGCTCCCCTCGCCCTCCGTGCCACTGGGTCCCTCTGACCACTCGTCGGACGCTGACCCAGTCTGGCTCCGCTGCTCCTCCTGGTCCGTGGAGCTGTCCCCTCCTGTGGCTGTGGATGTATCTGCAAACAATTAGGGAAACAGACAAACATCAGTCACCTGCACTGACCGCACACACCACAGTAAGTACAGCACATCACAGAGCAAGCCCTGGCATCACTAGTAGAACATTGCCAAAAGTCATCACACAGATTAGGAGAAGCCAATTGTCAGTCTGATGGTCAGCCATGGAACAGACACCCCTCCTGCCCTTGCACCCATCTGTCTGGTGCCCGTCTGATGGTAAGACCCCAGTGTGGACACATGCACACACCTACACAGTAGTTGGACATTGCTGAGAACACGGTGAAGTATGTGAACATGCCCACCTCACATCACTTGCCACTGAGTCAGTGCAGGTGTCTGGATAAATGGACGGCCTGAGCCTAAACAGAAATGCATGTGATGCATACCAGCACCAGACCCCATGAAGCACCCATGTCCGGATAGTCAATGCCACAATGGGGTGCCTGTTGCACATGTCACCACCCTGCAGGATCACCCTTAGGAAGTTTAATGCCATGACACAGGCATGCCTGCAAAGTCATACATCACTGTCTCAAGTCACATGGCCATGTTAGCCAGCAAACAACAGTCTGCACTGTGTCACTATCCTAGGACATGGGGAAGGCAAGTAATGTAACTGACAAGTGCACATGTTCATCCCCCACTAACCACATCCTCTGAACCAGTATTTGTACACTGCACACCATTTGGACAAATGGGAGACATGAAACACTACTCCCTGAACCAGAGCACCTCACAGTGTGCTGTGAATGATGAACAGCTGCCTGAAAGTCACAGTCTCATACACCTGTCTGCACAGTCAAGTGATCAAACACCTATGAGTCACAGAAGTCTTGTCGCACATGGTCCAATAGCAGATGGCATGCTGACCCCTAACCGAAGGACATCACAGGAGTCACGACAACGTAGTAACAGCACAACAACACAGAGGCAGACACCTGAGGCAACATTTCACTGAGCACAGCATGTCAGATGATACACGGGAGTGGGAGTACAGAGTGTATTGTATGCCCTGTAGTAGGCATGACTGTCCGGCTCCACCTGCAAGAGGGATGAGCCCTGGTCAGTGGGCAGGTGGCTAAGCATGTGTGACACACTTGACATACATACTCCTGAGGCCCAGACAATTTACCCACCCGCAGAATGGGGGTGTGGCAAATACCCCAGGGACATGTGGTGAATTAGATGTGCAAGTGGATCACATATCAAAGTTACACCCAGACTACATAGCACGACTCAGGCATTGTGTGAGCAACTGGCCCACCCATGAAGGCAAACACAATGTCACGGGAACAAAATCTGTCACCACCTTGAGCAAAGCAAAATGCTAGGACCCTGTACCCAAGTGACACAATTATCCTGAGCGTAAGGAGCACACTGGCGCATCAGATGGGTAGTGGCCAGGTTACAATAGAGGGACATGGGTACTGGACAACAAGACTGATGTACTGGGGAAGTTTAACCAGGCCAGAGGAGGGCACATAGCATGTTAGACAGAGTTCACAGTGCAGTCTTAGACTCACCCCCTCCTTGCTGCTGTCTGCCCTTCAGCTGCCCATCCAGCTCCGGGAACACCACCGGCAGGATCTGGAGCATGTGGGGGTCAGGGTCCGGTGTCCGCCCCTCCTGCGAGGAGGCGACAGCTTCAGCTGGACCCTTGCGATCCTCCGGGTCCAGCCACGAAGGTCCTGCCACCTCTTCTGGCAGTTGCGGATCCGGCGCTTGTAGACCCCCACGGATCGGACTGCCCGGACGATGTCCAGCCAGATGTTCTGCTTCCGATGGGCATCAACCTGTGAGGATGAGAAAGTGAAAAGGCCATTACTACACATGCAACATATCCGTGCATCACACAGTTGGAAATACATGTCTCAATCACAGGGGCATATGATGTACACAGGCAGTGCAACGAGGGCTATGGACAGTTTGCCAGCAGTTACTACATGGTATCATTGCATGGGTAGTGAACCTTGTTTGAATGCACTGTCACTCCACTGTACCTGTTCAGTGCAAGTGACTACACACTTTGGGGGTGCGAACTACTCAGTGGGCATGCTAGCCAGTGGTGTGCACACTGTAAATCCTGCTAGTCAGGCAACATGCACAATTAGTGAGGCAGTGGACAGCACACTCACCTGCTCCCCTGGTGTCCCATACAGCTTGCTGTACTGTGGAAGGAGGCTGTCCAGCAGGGCCTGGTTCTCCTCATGGGTGAAGGCTGGGGCTCTCTCCACAGTACGTGCCATTGCAGCAGCCAGAGGATGCAGAGACAGCAGCAGTGTAGTGGCAGATGTCGTCCAGGAGCATGTAGTGCAGGCAAGTGAGCTCTCAGGGGAACAGCCAGCATTATATGTGTGCTGCAGAGGCAGATACTGTCCCATGTGTCCAAAGTGATAGGTCCAAGTCGGTAGCATCTTCTGAATCTGGCCAATCCATGGAATAGCAGCTCCAATACACGCCCACAGCATCCTTCAAATATTCAACTTCATGACACCCATGAATTTGCAACATTGTTGTGGCTGGCCAACTGAATTCACTGCATCAGACTCGTTGTAAATTCAAAAACCGCATCCGTTGCCATGCCAGGCCCCAGCCATTGCATGCACACCGATCGGACCATTGCTGTACAACGCGTACCGCAATACAACGCGTACCCGCTCACATGCAATGCAATGGTCCGAGCGGGCACACCGATCGGACCATTGCTGTACCAACGCGTACCCGCTCACATGCAATGCAATGGTCCGAGCGGGCACACCGATCGGACCATTGCTGTACAACGCGTACCCGCAATACAACGCGTACCCGCTCACATGCAATGCAATGGTCCGAGCGGGCACACCGATCGGACCATTGCTGTACAACGCGTACCCGCTCACATGCAATGCAATGGTCCGAGCGGGCACACCGATCGGACCATTGCTGTACAACGCGTCCCTGTACAGGTCACACGCATGTGTCACCATGCTGGTCAATGGTGAACCTATGCCAGCCACATATACTTTCCAGGGACTCTGGGGCACACCTACTACACCACACCCAGTCCACACTGTATCTAAGGCATGTGTGGCAACATGACCTTATCTGTGTATGGGTGTGTACATGTTGTTATTGGGCTGGCACTTGGGGGCAGACACACCCAGGCTGTGCACATGTTAATGGGGGCAGGGTCCTTTGTGTGTCGTGCACATGACCACTGGGATGTGCAACTGTTCATTTTTGGAGCATGTTGCATGGTCACATTTCCAGGTTGTGTATATGTATGACATGTCACATACCCCAAGGCTCATGTGGAAAGCATGTACATCACAGGGTGGCCCATTGCCACAATAGTCATGTCCCTCCGCAGTCTGTGTGCATGTTGTGTTTCACATGTCTGACTCCATGTGCACAATGGGAGACAGTCTCCACATCCACGTTGTTTGTGCATGGACTTAGATGTTGTGTGTGTGTGTGTCACTGACGTCCATGTCTGTCCTGCAGAGGCTACAGGGGGCACTACCTGTGGGAGTCATGTTTGATTTTTCTGACGTGTACATGATACGTTATGTCATGCCAGTGTCCATGTGGCAAGACAGGCTCCCTGGGAATCTACCTGTCAATGAGTTGAGATGCCTGTGGCGCATCTGTCCAGACGTCACTGTGGTATGTGTGTGGAATGTGAGTGCAGTAAATGGGTACTGTGACACAGCCAAATGGTTTCACATAGCACACCCTGGGACCTGTTGTCCACACATGTTGAACAGAGATGTTACATGATGTCCATGTGGGTGCCATATGTGTCCAAACAGAACGAGACACACATCAAGTACTAGTGTTTGCTGATGATGTAGCATGTGAACTACAGTATGGTGAATGGCACATATGTGGGGTGACTGACAATCTTGACTTCTTCACCTCTGCACTGCAGGGCTCCTGCTGTCCATCGACCATTCCCAGACCTGGCAACGATGGTGGAACGTGACAGCATCCGACGGTACCGCTTCACCAGGCAGCTGATTGAGGATTTGGCAGTGCGGTTGGACCCACATTTGCAGCCTGGCCGGCCGTATCCGACAGCGCTGACCCCCAAGGTGAAGGTGATGGCAGCCCTACACTTCTTTGCCACCGGTACCTTTCAACACACTGTGGCATCTACTGGTGGTATGTCACAGACTATGTTCAGCCGTGTGCTACGCGATGTTTTGGTGGCGATGTTGAGATGCCTTAACCAGTTCATCTATTTCCCACAACGTCACCGACTCACTGACGTCAAGAGTGACTTCTATGCCCTGGGGAGGATGCCACATGTCATTGGCTCCATTGATGGGACACATGTGGCTTTGGTACCACCACAGGCACATGAGCAGGCATACAGGAACAGGAAACATTACCATTCTGTCAATGCTCTGGTGGTATGTCTTGCAAACATGACCATCACACATGTTTGTGCCCGTTTCCCCGGTTCTGCACACGATGCCTACGTGATGAGGAGTAGTCGCATCCCGAGGATGATGTCACAGATGCCGAACCAGCGTGCTTGGCTTGTCGGTGTGTACTGACTTTGTACCATTGTGTGTGTTGTGCTATGTTGCTTTCCGCACACTTTTCAATGTTGGCTAATGTGCAATTGTCTGTCTGTAGGTGACTCGGGATACCCCAACATGCCGTGGTTGCTGACACCCCTCAGGAACCCTGTGACACCAGCCCAGATGCGCTACAATGAGGCACATGGTCGGACCAGGAGGGTGATTGAGCAGACCTTTGGTCTCCTGAAGAGCCGCTTCCGCTGCCTGGACAAGACAGGAGGCGCCCTCCCATATGCCCCAGCAAAGGTGTGCAAGATTATCATCGTCTGCTGCATGCTCCACAACCTGGCAGTGCGGAAGGAGTTGCCTCTCATCCTGGATGACGATGACCAACATCCGCCACCTGTGGAGGATCCAGGCCTGGGCCACGATGCCAGTGATGCTGATGATGATGGTGATGGTGATGTCCGCACACAGCTCATCACCAACTTCTTCAGCTGAATGTGAGTATCCAGAGTGTTGTACTATCAATGAATTTGATTTGCATGATATGTGTGTGTGGTGCTCTGGTGCTGTTTGAGTGTGGCCATGTGCAACTTGACCTGATGCATGCGGAGATGTGTCCTTGCAGGTGGTCTGTACTTGCCAACAGTGTAGACATGCTAACTTGCTTTTGTGTATTTAACTTGTGACAGGTATTAGACATGAGTATTGCCATTCTGTGCTGTTCCTCTGTGCTTTTGAGTGTGTGTCATGTCTGTCCTTCACAGGGTGCTGCTGGAGTTGTTAGAACAACTTGGATCCCCCGAATCAATGATTCAACTTCCAAGGTGGCAGCAGTTGTTCCCCTACAGGTGATGTGCCACACACCCCTGGACTTTCTATCTTCTGCATTGTTTGACTTTGTGGCCACAGCCAGGTGGGATTAGCTTGCATTTGTAGTGGAAACAACATGTAGCAAATGTGTAATAAACCTGTTCTACATTTTGGGGTGTGCGTTGTCCGTAGTCACACATCTGTGTGACATTTGCTTACTGCACCTGTGTTGTAGTTGACACAGACTGTGAATATGTGTGGTGTCTGTGCATTGCACTGTATTTCCAGGCAACATCAGTGTAGGGGATGAGTCATATGGCCCTGGTGTGTATGTGTTGTGTGGCCCTAGTGGTGTGTCTCCCTCATATGTGTCACGTCGCCATGACTGCCATGACGGTGTTGGACTTGTTGTAGCAGTCAGCATGCACAGTGTCATATTTCTGATCACCATCTCCATGACAGAGACCACGTTGGAATCACAACAGAGGCAGATATGGTTTTTTGGTGAGTTTATTTACAAAAGGTGTGGGGATGGTGCACAGGATGGTGGGTGCTGTACATAGCAATTGGAATCCAAAGTTCCCATGTGAATTGGAAGTCCTGGTAGATGGAATGTCCAGGGTATAGTCCACAGTCATCTGATGAATTTGTACAACTAGAGCTCCCCATGTCATGTGGGCGAGTTGGGTTGCCATCGACAGGGCGTGCAGTTTGCACACAGAGGAAAAGTTCCAGAACAGGTGTTGGCTTCCTGGGGGATGTAGCTGGCCATCGGCCTCTCAGTTTGGCCTCCTCGGACGGCCCCTCTTCTTGGGGGGGGGATCCTCAGGTGCAGGCTGCCGCGGTGCAGGGTACTCTCCGCCAGAGTCCTCCTCCCTCCCTGTGGCTGTTGCGGATGTAGTGGCAACAGATGTTGTGGGCGCACAGGGAGGTGAGGCCATGTTGGTGCTGATCTGGCGGAGGCATGTCAGTATGTCCCTATGCACCGCTGTGAGTTCTTGCAATGTGTCCCACTTGGACTCCATGCGAGACATGTGTGTCTCGACACGGGACATGTGGGAGTCCAAGCGGGCATGATGGGTAGCCTGCTGCTGTTGTATGTCCTTGAGGATCCCCACTACCTGGGTGACCTCTCCGGTGCTGGTCTGGTACGCATCTGCAATGCGTGCCAGTTGTGGGTCATCACGCAGTCCTGACCCCTCTGCAAATAGCGACCTGTGTCTACCACCCCTCCCACCACCCCTGTCAACACGTGCAGGGCCTGCGGTGCCACGCACAGGTGACCGTGTGCCCACTTGGGTGTTGTTAGTGGGCTCGATGGCAGCGGCTCCAGTTTGGTCCTGGGTCCCTGCGCTGTTGTCACCTGTGGTCCTTGGTGTGTCCGTGTTGGCAGGGGTGGCCTGTGTGTTGGCAGTTGTTGGAGGGGTGGGTGCAGGGGGTGCAGATGTTGGTCCTGCTGGTGCTGCATGATGACTGGCACCGGAGGGTCCAGCTTGTTGTTCGCCATCCGAGGAGTGCAGAGGCTGATCCACACCAGTGAGCTCTGTGTCCCCCGGAGCCTGGGACAGGGACTCCTCCTCATCTGCTGCTGAGTCCCCATCTTCACCTGTTTTGGGGAGAGACACAGATTGTATGGTATGTTTCTACAGGCATCAATTGTTAAAACACCGGACAGTTGTGACTGTACCTCTGGATGCGGCCCTGGACATTGCATTCTACTCAGTTATGACAGTCAGTGAGTGATATTGGTGTAGCACATTGTCCTGCCAACCTGTGGCATGTCAATGTGAATGTTGAGGTGTGTGCCTGACCAGCATTGGTGGTATTTGGTTGCCATCCGGGCCGACTTCTCCCCCAGCCTAAATATCCCACCATGGAACATGCTTCCATTGCAGGGAGTGCAAGTTGTCTTTCAGGATGTCAGTCAGTGGTGTCCTGCTGTTGGTTGTTGCACAGTTGCCTGCAGGGCCTTGTGCTCCCCCAGCAGTACCCAGTGTCAGCCATCTTGTGAGTCCTTTTCCACTCCCTGTGATGTGAGCATGGTTCAGGGTGGTGTTGATTGGCCAATTGTGAGGCTGAGCAACATCTGTGACTACCACTCCCATCATGCTATTGCCTCCACCCCCTTCCCAGCATGCCCATCCTTCCTTCCTTTTGAGTGGACTTCAGTGTGTGTGAGTGTGAGAGCAATGGCAAGATGGCTGACAATGTGGTTGTGTTGTTTGTTGGTGCACAGTTGCCTGCAGGGCCTTGTGTTCCCCCAGCAGTGCCCTGTGTCAGCCATCTTGTGAGTCCTTTTCCACTCCCTGTGATGTGAGCATGGTTCAGGGTGGTGTTGATTGGCCAATTGTGAGGCTGAGCAACATCTGTGACTACCACTCCCATCATGCTATTGCCTCCACCCCCCTTCCCAGCATGCCCATCCTTCCTTCCTTTTGAGTGGACTTCAGTGTGTGTGAGTGTGAGAGCAATGGCAAGATGGCTGACAATGTGGTCGTGTTGTTTGTTGGTGCACAGTTGCCTGCAGGGCCTTGTGTTCCCCCAGCAGTGCCCTGTGTCAGCCATCTTGTGAGTCCTTTTCCACTCCCTGTGATGTGAGCATGGTTCAGGGTGGTGTTGATGGGCCAATTGTGAGGCTGAGCAACATCTGTGACTACCACTCCCATCATGCTATTGCCTCCACCCCCTTCCCAGCATGCCCATCCTTCCTTCCTTTTGACTCTGCTTCCCTGTGGGGTGGGGTGCCTGTGCTGACAGGTTGGCTGAGAGTGTTCTCCTTGCGGTTGTTTGGCTACCAGTCCCAAGAGTGTCCCTGTGCTTCACACAGTATGAGCCCGGCTGGTTGGTCTTTGTGGGATCTTGAGTTAGAATGTGAGGCATTGCATTCTCCCAGGTGGGTTCTGTGGAGTTAGTGTTGGGGTGTGTGTGAGGGGAGGTGCTTGTGACTATGGTCAGTGCTGTGAGTCCTCCTTCCCACCCAGCCAGATATCCCACCATGGAACATGCTTCCATTGCAGGGAGTGCAAGTTGTCTTTCAGGATGTCAGTCAGTGGTGTCCTGCTGTTGGTTGTTGCACAGTTGCCTGCAGGGCCTTGTGCTCCCCCAGCAGTACCCAGTGTCAGCCATCTTGTGAGTCCTTTTCCACTCCCTGTGATGTAAGCATGGTTCAGGGTGGTGTTGATGGGCCAATTGTGAGGCTGAGCAATATCTATGACTCCAACTCCCATGATGCTATTGGCTACACTGACTTTACCAGCATACACAGAATTCCTTCCTTTCAGTGATCTTCCCTGTGAGGTGGTGTTCTAGTGATGTCAATATATCTGGGAGTGTTTGTTGGTTCTAGTTGTGCCACTGCCTTGCTGTATTTGTTGTTAGGTTTGTAGATGTCATGACACAGTTAGATGTCACCATGAGATGGCAGGTATTGTGTTTGTCTGACTGGCATTCACATCTTGGGATGAGTATGTTTTGTTTGCTGTGTATTTGGTGAGGGTGCATGGTTTGCCTATCCCTTTGAGGGTGCTGTGTGTGTATTGTCACACCATATTGTGTATATAAGTTGTGTACTCACCAGGCTCTGGGATGTCTGTTAGTCCATATACGCTCACTGGTGGTAGGATGGCCCGCACCTTCTCCTCCCAGGGCCTGAGGTATATTGGTTTTGCAGGAGGGCCACTGCCGGTGCGCTGGCTGATGATGTAGTCCTTTTTGAGTAGGTCCCGGACCCTCCTGCGCACATCATACCACCTGGTCTGGATGTCTTCCTTTGTGCGCAAACATGGTGATTGTGCATTCACCCTGTCGACAATCCTCGCCCACATCTTGGTTTTCTGCAACATGGGGGTCTGTTGTACCAATGTAGCAAACAACTGTGGCTCTACCCTGAGTATCTCGTCTACCAGGACTTCCAATTCACAATCTAGGAACTTGTGGTTCTTCTTTGGGGGCATGGTGATGGGTGGTGGTGGTGATTGATGTGTGTGTGTGTGTGTGTGCAAGTGGGGGGGTGTGAGTGTAGGTTTAGCTGGGTGTGTGTGAGGGTGCTATTTGTAAGTGTGGTAATGGTGTGTGGTTTGTCTGTGGTTGCTGTGTGATGGTGTTGTTTGCTGGCAGGTCTGTGGAATTTGCAAAGGCTCATGGTAGGGATTTTTGGCCTTTATGTAGGTGGGGTTGGGGGTGTGTCCTTGTTCCATTTTTTCACCCACCCCCAGTATTTATTGGCTTTGTGGTAGCTTGTTTGGCCTTTTTTTTTTACTTTTTTCCCTTGGTGCTTTGGGTGCATGTTGGAGTCGTTCTTGTGTCCGAGTCAGACGCTGCTGTTGTCTGATGCGATGTTGTCCGACTCTTTCCCGCTGTGTTTCAGGTTGGTTTCATGTGCGGCGTACGAGTCGGTCGTGGAGTATTGGGTTGATTCGGCTGGGTTTTGTGTGCGTGTGGTCGTACGGCTTGTGCTCCGTGCGAGTCGGTCGTGTTTCGCATGCATAGCATCGTACTACGCAGGTTGGAGTTCGCGGGTACGTTTCGTTCGGTCGCTATCCGGGTGGGTGTCGGTCGGTTAGTTTCGAGTGTTTTTCCGGCCGGATGGCTTGTTTCCGTCCGGCTCGGTTGTTCGTTTTGTATTCCGTCCGAGTCGGTCGGGTTTCACATGCATTTCATCGTACTACCCGGGTCGGACGGCGCCGGTTCGTGTCGGTCGGAATAAATTCCCGCACCGAGTCGGTCGGTATGTTTTCCGGCCCGAATCGGAATCGACCCCCCAGTCTCTGTTTTAGATACGAAGGACACGTACCATGGAAGGCCCGGAATGCAAGGGTCAAGGTCTTGAATTTAATTCTGTTGGCTACCAGAAGCCAATGTAATTCTCGAATATGCGGAGAGATGTGTTGCCGAAAAGGAACACGTTTGATTAATCTTGCAGCCGCATTTTGGACCATTTGGAGTTTCCTGACAAGGTAAGCCGGTAAGCCAATATTGAGGCCATTCGCGTAGTCCAGGCGGGCAGTTACTGTGGCGTGGACTACGGACCGACGGCAGCTCTCAGGCAGCAGGTGTATAAACTTACGCAAATTTCTCAAACTATTAAAGCAAGCAGAAGTAACCTGCTGAATTTGGGCAGAGAAAGATAGGTCAGCCTGCCATTTTACACCCACATTTTTAACGCATTCCAAAGGCGCCGGTGGCAAGCCCATTTCCACAGGCCACCACAGGTCAGCTGCCGGAGGCTGGATTTTGCCGAAGAACAGAACGTAGTTTTATCTGCATTCAATTTAAGTTTATTATTATTCATCCAGCTTGCAATATCTTTTAAGCAGCCTTTGAAGTTCTTAAAAGAATCTTCGGACTGATCTTTAAAGGGAAAACCAACTGGGTGTCATCGGCATAAGAAATTGCCTTAACTCCCCAGTTGGCTATCAGAGTAAATAAAGGGGCCAGATATATATTGAACAGCAGTGGGCTTAGGGCCGATCCCTGTGGGACCCCACACCATAGATGCTTTCGGGTGGACTGATATGGTTGTAGAGCCACCCTTTGCGTCCGTAAGTGGAGGAAGGACTTCAACCAAGCCAGGGCTGTGCCATTCACCCCGCTGTCAAAAAGCCGTTGAATCAGTATAGAATGGTCAACGGTGTTGAATGCAGCTGAAAGATCCAGGAGCACCAGCATAGCTGATGCCCCTGAGTCCAATGCCATTCTAATTGAGTCTGCTACCTCTAATAGAGCTGTCTCTGTGCTAAACCCAGCTCGAAAACCGGATTGGGTGTCGTGCAGGATATTGTGGCTCTCGATAAAATTGGCCAATTGCCGCTGCACTACCTTTTTCAGCATTTTTGCAGGGGCTGCCAGCAGAGAGATAGGTCTGTAGTTGTTCAAGTCCCCAGAATCCACACTGGATTTTTCTTAAGTGGAAGTAAAGTGGCGTGCTTCCATAAATCAGGAAGATGCCCAAAGAGAGTGAATTGTTCCATATTATGGACATTGCTTCGCAGGTGGAGTCTGCCAACTCTTTCCATAGTTTAGGAGGGCATGGGTCGTCCGGCGAGCCTGACTTGCAGCTCTGTATTGCAGACAATACTTCCTTCTGAGAAATAGGATTGAATTCAGAAAGGAGAGGCAAGGGCAATGTCCTGGCTACCACATCAGATTTAACCATAGCCGTCGTGGCAGAAAAAGAATTGTAGACCTTGCTTATTTTTCCATCGAAAAAGGTAGATTAATGTATCTAATGTACTGTTTTTATTCTTTGTATATTCAATTCATGCCCAGTTTTTTTAACAAAAACTTTTTAAATAACGATTTTGAATAAATTTGACACTTTGAATTTTAATAATTTTATCTGTGTTTATTTTTGATTGATTTAATGAGTATATATGTAAATTGTTACACTATTATAGATTTTTGGCGCAACACATCATCCGGACAACTACATTAGGGACTGTCTTTGTTTCTTGTAAGCAAGAAAATACCCACTTTCTAAAAGTGGTATTTTCAAACACAGAGGGGTCGATTCCGATCTCCGCCGGAAGCGCACCTAACAGTATTCGTCCGGAAAAAAAACCAGCCGAGTGCGTGTTTCCCGACCGATTCGAACACTCGTCCGGACGAACAAGTACGACCCGTAAACGCCGAATCGAGTCGTACGGAAGCAAATACACAGCACCTTCCGACCGGACGAGTACGATGCGCACTCCGTACGCGCCGAACCCGTCGCTACGTCCGGGACGTTTGAGCATCCGGGCGAGCCGTACATAAGCTCCGTTTCGCGCCACAAGACGATCCATGGCTACGAGACGAACAAGCCTGCTACGAGTACGAGTCGAAGACACGAGAAACCCGAACGAGGCGATCCAAGCATGAATCCCATTGCGCAGGTCCCACCTATACTCTACATCTATTACCGGGACCGGCACGGACGCGTACGGCGCAGACGGTAAGTCAAACACCAACAACACAAACAAACGACACGTACCCAAAATATGTCACACACACATAGGGATGCACAAATGACGTACACTAGCAACAGCAGAACCATAGGGGTGGGATGGCCATCACCAATGCCATACACACCCATAGGGGGATGGATGCCTACCACCAACACCACCCTACCACCACCCCTACTCAGGGGGGGCTGGATGCCTACCATTACCACCCCCCCTACTCAGGGGGGCTGGATGCCTGTCACTACCACCACCCCTACTCAGGGGGGGCTGGATGCCTGTCACTACTACCATCCCCACCCTTAGGGGGCTGGATGCCTGCCACTACCACCACCCCTACTCAGGGGGGGCTGGATGCCTGCCACTACCACCACCCCACTCAGGGGGGGCTGGATGCCTGTCACTACTACCATCCCCACCCTTAGGGGGATGGATGCCTACCACTACCAGTACCCCCTACTCATAGGGGGCTGGATGCCCATCACTAACAGTACCCCCTACTCATAGAGGGCTGGATGCCCATCACTACCAGTACCCCTACTCATAGGGGGCTGGATGCCCATCACTACTACCATCCCCACTCATAGGGGGCTGGATGCCCATCACTACTACCATCCCCACTCATAGGGGGCTGGATGCCTGTCACTACTACCATCCCCACCCTTAGGGGGATGGATGCCTACCACTACCACCACCCCTACTCAGGGGGGCCTGGATGCCTACCACTACCACCACCCCTACTCAGGGGGGCCTGGATGCCTGTCACTTCCACCACCCCTACTCAGGGGGGGCTGGTTGCCTGCCACTACCACCACCCCTACTCAGGGGGGGCTGGATGCCTGCCACTACCACCACCCCACTCAGGGGGGGCTGGATGCCTGCCACTACCACCACCCCTACTCAGGGGGGGCTGGATGCCTGCCACTACCACCACCCCTACTCATGGGGGCCTGGATGCCTGTCACTACTACCATCCCCACCCTTAGGGGGATGGATGCCTACCACTACCAACACCCCTACTCAGGGGGGCCTGGATGCCTGTCACTACCACCACCCCTACTCAGGGGGTGCTGGATGCCTGCCACTACCACCACCCCTACTCAGGGGGGCCTGGATGCCTGCCACTACCACCACCCCTACTCATGGAGGCCTGGATGCCTGTCACTACTACCATCCCCACCCTTAGGGGGATGGATGCCTACCACTACCACCACCCCTACTCAGGGGGCCTGGATGCCTACCACTACCACCACCCCTACTCAGGGGGCCTGGATGCCTGCCACTACCACCACCCCTACTCAGGGGGGCTGGATGCCTGCCACTACCACCACCCCTACTCAGGGGGCTGGATGCCTGCCACTACCACCACCCCACTCAGGGGGCCTGGATGCCTGTCACTACTACCATCCCCACCCTTATGGGGATGGATGCCTACCACAACCACCACCCCTACTCAGGGGGGCCTGGATGCCTGTCACTACTACCATCCCCACCCTTAGGGGGCTGGATGCCTGCCACTAACACCACCCCTACTCAGGGGGGCTGGATGCCTGCCACTACCACCACCCCTACTCATGGGGGCCTGGATGCCTGTCACTACTACCATCCCCACCCTTAGGGGATGGATGCCTACCACTACCACCACCCCTACTCAGGGGGCCTGGATGCCTGTCACTACTACCATCCCCACCCTTAGGGGCTGGATGCCTGCCACTACCACCACCCCTACTCTGGGGGCTGGATGCCTGCCACTACCACCACCCCACTCAGGGGGCTGGATGCCTGTCACTACTACCATCCCCACCCTTAGGGGGATGGATGCCTACCACTACCACCACCCCTACTCAGGGGGCCTGGATGCCTACCACTACCACCACCCTTACTCAGGGGGGCCTGGATGCCTGTCACTACCACCACCCCTACTCAGGGGGGGCTGGATGCCTGCCACTACCACCACCCCTACTCAGGGGGGGGCTGGATGCCTGCCACTACCACCACCCCACTTAGGGGGGGGCTGGATGCCTGCCACTACCACCACCCCTACTCAGGGGGGGCTGGATGCCTGCCACTACCACCACCCCACTCAGGGGGGCCTGGATGCCTGTCACTACTACCATCCCCACCCTTAGGGGGCTGGATGCCTGCCACTACCACCACCCCTACTCAGGGGGGCTGGATGCCTGCCACTACCACCACCCCTACTCATGGGGGCCTGGATGCCTGTCACTACTACCATCCCCACCCTTAGGGGGATGTATGCCTACCACTACCACCACCCCTACTCAGGGGGCCTGGATGCCTGTCACTACTACCATCCCCACCCTTAGGGGCTGGATGCCTGCCACTACCACCACCCCTACTCAGGGGGCTGGATGCCTGCCACTACCACCACCCCTACTCATGGGGGCCTGGATGCCTGTCACTACTACCATCCCCACCCTTGGGGGATGGATGCCTACCACTACCACCACCCCTACTCAGGGGGCCTGGATGGCTGTCACTACTACCATCCCCACCCTTAGGGGGCTGGATGCCTGCCACTACCACCACCCCTACTCAGGGGGGGCTGGATGCCTGCCACTACCACCACCCCACTCAGGGGGGGCTGGATGCCTGTCACTACTACCATCCCCACCCTTAGGGGGATGGTTGCCTACCTCTACCACCACCCCTACTCAGGGGGGCTGGATGCCTACCACTACCACCACCGCTACTCAGGGGGGCCTGGATGCCTGTCACTACCACCACCCCTACTCAGGGGGGACTGGATGCCTGCCACTACCACCACCCCTACTCAGGGGGGCTGGATGCCTGCCACTACCACCACCCCACTCAGGGGGGGCTGGATGCCTGCCGCTACCACCACCCCTACTCAGGGGGGGCTGGATGCCTGTCACTACTACCATCCCCACCCTTAGGGGGCTGGATGCCTACCACTACCACCACCCCTACTCAGGGGGGGCTGGGTGCCTGCCACTACCACCACCCCTACTCATGGGGGCCTGGATACCTGTCACTACTACCATCCCCACCCTTAGGGGGATGGATGCCTGCCACTACCTCCACCCCTACTCATAGGATGGGTAATGCATGACACAACCAGCATACTCCCACATAAGGAATGTCTGAAAATTACATCCCCCCCAACACCATGACAAGCGTGTGTAGTCTGTGTCAAATGCCTACAACACTGAACATGACATTGAACATACAATGTGACCCCCTAGCACATGTGTCACACATAAATGTGTGTGGCCTCCACAATGCAAGCCGACCATGGCCACTGTGGCAATGGGGTTGAACACCCCATCACCACAGCGACCAAAAGGTAAGTGTGGGGTCCATAGCTGATGCACATTTTGAACAGTGTTGCAATGGGGCCCAAAGCCCCATCACCACAGTGACCACAAGGTAGGTGTTGGGTCCATAGCTGATGCACATTTTGAACAGTGTGGCAATGGGGCCCAAAGCCTCATCACCACAGTGACCAAAAGGTGAGTGTGGGGTCCATAGCTGATGCACCTTTTGAACAGTGTGGCAATGGGGCCCAAAGCCCCATCACCACAGTGACCAAAAGGTAGGTGTGGGGTCCATAGCTGATGCACCTTTTGAACAGTGTGGCAATGGGGCCCAAAGCCCCATCACCACAGTGACCAAAAGGTAGGTGTGGGGTCCATAGCTGATGCACATTTTGAACAGTGTGGCAATGGGGCCCAAAGCCCCATCACCACAGTGACCACAAGGTAGGTGTGGGGTCCATAGCTGATGCACCTTTTGAACAGTGTGGCAATGGGGCCCAAAGCCCCATCACCACAGTGACCAAAAGGTAGGTGTGGGGTCCATAGCTGATGCACATTTTGAACAGTGTGGCAATGGGGCCCAAAGCCCCATCACCACAGTGACCAAAAGGGAAGTGTAGTCAGGGTAAAAGCTGCCAAAGCCAAACTGCATGGATGATTCCTGGTCACACAACAACAAACACATCAGTGGCATAGTAGTGCTTGTGTCC